>OZ020488.1:3614993-3994077 GCA_963971405.1 Psococerastis gibbosa | reverse complement strand
CAAGTTAAAAAAATTGTTAAACAATGTACTACCATAGATGTTTCCAGATGTGTTGTCATGAATCCTAAACCTCCGCGCCTTTATGGTCTTAGTAAGCTTCATAAAATCAATGAGCCTATCCGTCCTGTGGTCGGATCCATTCTTAGCCCCTGCAGTAAGCTCGCTGCATTTCTCAATGACCATTTAAGAGCATTATTAGATTTTAAACCTACCTATGGCCTCAAAAACTCTTTAGACTTAATAAATCAACTCCAGCACCATCCTCTGGCCCACAACTGTTCCCTAGTTTCCTTTGACGTTACCTCCTTATTTACTAATGTCCCAACCTCTGAATTGCCAGGTATTATCGAAGAGATGCTTAAGGGGAAGGGGGTGCCTCAGGCTATTATAACTGAGACCCTCAAACTTCTTAAGTTGATTTTAGATCAAAATTACTTTCAGTTTAATAATACTTTCTATAGTCAAAAATCAGGTTTAGCCATGGGCTCGTCTTTGTCCCCTCTTCTAGCGGAAATTTTTATGAATCATATTGAAACCAAATTATTTCAAACCCCCACACCTTTGTTAGGACATGTCAAACTTTGGAAACGGTACGTCGACGATATCTTTGCCATTTTTAGGGGTTCTCGTCGTCAACTAGACAGTTTTGCCAGTATTCTCAATGATCTTCACCCTAGTATTAAATTCACCATGGAAATTGAAGTTAACAACTCCCTGAACTTCCTAGACCTCACAATTACTAGATCAGATACTGCCCTCCTTTTTAACATTTTCAGGAAACCTACACATACGGACACGGTGATTCCAGCGACGTCACACCATCCCCCGGCTCATAAGGCAGCAGCGTTCCATGCGATGTCTCACAGGCTTCATAACGTCCCCATGTCAGCAGAACACTTCAGGCAGGAAAGGAACACTATTCTAGAGATCGCCACTAACAACGGTTATACCCAGGAATTCGCGACGAGGATTATCAGGAAACATGGATTGAAGTACATCGCTCGACAAGTATACGCGGGCCAAAATATGACGAAGGAGGAACACCGCTACTTGAAGATTCCCTACATAGGAGATATTAGTATTAAGATAGGTAGATTGTTAGAACAGTGCATCACTAACAGTAGGGTTTCATACACTTGCCCTCCTAATCTAAGTAAACTGCTCATGAATTGTAAGGACAAAGTTGACAAGTTTAGGATGTCGGGTGTGTATAAACTCAGCTGTAAGGATTGTGATGCTAGCTACATTGGTCAATGTGGACGCAACTTCAGAGATAGGTTGAACGAGCACCGAAGGGCAATCGGTAAAAACGATTGCAATTCGGTGTTCGCCAATCACTTGCACGACAATGGCCATACTTGCGATTTTGACAACTTCCAGCTGATGCACTGTTCTAACAAGGGAAAAATTCTCGATAGGTTAGAGAGTATAGAAATAAATAAAGCTTTACACAATAACGAAAATCTAACCAACGAGATAATTTTCCAAAATTGCTCCCCACTCCTAATGTTATGTTCCCAACCCCGCCCACCTCCTACCAATTAATATTGTATCCCCCACCCCTCCTTGGTATGTATATAAAGGCGTGTTTCATTTATTTGTTTATGTCTGATGATGGTATTTTACCGAAACCGGTCACGTTTAATATATTTTATTGTGGATCAGTTGCGTCTCATTCTTTCTACAATTATAAGTACTCCCCCCTATTCTCCAAGTGCAATGTGACAGGGGTAATTTCATAAAATCAAGTGACCGCAGAATAAAGACATCTACTATATTTAATTTCTTTTAATTCCTAACTAGGCAGTTCTTCCCATTAAATCCATATTCCAATTTTCAGGCGAGTTTATTATTGCACGGCCTGGAGAGTACGAAATATGTTGCAGCAAGAAAGGCTCAGTAATTTTAGTTTGCCGGGGCTACAGATTCGGACAGAAGACCCGGCGAAGTCAGCCGACTAGGTTCTGGCGATGCACCAGTGCTCCGCCACCCGCCTACAGGAGGTGTTCAGCGACTGCGGTCTTGGGGGAAGACCAGACTCTAGAATTTATAAACAATGTACATAATCACCCTCCACTGTTCTCCAAGATATAACTGGAGACTTGGGATTCGTTCGAGTATAATGCGATAAGTCGTCCACTAGTTGCGGTACAAAGTACAGTTTTCTGTATAGGTACAGTTTAATGACTTCGGTTCCCTGCGATGAAATAATATACGGACTGTAATGTATTTTGACGAATTTCTTTTTTCTTTTCATCGTATGTATACTGCAGGTAAGCACCACGCTTGGAAAGATTCCTGTTAGGCAGTGGTGGCTCGTAGGGACATAAATTGGTGAGGCACAGCATACAAAAATAAAATAAAAAATAAAAATTGGCGGAGCTGTGTGTTAAACTCGTTTAGAGGCTGGGTCTAGCGCGTGTCTCATCGGCTCATCATTGAGCTGGGTGCAGCGAATGTTTTGAGTATGTATATTCACGCTGTTTGAGCTGTTTACAGCTGAAACTCGTGCCTGTCTTCTAGCAATGGGGAGGCAGTCGGAAATGGTCTCTCTACATCGTTATAGCTAGTTGTTGTGAATTTTAGTTAGTTCAGCTCATGTTTATTTTTCGCGGTATTTTAATTTTCTCTTCTTTTTCTTCTTTGTCTCTTCTAGAATTTGATTAGCCTACATTTCCTAATTAAAAAATACATGTTTTTAGTCGAATTATTTGGAAAATTAGGTGAGGCACTGTTTCATTTACCTCCAATGGCGAGCCGCTACTGTTGTTAAGAATAATGGAGTCACTGCTATGCATTGGAACATGGGTGTGCCTCCTGTATTCCTCACGAAAACTATTCAATGCGTGGTGAGTGCGGCCCAAAGTCCAAAGAAGAAAATTAATTAGAAAGCGTACCTTAAGGAAGAGATTTATAATCTAAGGCCGCCTGAGTCACTTTGACCAAATTATTTAATTCCTCGTCCCATAGTTTCACACTTATAACAACGGTGTTATGTAAAATTCATAAATACTTCAAACTTTAGCAGTAAATTTAGATTTACTAAGTTCATCATCTTTTCTTGTTACGAAAATGAATTAAAAACGTCTTTATATTAGGTGAGCTTTAGCCCCGAACCAGATAACCTAGCCAATAACCTTATGAGTAGGCGTACTTAAATAAAATTGTGAAACTATTGAAATTGAGATTGAAATAGGCAAGTGAATAAGTTCAATAAAAGTGTTGCTAATTTATTTTATTTATTTTTATTTCTGATTCTCACAATCTATCACAAGAATGTGAGATTCCATAATAATCAAGCAAGACAAATATCATAATAACAATACTAGAAAAAACTCATTTTCGCCTTATTCCGTTGCATTGGCTACGGTGGCAGTGTGCTTGTGTATTGTGCGAGGCTCTACAAGCCTTGCGATCTGAGACGTGTCATAACCCAACCCAAGTACTGTATAATTTACTTATTCGGACAATCGGTTACATTCATTAAATTATTCGTATGCAATTAATCTTTTAAAAGTAAGAAATACAAGACAATGGCGAATGTTCCACAAAATTTAATTTGGCTTGACTCGTTAGTCGTTGGGTTAAACCGGCTGGCGAATATAAACATTGTTATAATTTTATATAAATTTATTTTTTAGGGGACGACTGGATATTGGTTACACCACAGCAGTATGAATTATCCGAAAGTCGAATTGGAACCCCAATCATCGTGTACCAAGGTTTCCGAATGGGCATAACAAGAAATAGAAGTAGAAATGGCAACTATTACAATTGTACAAGTCACAGATCGAGAAATTGCCCCGTTTATGGGCGACAGGAGTTGGGCAGCAGAAATTTGATAATTTATAACTGCCATACGCATCCTCCTCCGTTATCTCCGTTATAGATTGAGTCAATCAACGATAAAAAAACATTTGACACAGAAATTAAACTCGAAGAAAACAAGGGTATTTTCTTTTCCTGACTGTTTGAGCCACCTGCAATGCTGATCATGGCGATTTTAATCGCTGGGGTAATATAATACCATGTCACGTGATGGGATTAATTCAATTGTTTAAAATGAAAGACAAGCAAATTTCAGAATTTTTAATTGTGATGTTGGCAATACTGAAGAACTGAACTGAACTGACGCGACGCTGCCGTAACAAATATAAATAGCAAATATAAACACATCTCGCCCTAGAAATAAACAAGTTTTAATTTTGAATTAGTATATTACGGATTATAAATAATGTTTCTAAGTCTAAGGTAGAAAAAATTAAGAAACTCACCAAAAATATAGCTGAAGACCATTCAATTGTTTAAATAGACACAATTTGAATTTTCCGCGCTTGCAACGACTACCAACATAAAAAATTTAAAAAATCTGAAATTTGTTTGTATTTTATTTTAAACAATTGAATTAATCCCATCACGTGACATATCATATTACCTCCGTGATTAAAATCGCCATGATCAGCCTGCAACTAATAAATTTAACATAACAAATTATTCCAAAAAATACAATGTCATGTCCACCCCAATGTTTTTGCTTGTCCGGGCCGGGAGGGAGGTGTCGTCATGAAATAAATAAATGTTCCAAGTTTTCTTAAATTTCGGCCTTAATTAATTGTTCTTTATTAACCTCATTTTTATAACATTTTGGAATTTCCAATTGTTTTTACATTTTTAAATTCACAAAAATATATTTTTTTCCACCCAGCCGGTGTCACCCCCAGCACTGGGAGCATTAATTAATGCAATAATATAGTAATAATAATACTAATAAACGTGTTATACAGTATATATGGGGCGAGAGCAGGGCACGTCTTAAGGTGTTTTCTGTCCATTTCTTCCCTGTGGGCCGATTATGGCATTTGGCATTTGGTATTAGCTACCTAACTCCTGGGGTTAAAACTGTAAACAACTAATTTTGAATAGCACTTTCCATTGTAAAAATTTTTTTTTAACATTTTTAATGTAATTCTAGAAAATGAGAAAGAAAATAACCATTAACCATGGCTTGTGGAAACAGAAGGCCGTGCCCAGGTTTTGATTTGGGGGGGGGGGTCCAAAAATTTTGTATACGTAATTTAGTAATGAATCAATTGATAAATTCTTCAAACCATACATGTTTCTTACATACAAATATTTATTTCAGGGGGGTCCGGACCCTCTCTTACTCTCAACTAGGAAGACCCGCGAGCGCCTACTTTTTTTTATTTTATTTTAAGAAATTTCACTGCTTCTAGTTCTCCCGGGCCAGCATAACACTTACCACGGTGTTCGACTGAGTATAATCAATCAAAAGTTGCGGTATGCCGAGCACTACTGAGTTTGCACGAGTCTTAGGTCGAAGAATTGTCGGGCACGACTGGATATTTTGACCCGAAATCTAGATATTACCCATGGTCATGTGTCACTGACATCCACCATTGTTGAATTAAAGTGTTGATGGCGATTGTTAAATGAACAAATTAATTATAAAATTTTGTTCTATTGCTTGACCATCCTGAGCCTACCATACTAGTAAAATGACTCTTTCAACCTTCATTGTCATTTTTTTTTCTTCCTCTTTTAGGAGATTCAACGCTACTGCTGGTAACCCCAGACCATTACCAAGTAACCAAAAGCCGCTACGGTAGACCAATACTACGGTTATCGACTGGCTATAAAAAATTACAAAATTACAAGTTGCGGTATGCCGAACGCTACTTGAGATGCACGAGTCACCGTGTGAAGAAATGTCGCGCATACGCACGACTGGATGCTTTTACCCGAAATCTGCATATTGCCCATGGCCACTGCCATCCGCCATCGTGAAATTACCCTCTTACCTACCATATTATAATGACTCTGTCAACTATCATTGTATTTTTTTTTTCATCTTTTAGAAGACTCAAAGCTACTGGTTACCCTAAATAATTGTTTCATTTCCCTTTCAGAAACGTAACTGGTTACCCTAAATAATTGTTTCATTTCCTTTCCAGAAACGTTACTGGTTACCCTAAATAATTGTTTCATTTCCTTTCCAGAAACGTTACTGGTTACCCCGGATCAGTACCAACTCATCCAAAGCCGTTACGGTAGACCAATACTCACCTACCACGGTTTTCGACTGGGCCTTAACAATCCTAATTCTAGGCATGCCGGTCGTTACTGGGCATGCACAAGTCGTAGGTCGAAGAATTGTCGCGCATATGGTCGACTGGATGCTTTTACCCGAAATCTGTACATTAACCATCGCCACTGTCATCAGCCATCGTGAAAATTTGTTGGTGGAGGAGTTGTTTCATGTTCGTGTTGTTGACCCCGAACAAGGTGGGACCTGATCCGAAATAAACGCTTACGACAAGGTCTGCTTGTGGAACCAGAGAAAATACTGAAGCAGCTAGAATGGCTTAAAGAATGGGAGAAGAAAGTTAATTGCGGAGGCAACAAGGACAAAGACCATTAAGGTCAACACCCCAAATCAAATTTCAAAGCATTTCTTATGCTACGCATAAATAGAATAGATAAATAGGAAAGCTGAAATAATAGATTTGAATAAGGAGCTTATCTGTAGTTTACTCGAAATGCTGCCAAATTAAATATGAAAGCCCCTATTTTCCTGATTTATTCGACCCATTATTCGACTGAAGAAATATTTGGGATGTTTATGTCAAGTTTACTATTTGAATTTAGGTATTACACTTTCTAATTTTTCTTCGACCTATGTTTATTACATCGAAAATTGGTCTTATGTTCGAGTGCGTAAGAAGGGGATATAGCTCACTATTTTATAAATGATGTCTTGAAGTATTCTGCACTTATTATTTCTAATTGCACTAATTATTTTTACAAAAAAAATACTGAAAACTAAATTTCTACGCAATGGAGTAGCAGTGGGAGAAGTGCAACGATAAAATTAAAAAATACCCTATGATATTGGAATGCTGAAAGAACTTGCCCGAAATCCAAATGTTACCAAACACCATCCTCCAGTGTTAACGTCCATGAGGTTCGATTAATAAATAAATAAATTGTGTCTTTTTTTTCTTATTGTAGTACTGAACAAACCTGATTCTACTAGACTGTACGGAATTAAGGAAAAATATATGATCTGTCCATCGATTCCTCACAAAACATTTGAAATCTCTGTTTTTTTTTAGTTGAAGCATTTAAATAGTTAGTACCTATGTTTGAAGTATTCCGGAGGTTATAAGAAAAGTGTAAGTACCCGGCCAGAGGCGTAAAGTATATAATTTTTATAATATTATAATATAGGCGGGGTTGGCGTGACAAGTGCCAAACAAACAAAATACGAAGTAACTGTTTATTATGTACAAGGCCGTGCCCAGGTTTTTGTTTCGGAAGAATTTTTTTTAACGTATTTTATTAATGAAAGTTCATTTTATTCAGTGTGCAGCCCTTCTATTTCGGGTCCGGACCCCTTGGCCCACACCCCTGGACACGGCCTTGATTATGTATATAGACGTTTACTGACATTCATTTATTTACTGACGTTCATTCTCAATTTTTTAATTTTCTTTGCAGGAGACTCAACGCTACTGATTACTCCGGATCAGTACCAAATGACCCAAAGCCGCCACGGTTCGCCAATACTCACCTACCGCGGTTTTCGACTGTGTATAAACAATACAAAGGCGCGGCATGCTGAACGCTACTGGACGTGTACGAGCCGTACCTCAAAGAATTGTCGGGTATTTGGACGACTGAATGTTTTCACCCGAAATCTGCATATTACCCATCGCCACTGCCACCCGCCATTGTTAAATTAAATGGTTGATGGCGGTTTTATAAATAGATAAATGAACTAATTCATAAGGAATTTTTATTATATTGCTGGGAGCAGCAGCGGTTCCTCTCTCCCTAACTGGATACATTTTATAACATATTTGGTTTTGGATTAGTTAGGCTTGACGCCATCTATTCAATTTTGTAGTCAACATCAGTATATCATGAAATATCAATCGTATAGGCGCTTATTCCACCTGCGTCAATAGTCAATAGTAAGTGTGGTATTGACGTGGTAGCAGACATTTTTAGACTGTCTTTAATGTCTGCTACCACGTCAATACCACATTTACTATTTACTATTGACGTAGGTGGAATAAGTGCCATATCAGAAATATCAGGACAAACAGAAGAAAGATTTCTAACACAGATTGGCGCCAAAAATTATTTAATTTAATTTCCTCAAAAAACTGTTGTTGTTTCCAACGCCTGCTTTCAGCATTTTTGCTTTAAGCAACCCTGTCAGCCGGGTGGGGGAATGAGTCTGTTTGTTAACATGAGGCACCCTAAGGGCAGGCTCTTTCACCTCGGGGAAAGGGGAGTTGACTGACAGGGTGGGCCTCCTGATTATAGTGGATTCCGAACCACTTGGGGAACATGGTAAAGTCACACGATTAAATCGGAGGTGACCCGGCCTCGAGACGTGCTCTATAAAGTAATAACAAATATTCTCAATTTTTTAGCTCATGAAGTTTACTTCGTCAACGTAGGAGAATACCAAATAAAGCAAAGTCGGCTTGGGACTCCTATATTAATCCACCAGAGTTTTCGCTATGGCGTTGTGAAGACGAAAAGGTCCATCGGCCGATATTGGCAATGCACGAGCCACAATAACAGACGATGTCCGTCTAGAGGCTTAATGGAGGAAAATGGCAACCTGAAAATTACAAATGCGCACAATCACGCGCCTGTTACTGTCACTGAACGTTAAAGAAATTGAAAAGAGTAATGATGGGGCAGTGGAATCTGGGCTGATGGGCTGTGGTCGTTCTGAAAGCTTACCCACTTCAAAGGGGCTTGCGGCCGACATCTTTAGTGGCCCTTTGTAGACTACTTAATCCGTTTCAACGATGAAAATGCCCTGAAAAATTCGCTATTTTGCTAAATATGGGGGGGGGGGAGTACAGACCCAGCGGATCCCCCCTTAGCTACGCCACTGCTCCTAGCATAAGTATTAGTGCGTATCACCTTGCCCAAACAGATGCTACTGTGCCTCCACGTAATGCCACTGATGATGTTAACGAAAAGTTGGAACGCTTAGGTCGAGCACCCATCATCCCGGATTCGATTACTTCATCATCTGACTGAAATTGGAAATCCGGTTTTAATAAATTTGAATTTAATTCGACTTTGATGGCCAGGTGGTAACGTGCTTGCACTTGTGCGAGTCTTTACACGCCATGCAATCGGAGACGTGTCGTACTCATCACGGGTAATAACCTACAGGGGCGACTGAAGAGGTCAATCGGATACATTCATTAAATTGTTTGTATGCGATTAATCTTTTTTAATAAATAAATAAAAATAATAAAAATACATTGGCAATGGGAAGTTTGAATGTTTTTTTCTCTTTTTTCTGCACTGTTTGTAAAAGTAGATTTGAAAAGCCATTAGGTTGGTATTAGGGGCACTCCCCTTATTTAGGTAAAGTGAGAAACTTGAATTAAAATGATAACATGGATATAAACAGCAGAATTACGCCACAGATAATGATCATTATTAAAAAAATGACAAAGGAAAAGGTTTGTTTTTGTAGGCTATCTGCTTAGGTTACGCGAGTTGGCAGTCCGTAGATGGTGGGGCGTTGTACAAAACCGAGATGACTGGAGGAGTGTTGTCGACCAGGTGAAAGCCCATCGAGGGCTGTAGAGCCAGAAGGTCTGTTTAGGTTAGGTTACGTTCTTTTTCTTCTTCTGGTAAACAACCACAAGGGGTTGATTTGCAGCAACATATTCCGGATCTTCCATTCTGTTCTACCAATCTGTTTAAGGTAGATTTCATTAAGAGTCGATTATTTGTAATAAGTCATGCCAAAACTACTGAAATCCCAAACAAAACACTTCGTGTAAAATCAGGTCAAGTTACCTGCAAAATTTCCCCCTTTTAAAGTGGTCAGATGTTAAATTTGGCCAAGTTCTTTGGTCTATTGCGTTAAAGTCTTTGGAGGTATAGAATTCACAAACTTATTGGCTAGGTCTATAGAATATAATAGAATAGAAAACCGTGTATTTCTCAACAAAAATGAACATGTGAACATGAATTAACAACCTGTGCCCCCTCAAGCCGAAGCGTGGGAGGGTGGCACATCAAACCTAATATAAGTTAAATATTAACAAATATTAACATGGAAAACAAGAAAAAAGCGGACCATTGTCCTTGTTAAGCAATACAATGGCAAAATCTAGGTTTCTATTAATTTTTTTTTTGGATTTACACATACATGTCAGGACATGTAGAGTAATGGTACGGACTCTGACTTTCACTCGAAAGGTTGTTGGTTCGAGTCCTACACTTCCTACATTTTCTGCCCATGCTTCGGAGGGCATGTAAAGCAGGCGGTCCCGGGCCTTCCTAGTTGAGTTTAAGAGAGGGCTTTATAGCCCTAACTCCGCTAGGTTGGCTTAGTAATAGAACAAAAAAGTCAATATTTATTTATTTATACATAGTGAACTGTTGTCCTTGCTACTGTAATACATTCATAAATAAAAATAATAAATAAATAAATAAAATACAATACGTAGTTAGTTTAAATTACATAATTCACCCTCCAGCCAGAGTACGATTTCACGTTTATAAACCGGTACTGTCTTTTTTCCTGGTGTATCGCTAATTTCGGTGTGTTTATTAGTGTAATTGCATTGTGTTACTGCTTGGTATAGTAGTGAGCGCCGCGAGTTCGTCTTGTTCCATGTAGGGAATGGCAGTACTTGATACTTGATGATGTTTGCATGGATTACATCTTTATTAATGTTTTATCACCGATACAATTCTCCCTTTTTCAGCGCGTTTTCCAATGACTGTGAAGGCTGGGGATTACGAAATAACGAGCAGTCTTCGGGGGATGCCTGTAATCGTTCACGACCACTTCCGGTATGGCGCGCATAAAAAGCGGAAAAACGATTCCGGCCGATATTGGCAGTGCACAAGTCACAGTAACAGACGATGTCCGTCCAGGGGCATTATGGATGACAATGGAAACCTGAGACTTGTTAATGCACATAATCATCCACCTATTATGTTACCAGGCAGTTATTATTAAAATGAATGACCATTTACGCCTTATTTTTGAGGACCGACAACAAACATCCTTTTGGTAGTTATGCTCAATTTTCCGTCACATATGTTAGTGCACCAGTCACAATAACAGACGATGTCCGTCCAGGGGCATTATGGATGACAATGGAAAACTGAGACTTGTTAACGCATGTAGCTGTATAATCATCCACCTATAAAGTTACCTAGCAGTTATTATTAAAATGAATGACCAATATGTTACACAGGAGCATTCCGTCCTCTTGGCCTTATCTTACGATTGAGGACAGACAAAAAACATCCATTTGGTAGTTATGCTCAATTGTCCGTCACATACTCGTATGTCACTGCACCAGTCCCAATAACAGACGATGTCCGTCCAGGGGCATTATGGATGACAATGGAAAACTGAGACTTGTTAACGCATGTAGCTGTATAATCATCCACCTATAAAGTTACCTAGCAGTTATTATTAAAATGAATGACCAATATGTTACACAGGAGCATTCCGTCCTCTTGGCCTTATCTTACGATTGAGGACAGACAAAAAACATCCATTTGGTAGTTAAACTCAATTTTCCGTCACATATGTTAGTGCACCAGTCCCAATAACAGACGATGTCCGTCCAGGGGCATTATGGATGACAATGGAAACCTGTGACTTGTTAATGCACATAATCATCCACCTATAAAGTTACCTAGCAGTTATTATTAAAATGAATGACCAATATGTTACACAGGAGCATTCCGTCCTCTTGGCCTTATCTTACGATTGAGGACAGACAAAAAACATCCATTTGGTAGTTAAACTCAATTTTCCGTCACATATGTTAGTGCACCAGTCCCAATAACAGACGATGTCCGTCCAGGGGCATTATGGATGACAATGGAAAACTGAGACTTGTTAACGCATGTAGCTGTATAATCATCCACCTATAAAGTTACCTAGCAGTTATTATTAAAATGAATGACCAATATGTTACACAGGAGCATTCCGTCCTCTTGGCCTTATCTTACGATTGAGGACAGACAAAAAACATCCATTTGGTAGTTAAACTCAATTTTCCGTCACATATGTTAGTGCACCAGTCACAATAACAGACGATGTCCGTCCAGGGGCATTATGGATGACAATGGAAGACTGAGACTTGTTAATCATTGTATAATCATCCACCTATAAAGTTACCTAGCAGTTATTATTAAAATGAATGACCAATATGTTACACAGGAGCATTCCGTCCTCTTGGCCTTATCTTACGATTGAGGACAGACAAAAAACATCCATTTGGTAGTTAAACTCAATTTTCCGTCACATATGTTAGTGCACCAGTCACAATAACAGACGATGTCCGTCCAGGGGCATTATGGATGACAATGGAAAACTGAGACTTGTTAACGCATGTAGCTGTATAATCAGCCACCTATAAAGTTACCTAGCAGTTATTATTAAAATGAATGACCAATATGTTACACAGGAGCATTCCGTCCTCTGGCCTTATCTTACGATTGAGGACAGACAAAAAACATCCATTTGGTAGTTAAACTCAATTTTCCGTCACATATGTTAGTGCACCAGTCACAATAACAGACGATGTCCGTCCAGGGGCATTATGGATGACAATGGAAAACTGAGACTTGTTAACGCATGTAGCTGTATAATCAGCCACCTATAAAGTTACCTAGCAGTTATTATTAAAATGAATGACCAATATGTTACACAGGAGCATTCCGTCCTCTGGCCTTATCTTACGATTGAGGACAGACAAAAAACATCCATTTGGTAGTTAAACTCAATTTTCCGTCACATATGTTAGTGCACCAGTCACAATAACAGACGATGTCCGTCCATTTGCACTTTGGATGACAATGGAAACCTGAGACTTGTTAATGCACATAATCATCCACCTATTAACTTACCTGGCAGTTATTATAAAATAAATGAACAATACATTACACAGGAGTATTCCCTCCTCTTAGCCTTATCTTACGACTGAGGACAGACAGTTACTCTATATTATACTGATTGACCATCACGCATGTCCTTTATTTAGTTTTTTGTTCGGACAGACCCGGTCAGCTTCGGTGGCCCTTACTGCACACGTTGGCTTTTTGTAACCATTTACCGAAGGTCTGTGGTCGCTTCGGTATTGTTATAAGCCCAGGTCTAGCATTCTGCAGAGCAGGACCAATCCCTAGACTAGCATCTTATTTCTCTGAGCCGTTCGGGTCGATGTTTCCCCATACCGGCGCACTATTGGGCGTGGATATCACATTCAGAAATGCCATGTGAGGCTGTTTCGTCTACCTCCTCTCTGATTCGACAGGTTGGGTCACCTGTGATAGTCATATTATGTAAGTGTCTTTTCAGACCGCAGTCTATGGCCCACGGTTACCTCTTCAACCAAAGTTAATTTAATGTCAGTGTCATATATACCATATAATACTACAATGTATTGACCGGGTACCATTTCAAAGCGCTGGTTTCACAAAATATAAAGAAAAAACTCTCCAGACGTATACAAATTGGCATTCGTCATATTATGATAAGTTGAGTTGATTTGACTCTTGAGGCGTTTTTTTTTTTAACAACCACAAAGGCAATGCAACTCACCAAATTACAAAATGCAATAGCAACGTTTTCAGAAATTTTTTTGTCTTCAAAAATAGCCTACAACACGTTAAAGTGCTTAAAAATGTACTCTGTTCCGCATTTATATCGTACGTTCAAACATTTCCTTCGGGGAACTATAAATCAGTATAAAATACTTAAAAAGGTACCATTTTACTTATATATTAAAAAAAAATCCGGGAAATACGAAACTGTTTTTTTACTTCAAAATGTCTACTTTTTCAATAAAAAATCTGCTATAAATCAATATTTGCAAAAAATTCTCCAGCCAAACAATCAAAATCGAGGGATTTGTTGCTATTTCCCTAGTTGCCATTTCTTCATTTCTTTACGAAAGAAGCCCATAGTGTAATAATCTAAAGAGGCCTTAACAAACCCCTCACAAAAATGTTTACTATTGTATTTACTTCAAATACTATCAAAAAGATATTGTCTTGAAAACAATAAATTTAATGATATATTAAATAAAACATCAAGTTAACAAATTGTTTGTCCTGAAATAACAATTTTTTCTTTCCAGTAGTCCAATGGCTCCCGATTGAATACGAGTTTACCCGAAGTAGGAACGGGACCGCCATCCTCTTGCATCGTGGCTTTCGTTATGGCCGACAGAAATATTCGGTAAAGGGAACGGACGATCATTTTCGGTACTGGCGCTGTACGAATCATAAGGTTAATTGTAATGGGCGTGTGGCCTTTGATGGTGGTAACCGAATCCATTTAATGTCTTACCATTCCCATCCGCCAGGGTGGTACTAAGAGTTACCCTCTTTATAACGAATTACTTGCCAATAGCAGTAGATGGGAACGGAAATTAACACTGGGCACTATAGTTTATTATGGGATTTGATGAGGGTAACTGAATCCATTTCATGTCTTACCATTCCCATCCGCCAGGATGGTACTAAGAGTTACCCTCTTTATAACGAATTACTTGTCAATAGCAGTAGATGGGAACGGAAATTAACACTGGGCACTATAGTTTATTATGGGATTTGATGAGGGTAACCGAATCCATTTAATGTCTTACCATTCCCATCCGCCAGGGTGGTACTAAGAGTTACCCTCTTTATAACAAATTACTTGTCAATAGTAGTAGGAAATTAACGCTGGGCTGGTTTATTATGGGATTTGATGAGGGTAACCGAATTAATAGTAATTTCATTTGCTACCATACATATCTGTTTATAAACGATTTACTTTTTTTAGCTATAGAAGGTAACGGAAAGTAACACTGAGAGCTTTGGTTTAATATGGGAGTTTGATGACGGTAATTAATTATTTAATCCACCAGGGTTGTAGTTACCACTTTATAGCGAATTAAATGCGAATGGCAATGGAAGGTAACGGAAAATAACACTGGGAATTTTAGTTTAATATGGGGTAAGGGTAACAATATCAATTTTTATTGTCCCTTTAGTCATTGAGAACATATGAAATTGCCATTGCTGAGTGTTTATTATTATTATACTATTTTAATATTTTATTATTACTATTATTGTTATTGTCATTAATGCACAGCAAACGCCATACTTATCCATAGGAGTGGTTGTTAATTACCAGATTATATATTTGTTATGGCTCATGCAGTATTAGTTTATATTGTAGCATTATAGGCATTAGAATGGGGAACTTAGTTCTAGCGAAAAAAAAAAACATTTTGAAGGGCACGATGGGGTGATTTTTTACTCTTCAATAACATTAACTCAGTTTTTGTGATTTTTATGTAGTTGTTATGGGTAGTCGTAATTTGGGATTAAGATTGCGCTATAGGGTCAATTATTTAGTTTAATTATTTGTTAATATTAATTATGTTTTGGGGCGTAGGTGCTTCATAAATTAAAGGATAGTATATGCCTACATGTTCATGTGTATACGGCATGCCCATCCATCAGGGGGGCCGGTAGTCAGTGGCGAACTGGGACTGGAAGTCGGCCCTGGCATTTTCGGCCTCTTCATCAGGTCAAAATGCTGCTTTAATGCTTGTTATTAACACAAATTTTATTTTATCTTATTTTGAAATATGCTACGATTTTTTTCTTTGGACGTCCAGCCCCAAACAACTATTTTTGGTCCGGCCCACTTTCCGTCTGCCCGCCGGCCCAGTCCGCCACTGTAGTTATCAGTTTGTAACCCAAATATTTCATACGGCTCGTGTAGTATTAGTTTATAGTATTAATATTATTATTATTATTATTATGCGAGCCCCCGACAAGTTGATTAACTTGGGGGCCCACAGGTTATTTGTATTATAAGGGTATATAATTGTTAATTTATAAATATATTCCTTCGGCGCAGGGGAGTACCGGCCGGAGAAGAAGAAAGAAGAAGAAAGAAATTGTATATTAACATTGGGGAACTCAACTATCGATTATCGAAAACAATTTTACTTTTTTGGCATTTATACATTTGTGAAATTAATTTTTATATTGTCAATCATGTAACTCCGGCCGTGAAAGTCTTTGTAACTTTATATTCCTACGGTACCTTTTTCGAAAAGGTACCGTAAATGATATTAACATTATTGTAATTTAACTTGTAGTAATGTATTGTAATTGTTTACATATTTTGGAAATGAATTTTTAAACAAAGAAATTGACTGAATTGTTTTGTACTATGTACCATATAAGAATAAGAAGGGACTGGTTCCTAGTCAAATTAATAAGTTAACTAGACTTCAATGCTTACTTAGGTGCAAGTACTTTATTTGATTAAATATGTCGAATTATTTTATTACCAAGTGAATACACCAAAATTATATTGTATTGTTGACTAGGTATAGTAATGTTATTGTGTTCTGGGGTTTCATTTAAAAATTCTGTACAATTAAGATGTATTTTTTTTGTCTAATATTCACTGTAAAAAAATCAAAATTTTGGTAGTCATGATTAGGAAAATCAAATCTCGAAGCATTGAATTATGATATAAGTCTTCCGGAATTGATTAACATACAATAGTAGATTAGAAATTAAAACACTTTGAAATTTTATTGTGAACTCAACAAGTGCCTTTAACCTTTTAACTCTAACTTCACTTTTTTATATTTTACCTGTTTATAAACTTTAGGCTGTAATAACAAAATAGTGACTGAACAAATAAATGTTGATTTTGATCTCACCCGTAACAAGAGCATTTATTTCTTTATGTAATTAAGTTAGTAAAGTACTTTGTGTCATTCACGTTTGGTAAATTCATTAGTTAATTACTTAATACGCGAAGGTAAGTAACGAATTAGTTGGATAGATCAGCGGATGTTACCACCAATAAATAATGACTATTTGATCTATTTACAAGCCGACCTAGCCGAGTTAGGCCTATAAAACCTTTTATAAAGACTTCGATGGTAGGGAAATAGCGTGCTTGTACTTGTGCGAGTCTCTACACGGCATGCGATCGGAGACGTGTCGTAACCCAACACGGGTACTATCCTACATAGGCGACGGAAGAGGTCAATCGGATACATTCATTAAATTGTTTATATGCGATTAATCTTTTTTTAAATAAAAAAAACACCCACTTCAACTCAACGAGGAAGATAAACAAACAAAAACTTAGTGCTTTAGCAAAACTTAATACTACTATATAACTAGAATTAGTAAAACCCATATAATTGTTAAAAAATTAACTTTGTCCAAGAAACCCACGGGTGTTAGTATAAGAAAAGCCCGGGAAAGGCTCCAAAGCATGGCTAGAGAATACAGCCAGCTTGGGACCAACAACCTTTCTGGGGAAAGTCCGAGTCGGTACCACTGCGCTACCTTATCCTGACCAATAACAAGTGTCTTCACTTTACAGATAACCGCTACATACTTGCCAGACCTGACGACTACACATTAGGCACCAGTAGAAACAGCACCCCCCTCATCAGGTACCTGGGCTACAGATTTTGTCTGAAGAAGAAGCCTACCAGCCGAAGGCCCTACGACTCCGCCACTACCTGGCAGTGTTCGAGCGTCACTTCTAAACGTTGCAGCGCGAAGGCTATTTTAAATCAAGATGGCAGCCTTATGGTTTATAATTTCCATACTCACCCAATGCCATTGAATATTTCCTAATTTTGTTTATCATTGAAACCATGTTTATATGCTTATCCTAGTATCACCGCGTGAATGGAGAAATTAGAATTTTGTTACAGCGCACAATACTGTACTCTGTGAAAAGGGTAATTGATCCAGTCGAACAATTGCTAGTTTATTTGGTTTTTCCACCCATTCTCGCAAAAATTGGCAATCATCATGGCAATTTCGCCCTTTGAGACTACTGCCCTGAAAAGGGAAGTCGTGCTCATGCCAAACCACTGCCGCTAGTCTTTTAACCAGGATGTTCTTCTGCCGAAAGCCCTCAGTCCTCCTACTTCCCCTTGGATTGTAACATTCAGATTTTTCGTTCCTCATCACATGGCTGAAGTATGATTCCATATCTTAAAGTTTTTATTTTGTGACACGTATGATTTAAAGAATAAGGGAAATTCAGTGGTTACAAAACTGTAGTGTGAATTTATAAAATTGTATAATCTGTGAAGAGACTTTTTGCATTGAATTGTATCGTAGTCAGTAGCAACCCGGCTTCTGTATCCATTTGCCTGAGGATTAGAGATACAATCTGTCTAAGATATGCGCAGTCGGACCATTGTTAGTTTATTTGGGGGTATGGCACGAAAAAAAACAGCCCTAAAAACTTTGCAGTGTCCTTAGCGAATTTAATTGAGTTGGACCAAAAAGAAGGAAGACATTTGCAGAAAAGGTCTTCCTAGTCATAAATAAGTAAAGAGTAATAATAATAATAATATGATACAATGAAGTAGGGGCTTTCTTGAGGATTTCCCCCTTAATACTAATAAATTAAACTTAAACTTAAATTTAAACTTAAATAGTTACCCTCATATAACATTTCACTCATATCACTCTGTTGAATCCGGGGTTGTTATGTTATTGCTGTAATATTTTTCAGTTGACTTTTTGTTCTATTACTAAGCCACCCTAGCAGAGTTAGGGCTATAAAGCCCTCTCTTTCACTCAACTTGGGAAGCCCGGTACCGACTGCTTTACGTGCCCTCCGAAGCATGGCCAGAAAATGTAGCCAGTGTGAGACTCGAACCAACAACCTTTCGGGTGAAAGTTGGAGTCTGTACCTACTGTCTGTACTACTGTTGTAGTCAGAATGGCGTAGAGGTAACGACTCGGACTATCATCCAGAAGGTGACTGGTTCGAGTCTCACCCGAATGCCAAAATTTTCTAGTGGTACAATTATTTATCTTCTGACTACCATGCTTCGGAGGGCATGTAAAGCCGGCGGTCCCGGCAGTCTTCCCTGACTGTCGATAGGTTAAACAGGAGGCTGTTGATGCAACCTGAAAACTCCTGTACCACGGGTAGTACCACCCCGACACGAATTTACTTTTTTTTAACTACACGTTCTAGTGACTAGTCATTTATCATTTAGTGAAGTGGTTCCCCAATTTTTTCGCACTGTGGAGCACAAAACTTGGAGTAAATTCTTCGCGGAGCCCTTTTGGCCCTGTCCTATCCCGCTATATTACCGGTAGTGTTTCTTTATTTAATTTATCTAAAATTTTCGTGGAGCCCCAAATAGGTCGCCCCGGAGCCCTTGGGAACCACGGTGCACAGGTTGGGGACCATTTTCAATCAATCTTAACTGTTGTAGATAAATAGAAAGTTAATCCTTCGGTGTCTCCTTACCAAAATTTTTTTGTAATATGCTGTTGTTATGCTGAAAATTATTTTATTATACTATTAATGTAGTATATTCGTAGTATTTTATATTTGGAAATTCACGAGCATTCGTAATCTCTCTCAGGCATTAGGAAAATACTACGTTAATCATGTTATAGTTAGTTAGTTAGTTATAATTTTTTTAGTATACGAATCCGGGTCTTATCGTTGCAATTGTGTTCTCCTCTTGAATTTAAGACCCAATTGCGCCCCCCCCCCCTCCCTTGTGGCACCAATTGCTCTCGGTTTTTGTACAAAGTCGAATTTCACAGTTAATATTCACTGTAGTGCCATAAAAAAATCACAGGCATTAGACACAGGACGCCATAACAAGCGTTTTTTTTAACGTAACAATTCCGAATATTTTGGCCAATCGGTGATGGTGGCAGTCACATATCATGTATCAAAATTTCGGGTATTATTTCTTCTAATGGCTATAATCTTTTTCTAGCTCTATAATTAATATTTACGCTGAAATTCGACTTTCCACCAAGAATGAGTGGCTTTGACGTCCCGGGTGGGGGGGGGGGGTGTGGTAAAAGGTTCGTTTAGTTATGCACCCATACTATACAAGAGGGGTGACTTAAGGCAAGTTTCCTTTCCTGCTACTATCTCAACTTCACGTATCACGGCTATCCTGATCTGGTCCTGGGACTAAGGCGTAACACGGCACCCGTGACACTATAAAGAATAGGTAGATAGAGAATGTTTACTTACTGTCATTTTCGACTAGCGAATTTGGCATTTGTGACGTCGCAGTCTGCGGATTAAGCGGACAAATTCCTGTTTTTTTGAACCCTGCCTTAATGTTGACCCCTTCGGGGTCAAAGGCTTGCCACAAATCATTTACCAACCTGGGGAATTGATCTTTCGGAATTGTACCGCATCTTGACCCGAAGGGAGTTTGTTTCCAGTCGTCGAGTATGCGCCTCCAGTGCCTCTTCATGCCCCTAAAAACGGCCACGTCAAGGGGCTGTAATATGTGTGTCGCATTCGGGGGAAAGCATATGAACTTAATATTACTATTTTTACAGCCGTCTAAAACTCTCATACTTATGTGAGACGATAAATTGTCTCCCACGAGGACCTTCACCCCCTCCTGTTGAGATAAAACAGGAAGTATACATTTATAAAACCAATCTTCAAAAACTTGACCATCGAACCAGCCTGATTTCGACCTATTGTAATGAGCTTTTGGTGGGCCATTTTCCGTCCAAGTGGTCCACAGTTTTTCAGCTTTGTAGCAAATGTATAATGGCGCGTATTTTCCTGCTGCGCTGCCGCAAAGCATTATAGACGTCGCAGCCTTTGTGGAGTTGCGGATACGCTCCGAATGTTTAGCCCCCCTCTTGGTTAAAACTTTTTTGGCACCCGGGTCATCAACCAAATTAGTTTCATCGTAATTCCACGAATGGGTATTTGGAATGCCACGTATCTCCGCCTCTAACTTTTCAAAGAATTCAACGACAACTTTACAGTCTGTGACAGCTCGGGGAATCTTAATATTTTGGGAAATCCTCTGAGACATAACATTACGGTGCCGTTCAAAAAATGCTAAACCCCACTCTGAGCCTGGAAAGTTGTTTTTAAATTTTGAAACAGTGCGGCCAGTTCTGTCCAAGTACTCCTTTGCTATAACTCTTAGTTCACATATGGTCCCTGGGAACCCAAAAGTTGACATTGCAATTGCGTGATGAACAAATGCCAGTTCTTCTTCCTCAGTAAAAACAGTAGCACCACCAGGGCGACTGTCGTTGATGTTGGGAGGGGGCGTGAGGCCGCCTGCTTGATCGGTAGGCTTGCTTTTATATAACCTCATTTTCTTCATTAACACATTTCTATGGATTCCATATTCTTTCTGAGATTTCCGGTAAGTGGTCTTCTTTGAGTCAATTGCCTTCAATGCTTTTAGTAGTGTTTCATCCGTATAATTGCGGTATGGTCGCGCCCCAAGCTTCCTTTTGTAAATGCGAGCCATAACATAAACTAGAATAAAATGAGAAATATTTGGTAATTTTCTTTTTGTTTTAAACAAGACCCCTGGGGATCATGATTAAATGATTAATAACAATAACAGGGGATTGTATCCTCAAATATTTGGACTTAAAATGCAGTAAAAACGAAGGTTTACAGTAATTATTGTGGCACCAAATTACCTCCTGGCAATGTAGAATGGTCAATGGGGTGGCATTGTGCCAGGCACATTGTCACCCCATGAAGTAGTGAAAATAAATATAAATATTTTTAGCTAATTAATTACAAATGGCAAGAACAACAATTTAATATCAAAGTGAAGCCGAAACTATAGTTAACCAATTCAACTCACCTGAATTTCTTGTAAATAAAAGAACTAAGCTCTATGATTGAAATTTTCCAAGAAATGTAATTTCTCAGGTCATCAGCACGTGTAAACAAAAATGCCCACTGGCGGCCATTGCAGTACAAGTGCTTTTGAATATTGTCACCAGGTGTCTCATAAAACCTTGAATCGTTTTGCATCCGCGCCAATTTTCAAATTTCAAAATTTAACATTTAGTAACCAAATCTTTAAATGGCACACAGTCACCCCTTAAGGCACATTGTCACCCCAGTTTACGGTACCGAACAATACTAACGAATATACTATATAAGGGGGATTCACTGTGTTGGTAGAAAAGGGAAAATGGGAAAATAGAGAAATAGTTTAGCGTGAGGATACCTCCGCCAATCATAGAAATATAAAAACCTAACCTAACTTACCTCCAAAGTTTCTTTGCGTTTGGCTATTAACTTATGAACATCTGCTGTAGCCCACCTCTTGCCACATGTTTGCTTTTGTTTTTTTTTTTATTAATTTCTGTCGCAGAGCTAATTTTTTTATTAAATAAAAATCAAAATTACAAAACAACAAAAAATATGGCCGTTTTCGATTCCCCAAGTGCAGTTTAGTGAGTTTACCCAACCTAGTAGTTAGGTAAAGTGGGAATGTTTGGAAATACGTTTCCTTATGGCATCAGTTTATTTGTAATAAAAAACTAGAGTTCTATTTTTCAATTTTCCCTCAGTTTCCTACTTTTCCTTAGGGCAAACCCGACACAGTGAATACCTCTACAGGAAATCAAAAATTCAGCTTATTGAGATACATTTTGTTAATTAAAGTTTTCCCACCATTTGTTATTTAAAAGTTAAAAGATTGTTGATGGCAGCTTGGGATGATTATTTACTTTTGTTCTATTGTCTGTTTGTTGTTTGTTTGTTTGTTTCATAGACATAGTAAAACTATAGACTCATAGTAAACATTCGGCTTGAAGCCGCTTGACTTCGGGTATTTCCGTAGTTTAGGAGCATATTGAGCTTTTTGCCATTTGATACTGTGGTAACATTTTATTTTTTATTAGATTATTTGAAGATTATTTAGAACGGGAAATCACGCCACGTAACCAACAATATTTGAATGCAGAACTTTCAGTACTTTTAATTTAAATTTTAAACAATATATACAATAAATGTAAATAAATAATGAATATAATAATATATGAAACAACAAAGAAATCTATAAAGAAAACATTTAATAAAACTATTAAATTTTAATTTCCCACCAAAATGCCCCTATAAGTAGGCATGGTCATGACTTCAGTCTTTTAGCACATGCGAAATACAACATGGTGACTCCATAGTTTTATTAGCTCCATGGTTTGTTTGCAAGTTTGTTGACTCGGAATAAACATTAATGAAGCATGAACTTCAATAAATTTCGGTTTGTTATACAGGTGGCATCCTACGTCTTAAGCCCGGTGACTACGAGGTTCGCGCAACCAAGAAAGGTGATCCAATTATCCGTTTCCATGGATACCGATACAGGCATGAACCATTAACTCCAGGTCGAAGATGGACTTGCTGCAGCGCCGTGTCCAGGAAATGCAACGCAATCGCCCGTTTGAACGTCGACAAAACCTTACTCATTACTAACGGACATTCCCATCCGCCGATCAAGAGGAAATAGTTTTTTTTTTGTAATTAAACACTAATTATAGGACTTTGAACTTATGGTAATTATATGGGGTTTAAGTATGGTACAGCTGTACAGGAGCCCCACGTTGCCGACCTTTGCTCTAGGCCAGGGGTTCTCAAGAAAGATTTTCAGTGGTTTCCAAAAAAAATTTCAACGTAGCATTACACTCGTATGTGGGGTCTAAATGTATAAATACATGCACTCAACAAATTTATATAAGAAGGTGATTTATGTAATGAAGAAAAAAAGGCAAAGTTGTCTAAAACCTTTATTTAGTCAAAAATTCACTTGGTAGAAACTCGATGTTTGGCATTATTTTTTACTTATTTTTTCTAAAAAGCAATAACTTATTTTTTACGCATGGCTCCCCCGGAAGAGGCCCATGGCTCCCTGGTGAGTCATGGCTCACCATTTGAGAGCCCCTGCACTAGGTCATCCAGTCACTTTACTCAAACGAACGTGCCATTTCACGCTAACCCTTTGTTTTGTGTTTTATGGTTACATAGAATAGTCGTTAATTAGACAGGTAAATTGTCTACATTTTCATATCTTCCATCTTTACAGCTGTGAAACGAGGAATTAATTAATTTATATGGCCTACATATAAATTGTTTTAGGAAATGTTTGCCTTGCGATAAATAAAATAGACGTTATTCAATTAAATCAATTTTGCTAACTATTTCCTTTCCTCTGCAGCTGAAATCCTACTTAAGCCTGGTGAATACGAGATTTGCACAAGCAAGAAAGGCGCTCCAATTATCGGTTACCATGGATACCGGTACAGGCATGTACCATGTAAGTCAACCACTCCAGGCCGAAGATGGGCTTGCTCCAGCGCCGTGTCCAGGAAATGTAGCTCAACCGCCCGTTTGAACGCTGACAATACCGTACTAATTACTAAGGGACACTCTCATCCGCCTATAGGCAATCAATAGTTGTTTCTTTTATTGCTATGTGCTAAGTTAATAAATATGAATAATTTTAAATGTATTGAAATAATATGGACTACCCGAAAATCCCTTAAAATATTTTGTTGAATATTCTATAATCCGTCCATATAGATTAATGTAGTTTATTCATTGTGAATCGTAATTACCTAGTAAAGTTTTACGTCATACAATTGAACCCCAATAAACAGAAAACGACCAACCCATAAAACCCAACTTCCGAGAAAACTTGAGTTTTTGTAATTTTTAAAATATACGCTGTGTTGTTACTAGCTAAATTTTGTACTGTTTAGAATCAGTATAATTTTTAAATTTTTCACCAAATACTTGTTGTATTTTTCGCTCTATTGCTTTATTTATAGGTATATAAGTTGAAATTGTGGGTTGGCCGTTTTTGGCTTAATTCCATTTTTCACAAAGTGATAAAGCAAGGTATATGTTGGTTCTTTACAGCTTAACTCGATTAACAATGTGATATGTGCTATTCATTAGAGTAACGGGGGGGGGGGGCGGTCCGCCTGGCATAACCTGGGGGCTTTGGACCAAAATAATCAACATGCATATTATATAACAAAAAATGCAGCATAAATCTAGTTATAAATTTCAAAATAAAAATAACAGAACATACTGGAATTATTTGTTATGTTTTTATAATTAATATAAAAACACAACCGGTTTGGGCTCGCTCTATCGTCGATTGTAAGAAAACAGTCAAAACAAAAGAGTTATGTAAGATAAAACCTAAACTCATTGTCAAGATACGTAGATACGTAGCATATGGTAAAAACAATAATATTGTAAAACATTTAAAATGGTGGAATGACCGCTTGTTTTTGACGACATTAATTACGAGTAGATGATTAGATGAAAAATTCATAAAAAATGAAACTTTCACAAACAGGTCAATCCATTTCCCCGCCTGACTTACAGCTATTCTATAAAATCGGTTTAATCAGGGTTTTTCAAAAGTAGTAATATTTCAGATGAAATAATTTAAATTTCCTTCGAAAGCTTGAATTTTTTATGAATTTTTCATCTGACCATTAATAACTTTGCGGCTGTGGAATGAGAAATTAATAAATTTCGTCAAATATAACTATAAATTCTTGTTTACAAATTATTTTGAACTCTCCCGTGAGAGGAAGCCGGCCATAGATAACGGCAACCTCTGGGTCACTTTACCAAAATAATTTAATATGCAAGTTGTAAAGATTTCTTCTATTGAAGTGGTATTTCATTATTGTTTCGCATTATAAATAAATAAATAAATATTGACTTTTTTGTTCTATTACTAAGCCAATATAATATATATAGAGTATATATGGTATTTGCAATTTTTGGTGTTACAATTTTTCCACATTTTTTTTTAATTTAGTAAATTTCCGCCGCCTGTCGGTCTAAAGGAAAAATAATTGCTGAATACTAACTTATGTATTCTTAAATATTATTAATATCTTTATTATATTATTTATATTATTTATTTTATAACAGTGCTGTGCATGAAATAGTGTTCTACTACTTGAATTCAAACATTACACAGTACAGCTCGTACATATTGTATATATATATATAATTTGTAACCGTTGCTAACATAAAACTTGCACATTATGTCTGAGTTAACTAACCGTGAATTTGTATATACGCGTGAAATTGTCTGATGTTTTTTGAAAAAGCTAACGTGCTTAAGGCGCCCATTCCACCGACCGGCTAGGGCTATTTACAAAAACGGTGACGTGGTAGCAGACATTCAAGACTTAGGCGGGGTTTCCACCGACCTCGCATTGCAGAATTGACGGAAATGTTTATTTTCCTCTATGCCATAGTTAAAATTGATCAATGATCATACAGTAAAATCACAAACAAACAAACTAAAATTAAAAAATGGCGTCATGGGATATGTTAAGTACAAACATTTTAATAGATTTCTATAAAAAGAAAAATTCTAATTTCCGTCAATGTCATTTGAATTCTGCATTGCGAGGTCGGTGGAAACGCCACCTAAGTCTTGAATGTCTGCTACCACGTCACCGTTTTTGTAAATAGCCCTAGCCGGTCGGTGGAATGGGCGCCTAAATATAGCCCATTACTACAATATTATTATTATGTATTTAATTGTATGACTTATTTCGGTTGATTATATGCCTTCGGTCCGTAGAGTAACGGACGAAGGAAAAAAAAAAATATTTCGGTATGTAGGTTACCGCAGACAATAGTGTCCATAGAGCACTGAAAAGGTATTTCCTATTGTATCAACTCTCGAACTTGCACCTTTCGTTTCATGTTCCTATTGAGTATAGGGCCTGGAGGGCCATGGCTCCAGGGCCCTCACCAACAACAGCAAAATACAAAATCCCAATAGGCCTAAATTAAAAAAAACAACACTAAAGCAAATAAATAAACTCTATTTGGCGGGAAATTGGAACCTACCGTGGCATTAATTATTAATCGCCTTACTCTATTCTATTTTGCATCATGAGTCTATAAATGATAGTGGAATATTCGTCTAAGGGTATAAGACTTTTCTGCCTGAGAAAGGGCCCCCACACAATTCCGGCCTCCACAAGGCCAAACCCGGCACTGGGCCAGTTGTCTAGGAACTGGACTACTCCGAACTGTTCCTAAACTACGTCTAATTATTTTCATTATTTACAGTTGATTCTCTTCTGATTCATCCCGATGATTACAGAATCTGCAACACTTTCAGAGGCTCTAGAGTCATAGTGCACCAGGGCTTCAGATTCTCCCACAAGGCGGACAAAAAGAACCAAACTGGACGATTTTGGAAATGTTCCAGCAATAGATCGAAAAAGTGCCGTGTGCGCGCAATACTTCACGCCGATGGAAGCCTGGAAATTAAAGGCGCTACTTCTCATACCCACCCTCCCCCTAATATGTAGTATTTTAAATAAATAAATAAATAAATATTGACTTTTTTGTTCTATTACTAAGAGTTAAGGCTATAAAGCCCTCTCTTACACTCAACTATGAAGGCCCGGGACCGCCTGCTTTACATGCCCTCCAAAGCATGGCCAGGAAATGTAGCAAGTGTGGGACTCGAACCAACAACCTTTCGGACTCTGTACCACTACTCTACATGTCCTATTTTAGGGAGATTTCATCTAGGCTACCTATTGAGATGGCGACCATTGCTCGACTTCTGTGAATTTTTTCATAATTTTTCTTTTCATGTCACCCTGAGCCTAAAACCACCCCCGTTCAGAATGTTGTACGCCCCCCCCCCCCTTAAAGATCTGACGAGTTAACACTAGATAGAAGTGGGGTTTCTTTAATGAATATAAACCAAAAAGTGCGTGGAGTTAAAACTAGATATAATAAATATATAATAAGAACTATGTATAAATTTCATGAGCTACGAACTGTTTTAAACAAATCTTTACTATGCAACGTGTACTTTGGCTTAGTTCAATCTATTGCTAACTATGCTGTTGCTGCTTGGGGGGGGGGGGGTACCTTTGCTTCGTATTTAAAACAATTGAGAAGCACTTTGAATTCAATAATTAAAATAACTCTTTTCGATCCCAGACGGTATTCTACCCAATTAATATACAATGAGTTTGAAGTTCATACTTTTATACAGTTATATACTCGCTTCTTATGCATGCTAATAGCCTTTCAACTGATCACACAATAAAGACATCATTACATTACATTAACACAAGACACCGACTAGCAAATAACATTTACACTCAGCCGGCACAAAAAGTTATATATGAGCATGCACCCAACTATTGAGCATGTAAGATGTTTAATGCCATTCCAGTAGAAATCAAAGTATTAAAAGGCAATGAAAAATTATTTAAGGCAGCAGTGACAAAGCACGTAACTAACCTTTCCGATCAACACCTGCTGGCCATATTTTTTTAGCTTTTTTTAATTTTGTTTTGTTTTAGCTTTTTAATTGACGCACTTTTTTGTATGAAACCTTTCACTTTTTTTTTGTTTTTTGTTTTATAAGTGAAACTTTCCACATTTTAAGTATACATTAGGTACGACTGAATAACTTAAGTTTGTAATTGTATATTATTTTAATTGTATCCCGGCAACACAAGTCCTCTTGAGGAACTTAGGACCGGGATAACTAATGGTGTTTCTGAATTGTAGTTTATTTTCAAATAAATATTCATTCATTCATTCATTAAAATCAGATTGTAATGTTTAAATTACAAAAAAATTCAAATAAACCCGCGAAAAAAAATTATTTAATGGAACTTTTGCATCTGTCCCTCTTCTGGATCCAATCCTAGCTGCTTGCATGTAACAAAACGTACAGGAACCTCTCTTCTATTTACTAATGCCACAGATCATGATTTTATGAACTTGGCACAAAAAGTATCATACAAGTTTCTTGAATCATGTTCGTTAACCGGCTAGATCCGCCATTTTGTTTGAAGATGGTGGCCGATCAAAAACTTATGTAAGGAGCATGACACCACGCCACCAAAACCGATTAGGGTATGACTATAATATATAATAAATATATAATATAATAATAATAAATAAAATATATAATATATATATAATAAATAAATAAAATAGCCCATGCTCGTACCTTTACCTATAACCCCTACTATTCATTCTTGAAGTAAATACTTCTTTTTAAGATTACAGCCAAATGAAATTATACAATATATACAAATACCTAAGTTCTAATTTCTTTTCTTTTCCAGAACTACTACCAAGTCTTGTGCCCCCGGATGAATACCACGTTACCGTCAGCAAGAAGGGCACTACTTTGATTGTTTGTAGAGGGTACCGATACGGACACAAAATGCAAAAAGGCCGCCAGACTAACCGATACTGGCGGTGCACTACCGGAGAATGCGACAGCTCGCTGCTGTTGAATACCGACAGAAGTCTGACCATAAAAACTCAGCATAACCACATGCCTCCACTGCCGCCAATTAATTCTTTCCCCCATTGCTGAGCTTTTTTTACTAAGTCTATCGAAGAGAGGGAAGAGGATGACCAGTTTGCAGTGAGCAATAATACATTGCAGAATTTATGGTAGATTCGAATGTGCTCCTTATAACCGAAATTGGAGGATTTTGTGAATGGGGAGCGGTTGGCCCAAAGACGTTGCGTCGTAAAATGACTTTTGGTTGTATTTCTGATCTGTGTGTCTGTATTCCACCACTCGATGAAATTCCTTCGCAGTTTCCTCTCATTGGACTGGCGGGCCTCAGGCTATTTCAGATTCAAAAATTAGAGGATACATAAAAAAAACTGCAATTGGCCGGATTCGAACCCATGATCTACGCCTATCTGGGACATGGTCTTTTACCGCTGGACCACAAACCCGACAATTGCACTGTCCTCTAAATCCTCTACTTATGCTCTAATTGACAAGTTCCGTATTGCTAGACAGACAGGTTAGCACACTTTACACTTAAGTATCTAATCGAACAAGTCAGAAAGCTTACTTTGTTGCATAAAAATGCTTTATTTAATATAAGGGGTAGATCGTGGATTCGAATCCCACAAAGTCTATTTTTTTTTTCTATATCCTGTAATTACGGTTATAACCTTCTTGCCAAAGTTAGTTTAAAGTCAGTGTTACCATATATATTGTAATACTGCAATATATGGCTCCTTTTAGCGTTATGTAGTTTACGTTATTTACTCAATAGACTGTTTGAAAATTTGTTAAAACCAGTTTTAATGCATTAGCAGATTTATTTTACACCCCTTGAAATTGTATCCCTGGAAAAAAAAATTTCCCCATCAATTTATGTTAAATGGTAAAAAAGGGAGTCACGTGACTGTACAGTGTGACGTCATTTCAAGGTCACCTATGTGTCCCGGCGTATTAGCTTTTGTAATCCGCAGTTGAGGACACCAACATTTTTTATTTATTTAACAAATACAATTTTGTTCATGTAAAGCATATTGTATTATTATTGTTAACCTATCGTACAAATAGGCTGCCTTATCTAGCATATTTTATATTTAATTTTTGAAACTGTCAATTAGCCTGTTATTGATGCTCTTCACTGTACCAAATTTTCGAATCGACAAGCTATTTACTCCCAGCGAGCCCACTATTAACTTATTAATTGGATATTTTTATTATATTTATGTTTCGTTCCCCGTTAAATGTGGTATTTTTATTTAATTGTACACTAATTAAATTAAATTTGAGAACTTGTATTCTTTTAATTTGCCACTTAAATGCGTTTCATGGCATATTTTTTTCAGTATTGTTTAAAATATATACACAGGTTCATGGTTATTTTGAGCAGAAGAGCGGCCGGTATATTTTATACACGGAATTTGAAATGACAGATCCTGATAGGTAGATTGTAGATATGACTTTATGACTTTAAAAGACAAAGCGTACTTTACTAGATGCATTCTGTAATCCGTCCGTCCGTATACATTAATGTCATTTATCGACTCATTGTGAATAGAAATAACGTATTAAAGTTCTACGTCACATAATTATAAAAACATAACTGGTTTTGGCTTGCTCCATCGTCGAGCGTAAGAAAAAACAAACAAAATATGCAAGATTAAACCTACCTGTAAACTCATTGTCAAGATACGTAGATACGTAGCATGGTAAAACCAATAATAAAACATTTAAAATGGTAGCTCCATCAGGGGAAAATTACTCAAAAAAGTAAAGTTTTGTTTCCAGCTTCGACCATAGACACGCCATGTTAGAATTTCTGAGGGACCAACATAAAGTGACGTCACACACTGGCAAAAGCAGCTGCTTTTAGAGGCGCGAGCCTATTATTTTCACGTTTTGTTTATTACTTAATTAATTGGAGCGAGAGAACAATTTTTTAAATTTGGTAAAACTTATTTAACTCACTCGGATGAACATGTTACCTAGCAACAACGTCTCTGTTGCTAGGTAACTGGTGAAAAATAAATCTTTTGCCAGCAAGTGACGTCATTTATGTTGGTGCCCAACTTTCTCATGCAGTGCATCTAGAATGCCGTGTCTAGAGTATTATATGGTCTAAAGTTTTCAGCAATAGCTTCTCAAATGTCAATAGTTTCTAAATTAACAAGTAGTTTTAATCAAGTAGTTGTAATTTATTGAGAAAAACAATCTCAATATGCATTCGAGTGCCACTCATTCTTTTTTCTTTATTCTTTTGTTTTTTAAAGAAAAAAGATTAATCGCATACAAACAATTTAATGAATGTATCCGATTTACCTCTTTAGTCGCCTCTGTAGGTTAGTAACCGTGTTGAGTTATGACACGTCTCCGATCGCATGGCGTGAACAGACTCGCACAAGTGCAAGCACGTTACCACCTGGCCATCGAAGTCGACACTCGCTCTGTCTGTGCCACGAATTCACTCGCTCTGTCTCTTTCTATTCCCTGGCCAATGCTCGCTCTGGGCCTCTAACGCATTCCTTTTGGAAGTCGCATAATAAGAAGTAGGCATAACTTCAATAACTTGAAAAATAGTTTAAGTTAATTATCCCGCTTCTAACCCCCTCGAATGACTATTTTCAGGCTACTTCAGAGGAGAATACGTAGTGGTGCCACCCGGGGAGTACCAGTTCACATCCAGCTCCAGGGGAAAAGCTTTGATTTATCACCGCGGGTTTCGCTACTGTCGCTACGGACCAAGTTACAACACAAAGACTAGTTCCGGACAATGCCACCCGGGGCGCTACTGGCGGTGCATTAGAAATAATAAGAACGATTGTCGGGTCTGTGTGCGGTTGAACGACGATGACACGCTGGTACTTCGGGGCGTTCATAGTCACTCTCCCGAGCATTCAAGGCTGTAGAGTAATTGCTTGGAATGTTCTGCAGAGTTGCATACCTCAAAATTTGCAGTCTTTAGTTTTGGATTGTACTTAGATAATTTCGATGTTGATGTTGCCACTGTGTAGTAGCACTTCTACTATTTTTCGGAAGGTGGAATCCTAAATTCCCCCCATAGGCGCAGTGGCGGCGATAGAAATTTTAAGGCGGTGGGGCCAAGGGGGCATGACTTCTATCTGGGGGGGCCAATGAAAAAACAAAACATTTTTCATTGGGAGTAGGTATACCGTTCAATAATTCTGCAATTTAACAACATGTAAAATATCTCAAAAGTGGGGGGCCAGGCCCCCTCGGGCACCCCCGTAGCGCCGCCACTGCATAGGCGATAGCTCCAGTTTACGCTCCAAGGGAGACACTGGTCTAACCGAACATTTTTAGACGTCCATCGCATTATTATTATTATTTTCGAAATTAATTAATCGAAATCCAAAAAAGGTCAATTTGAAATCATCCTACAACAAATACGGGGATAGATTAAAAAGTAAAACAAATTTTTAATGATTTGCCAATACAACTTAAGAAATTCCAACTCCAATTACCTGCATATAACCTGCGCATATCCTGGAGAGATCTTGTTCCTAACGCTGAGGGCCTGCGACGAATTGATTCAGAAGCCGATTAGCTTCTCACGTGTAGGAAACGGAAACTAACATACTTATGATGGGTAGGCTTCTGACATGATAAATGTCTGGTAACAGCGATTTAGGTCTTAGGGTTGTTCCCATCGTTCCCATCACTAGGGAGAAGGGAACTGTATGATAGCCTTTGGTCCCAAGTCCCATTCAAAGCTCTGTTCGCTTTTTTACTGGATCTCAGTGAGCTACCACCGTACTGTGTGTTATTTAGGCAAGTGTTGTATTTTACAAGTATTACTAGTGAATTAGCGTTTTCTTTTAGTGGAAATCTCCTGTTCAAATGTACCATAGCAGCCGATTCACCTTGCCAATAGCCATTGATAGAAAATTAGTAGCAAGAACCAAACGCGCAAACTTGGGAGGTACAGTATGTAGTACCGCACTCCCTAATTTTTTTTGTCAGTTATCATTGGCATAGTGGTCAATTTTGATTGAAATCGGACAAATGGTACCAAAGCTCCTGTTTGAATGTTGGAGGATAGCAAGACAATTGTAAATGTATCAATCGATAGGTAATTTTATGTTTTTCAACTTTTAATGTATACCTAAAATATAGTTAATTACATTATTTAAAAAAAAAGAATGTTGTTCAGATCGATTTTCTTAGACATGTAGATTTTTAGTTAGAAAATACCATGAGAAACAATTTTGGAAAAAAAACCGCTAGTTAGCACTTAGCACTAATTACTGGATTAACACCATTCTATTATTGTAGAAATTAAGGAACAAAAGCAGCTCCCAAACATCGTCCTGCCCTACCGAAACGACTTGAGAAAAAATATGGGATTTAGAGCCAATTGTAACATGTGAAACTGAATTTTCAGGGGTAACACAGTAAAGTCACACGATTAATTGGGAGTTGACCAGGACTTGAACCGCACTCAGACTGACTGGTATAGTCTCAGCACGTTATCATGGCCCACCATGTTCCCCTGCCAGCAACGCTGTGCACACTACCAAGTTTGCCGCAGTTTGGAACACGCTCTGTTCTGTTGGATTCAACTTGGTACGGCCGTTGGCGCTCAAACAAACATCGCCTATATTGTGTGTTTTTATTTTTTCAGCAAAAAAGCTGTCAAAGTTGTGGAAGTATTTCAATGTGCACGAGGGTCACGTCGACTGTCGGTATTGCGGCACACTATTGAAAGGTCGAGTGACCTCTAGCGCAGTAGACCATCTGCGGTGTAGGCATGAAAAAATTTACTTCCAGTGGCTGAAGGCTGAAACTAAAAGGAAGAATTGAGGGCTTTGGAAGATTGTAGGGCAAGCTACTGGAACATAATTAAGCCTGGGCCAAGGAAATCGGGCGCCGTAAGCCCGTAAGCAAAGCATGGGACAAGTTCCTCCCAAAGTGTAGGAGAATGTCATTCTCTGATTCAACAAAACCATCATCAAATAAATTAAATATCGTCCAGGAACACTGCTGACGCTAATAAAAGCATGTAGCAATTTTTTTTTAATGTCAAAAATAAATAAAACTCACCGGTTTCTAAACGCACCAAAAACTCCCCACTTGTTTGACACCCAAAATAAGTGTTGTGTTCAGTTAGGCGGGGTTTCCACATACGTCAATGGTCAATGGTAAATGTGGCATTGACGTTTTAGCAGACATTAAAGACATACTAAAAATGTCTGCTACCACGTCAAAACCATATTTACCATTGACCATTGACGTATGTGGAAACCCCGCCATAAAAAAATAATACTGAAGGACTCTTTATGAACCTAGGCCTACTTATAAAATACGTAAATCGTGTTTGAATTTTGGCGCAAAATCTCACTAGGTTCGTTTTTTAAATAAATTTCTGTGAGGGTGACTTTTAATTCGCTGAGCCCACTCTTAAATTGAAACTGGTAAACTATTGTAAAAGGGATGCAGAAATATAAATACTATATATTTTGTAATAAGTAAGTAAAATAGTACATGATAAATAACAAATTTAAATATTGAGATTGAGCATTCGACCACATTGGCCTATCATCCCGGCTTCAAGATATATATTATTTCCATATGGATTTTTGGCCATTGGCAAACTGGTATACGTCCTCGATGTCAACCTTCAACGGCTTTATACAAGCGATAATGGACAAGCTGAGACCATAATCCCAATGTAAAAGATCAAAACATGACTTTACCAAGAACAGATACGAGTCCACCCTTAGACGCGATTTCCACCGACCGGCTAGGGCTAAATACAAATGCGGTAACGTGGTAACAGACATTCAAGACTTAGGTGGGGATTCCACCGACCTCGCATTGCAGAATGCAAATGACATTGACGGAAATGTTTGTTTTTCTTTTTATGGAAATCTATTAAAATGTTTGTAATTAACATATCCCATGACGCCATTTTTTTTTAATTTTAGTTTGTTTGTGATTTTACTCTATGATCATTGACCAATTGTAACTAGGGCATAGAGTAAAACAAACATTTCCGTCAATGTCATTTGAATTCTGCAATGCGAGGTCGGTGGAAACCCCGCCTAAGTCTTGAATGTCTGTTACCACGTCACGGTATTTGTATTTAGCCCTAGCCGGTCGGTGGAAACCCCGCCTTAGAAATGCATAGCTAAGGACTACTGCGCGGCACCGCCATGCATGGGAACATTGGTGTGCCGTCCAATATTCATTGCTAGCTAACGGCCTTACCATATTGATTCCATTAGAGCAGAGCATGTTTCAAACTGCGGGAACTTGGTAGTGTGCACAGCGTTGCCAGGGGAACCTGGTGGGACATGATAACGCGCTTAGGCAGTATAAGTCGAGTCCTGGTCACCTCCGATTTAATCGTGTGACTTTACCATGTTCTCCAAGTGGTTCGGAATCGACTATAATCAGGAGGTCCACCCTGTTAGTCGACTCCCCTTTCCCCGAGGTGAAAGAGTCTGCCCTTAGGGTGCCTCAAGTTAACAGACAGACTCACTCCACCCGGCAGGCCGACAGGGTTGCTTAAAGCAGGCGTTAGAAACAACAACAACATATTCTTTGCTTATGTCCTGAGTCCTAAGGGTGGTTCCCACCAGGTAGAAGTCATCGCTGGTGTGGGCGGGGATGAACTCCCCCCCCCCCCCCCCCATCTATTTGTCTTCAATTGTAAGAATTCATAACAGAGTCAGGAGGATTCCATTTTAAAACTTTTTTCAATGTGAGTTTTAAAACAATTGACAATTTTGATTGATAACTGTCCGGTTACTTATCCTCCGATTCCCCCATCTCACTCCTGAGCACCAAAAATATTCTGCAGCCCCCATGCAACTTGCGAGAATCACGGCATAGCATTGCGCTTTATCTTCAGATTGGCGGTAACAGTGTACAAAAATATGCAGAAATGGCAACGAAATCACCGGGGGGTCTTGATAATCTGGTCACCCAAACAAAACCCAATACAGATATTCATATCTTTTCTAAAATGCATCAGATCTTTTCCAGATAATAATCCGCTGACGGTCTGGCAGTACTTCATCCGGTACGGTGACGATGTTGAGTGCAGGTCTTGCGGAAGACGTCTCAGAGGACGGTTCACCACCAACGCCGAACAACATTTGTATTGGAAACACAAAGAAGTCTATACCAGATGGGCTGTCATCAAGTCACAGCGAAGAAGAAGAGGGCTAGGCCTAGATAAGAGCACTTTGATGGGCATACCGGGATTTGATCTTTAAACAAATGCTGTAATGATGGCCAGGCGTAGTCCAGATCTCCTCAAAGTATGGTTCACCACCAACGCTGGAGAACATTAGGGCAGCAAGAACAAAGAAGTCTGTACTGGATGGGCTGTCAATAAGTCACAGAGTAGAAGAGAGCTAGATATAAGCAATCTCCTCAAAGTACGGTTCCCCACCAACGCCGGAGAACATTTGGGTAGCAAGAACAAAAAGTCTGTACCAGATGGGCTGTCATTAAGTCACAGAGGAGAAGAAGAGGGCTGGATATAAGCACTTTGATGGGCATTCCGGGATTTGTTCTTTAAACAAATGCTGTAAAGATAGCCAGGCCTAGTCCAGTGGGTCTGACCTCCTCAAAGTACGGTTCACCACCAACGCATGAGAACATTTGTGTAGCAAGAACATAGAAGTCTACCAAATGGGCTGACATTTTGTCCAAGTTGTGGATATCGGGGGAAACTAATTTTTAATGTTCGTCTTCTTCTTCTTCAAATGCCGTTTCTATCATGGCAATTATACAATAGGTATGATGACTACTACTAGGGAATTGCAATGTTGTGTTTTCCCGTTGCCTTCTGCATCCTTGACTCGTCTGCAGCCCTATTATGGCGATTTGAGATTAACATATTTTCGGAAGAGAGGACATTTCAATTGAAAAAGGAGGACATATGCAAAAAATTGTCTGTTTATTGAATACTCAATACTGCAAGAAATAAGTGACTGCATTATTACTCGTATTTTGCTTTTGAAGCGATTTCTTTAAGCAACTGCGGTATATTTGACATATGTTTTTAAAAATCAGTACGGTACCTACCTAGAATTTAAATTCTTGAAGTTGACAAAGTTTATGTATACTTTTTTTCTAATAAATTCTAAATTAAAGACCAAAAGAGAAATGTAATTTCAGTAGTCGGAGGTCGGAGGCCCATTTTCTTGGCTTTGGAGGAAAGCAGGACATGTCCTCCAACAAGAGGACGTCTGATAACCCTGAAATAACATAATACCGGGGCTTATTCAACTTTTTTTTTTTAAACAAATGAATGCAAAATGCGCGGGAAATGCAAATTGATGAATTAATCCTCGGCTATATTTTTGGTGAGTTTTCAATTTTTTCTCCCTTAAGGTAGATGGAGACACATTAATTAAAATTCTTCCTAAATTTCAAAATTATACCTGTACATTTTAATGTTTATAAGTATTTTCCTTCGATAATAAAACAATGCGACCATTCTCTTGTTTTCCGATAATTTATTAATTGTAATTTCCCGCGCATATTTTAACACCGTCATGCAACATCTTACTAATGCGGCATTAAAAAATAAACCCGGTATTATGTTAATCCCAAATCGCTATAATAGGGCTGCAGGGCCCAGTTTTCAGGACAAAAGAGTGCCCTGCCCAGAAAAGACAGTTTTTCGCTTTTCCCGGCACAAACTCTTCTATTCAGTTACTAGCGCGCATCCATCTCCACCACGAGGAGGTACGGATTTGGGATTTGTGCGCCTTCGCCTCTGAGGCTATAAGCCATTATTCAGAAGCTCAGCTATTTTTAATGTTCGTAGGCTGTCTATTGTTGTAAATATACTATAATAATTGAACTTTTATGCTTATATCGTACCTAAAACATATATACCATACATACCCACAGATTCATAAGTATTCGTTTCTTGGCGTGTTTCTTCTTTCGTTTTCTCGCACAAGTTGTAAGCTTGCAATACAAAATATTTGTTTCTGCTTTAGGGAGACGTGTCTCATCCCTTATTTGGCAGCACTTTAACATGATCAAAACAGGAGTCGAATGTAAATACTGTCGAAAGCATCTGAAAGGTCGAAACGCATCCAACGCCAAAGAGCATTTGTCTTACAAACACAAGAAAGCCTTCGCCGATTGGGCCGACAAAGATTTACTTCAGAGAAGAAAGAAATTCGAAAATATGGGCCAGATTTTGAATTTTTTTGTGGGTCGAGACGTTCATACCAAGTAACTGTGTGTAACTGTGCTTAGCAATACAAAACAAGTTTTTCTGAAAATTGTATTGTTTGTCAATTGACCATCTAGTAGGGGTAGCTCATGCCAAGTGTAGAATTTCTTATGTTAAGGGCCAACCGGAGTCGCCCATATTCCATTTTCTGTTCAAACTTCAATTTCTCATGAAATATGGAACGCAGAACATTGAAAAAATACAGAGTCGCAAGAAGAATTTTTCCTCCTAATTTTGATATATACTATGTGGCCTTAACTAACCCCAATTCGCCACAGTTGATGAACTCCTTCAACTTGAACTCCTGAGTGACCTTTATTTTTTGCGTATCAAGTTCACTAACTAGCCGATCGGTATTGATGATTGCAACATACTATGTATCAAAATTAGGAGAAAAAACTCTTCTTGCGACTCAGCATTTTTTCATTGTTCTACGTTCGATATTTCATGAGAAATTGAAGTTTTCACAGAAATGGAATATTGGCGACTCCGGTTCGCCCTTAAGTGGAATCCAATGGATGTACTGTCGGTCATCAGGCGTTAGAGCTGGAAAAACGGTACCATAAACAATGTCATATGAAGTTGGCCATACGCGAGCCTTCCAATTCCTTCACGCCACTCCAACAAGTCAAGTGGTCAGGATGGAACGGTGAACTCGGAGGTCACAGACGACAAAGCCATCACTCCAACACTGCAAAAATCTATTTATTTTTTTTAAGTTTGTGAATGGGGCCGGTGAGCCCTCAGACGATGCGTCGTAAAATGTGGTAGCGGGAGGGATCTCTGACCAGATGGTACCGTCCGTATATGCCAGTCGACCCCGCCAGTCCGCCATGAACGCACATCGGAGTGGCGGGCTTTAGACTATTTCAGAATCCACCTAAAACCTACAATAAGCAGTGGAGTAATTTTAATATTTTTCAGGGGGGCGGTAAGAGGACAATTTCTTCGTTAGTCACGGTCAATGTCGTATTTCTTTCAATCGCAATTGACTCCCCCCGGGACCCTAAATGACGCCCTGACTGTTAGAATTGCTCCATGGTAAAGCTGCCAACAGTAAAATTTGTAGCACGCCGTCTGTCAGAGATCATTACTATTATTATTATTATATTATTTCAATATACAGTATGTCACCTTGTCCGGGGTTACTGGCCAAGGAAAAAGGGGAGTGAAGTGAAGTAAATAGGCTAGGTATTTAATTTGTTTTTTCCGGGGGAACGAATTTAAAAAAAAAAATAAGTTACACCCCATTGATGGATTTTTTTTTATATCTGAGACCGTCACTGAATGATTTGAACCGATTGTTAATATAATTTTTCTGTTATCAGGACCTAGTTATCAACAACTCTGGAACTATTTTCACTTTGACGGTGAAAATAGTCATTGCGGAATATGCGGCCGTCGGCTCAGAGGCCGCAAAGCGTCCAATGCCGAACGTCACTTACGGCTTTTACACAGTGAGGCCTTCGCACAATGGAACGTCGTAAAGGAACAACTAAGGCAGCTGAGAGTCAATAAAGCGGAATTGATCTTAAGTGAGATAGGCGAGAAACTCACGTTTTAGCTAACAACGCTATGGGGGAACTGAAATGAAATATGATCGGCCACAGTTTTGTGCACACGGACACTGACAATGCCAAGTCGAAGGAGCTAGGTGAGGTTAGGAGTTTCAAAACTATGGCCAATCGGTTTTAGTGACCGCCACATAATGTAAATCAAAGTACAATTAGAGGAACATTTCTTCTAATTTATGACTTCTCATTTGTGGCTCATAATAAATTTGACTTCGTGAGAAAAAAGGCTCTATTTGCTCTTTATAATGATTTATTATAATTTTTTTAATTAAAGTTGATTTTAGTCTGTAAGTCAATTCGTTACTGCCTTGCATAATATTGGTACTGAATATACTGTATACCTAAGTATATGGCTGTATATACATATATATTATTATTATTATATATTATATATAACTTAGTTTACACAATTAATCTATTTTTTTTTAATTCTATCCCCCCCCCTCGATTATACACTCCAATATTGCCAATCTAACAAATTTGGGTCTATAAAAAATTGGAAAGTGTAATACTTAAATTCAGATTCAAATCGCATAATTTATCAAATAGCCTAGGTACATTCCAAGTGTTTATTTAATTATTACCCGTATAGTTTACTTTTTATTTAAAAAAAAATATAATTAATCTTATTTATCAGCGATCGTGGGAACCGGTCTAAGTTTCTTCCTTTTATTTCAGGAAGGTCAAAGATTTGGCATTATTTCTTCACCGATAAAATGGATGTAGAATGCAAAACCTGTGGAAAACGACTAAAAGGGCATGTCACAACTCACGCTGAAAATCATTTAAAAAGGCGGCATCAAAATGTTTTTAAGGAATGGGCCGCTATTAAAGCCGAGGAGAAAATAAGACAGAGAAACGACATACATCGGTTTATATACCAAAATCAGCGAAAAAATAAATAAATTAATGAAGAACCTGTTGAATCCGGATTCTATTGGTTCTATATTTGACTCCGGCCGTGAAAGCCTTTGCAGTTACATAAATAAAGAACCGGTCCGAGTTTACTCGAACATGCTTTCCATTTTATAAATTAGTAGAAATAATGTGTAATTTCATAGTAAATAATTTCCCTATGGTTAAATTTCAGATCCCTTGAAGAGAGAGAGGGAGGGGGGGGGGGTCCACCTCAATATGTTAAAAACCTCTTAAAACTCAATTGCATATTCAGGAACGAACAGACCAATACATTGTAGTAGTAGTAGTAGCAATGACACATGGCACGTAATGCATTGGAGCGGGAATTTTCGACAATTTCTCAAAAAATAATTTTTTGTACAGAACCAAATATTTTTTTGGGAATGCAGCTTGTCCGGTTTTGAACACCTAAATATACCTGAAGGTATGTCAGAAATCATCGATAGAAAGGTTCCGCAGAAAAATTATTTTTAGTCATTTTTCAGGAAAATTGAGTTATTTTTATTTTTTTACCCCCAGAAGCAAACTATCAAGGGACAAGCGACCCCCGCATTTTGTTAACATTAGTAATGACTACAATATATGTGAATTCAAAAGAAATCGTTGGTGCTGTTTTTGAGAAATAATTTTTTTAAGACGTTTTTTTGGAGTTTTTTGATAATAAAACCCCCCCAAATTGAGTTAGCCCAAAATAAAAATAATGGTCTCGAGGCATGATTTTTGTGAACCTACAAGCAAAATTTCATCAAAATCGGCCGAGTAGTTTGCCCGGAAATAGATGAACAGACAGACAGAGCGACAGACAGACATTTCGTAAAAACCACTTTTTTGGGTTCCTGGGGCCTCAAAACGTGTAATTCCGTTGAAATCTCGGAACCGAAAATTTTGACCATCACAAAGCTTTCCTTATACGTATAAATTGGAAAGCAATAAGCAATGACTATCCTTTTTACAGAACCATTTAGTCATTACTATATTAGGTATCAAGGATGTTCTATATAAACTGGTTGCGTAACTTGGCACTATTATTATATGCTAAACATAGTTGACAATTTTTCAGGATTCAGGCAGCCAATTGTATTGATATTTTTTTGCATTTTTGCCGTCTTTCCCTTGTAGATCCCATTTTTAAAATTATTGCTTTCCAATTTATACGTAGTATAAGGAAAGCTTTGTGATGGTCAAAATTTTCGACTCTGAGATTTCAACGGATTTAGACGTTTTGAGGTCCCAGGAACACAAAAAAGTGGTTTTTACGAAATGTCTGTCTGTCGCTCTGTCTGTCTGTCTGTCTGTATGTATGTATGTCTGTCTGTCTGTCTGTCTGTCTGTATGTCTGTCTGTCTGTTCATCGATTTCCGGGCGAACTACTCGGTCGATTGTGATGAAATTTGACATGTTGGTTCATTAAAATCATACCTCGGGACCATTTTATTTTTATTTTGGGCTAACCCTGCTGGGGGTTTTATTTTCACAAACTCCAAAAAAACGTTTAAAAAAATTATTTCTCAAAAACGGCTGCAACGATTTCTTTTAAATTCCCATATATTACAATCGTTATTAATGTTAACAAAATGTGGGGGGTCGCTTACCCCTTGATAGTTTGCTTCTGGGGGTAAAAAAATAAAAATAACTAAATTTTAATGAAAAATGACTAAAAAAATAATTTTTCTGCGAAACCTTTCTATCGATGATTTCTACCTTCAGGCATGTATTAGTTGTTAAATTGAGTAACGAAACCGGACAGGTTACTTGCCCAAAAAATTATTTGGTTTTGTAAAAAAATGTTTTTTTGAAAAAATGATAGAAAATTCACGCTCAAATGCATTGCGTGCCCTGCCATTATTGCTGTGTGGTAATGTGTTGGTCTGTCCTATCTGGAATTTATCTCACCTCCAGTGACGTCAGGTGGACAACAACCCCCCCCCCCCCCCCCCCGAGATATCGGAAATCTAACCATAGGAAAATTATTTATCATGAAATTACTCATTTTCTCTATCGACTAATGTTGATAAATTGGAAAGCATGTTCAAGTAAACTCGGACCGGTTCCTTTTTAATGTTAAAAATAATGTTAAAAAAAATATTTGCATAGCCTTTCCCGCTGTAGATTTAATTTAAAAAATAATTTCTGACGCTTTGAAAGATTGTAATTTTAAATAAGACTTACCTGTTTAATGCTTTTAAGTTATCATTTGATATAAAAAGCAAAATACATGATGTCATTAATATTTAAGAAAATTTCCATTTTGGGAACATTGCAAATGGCCACGGGAATCCTGCCGACTGGTATGCTGTTACGAGTCCATATGTTTATATGTCCATGTTAGGTATAGCTTATGTAAACATAGTGTGCCTTGTTTGTGTTGGATTCTCTGACTCTGTGCGCAGATAGCGGCTAGTGATAAGGCGCCGATTCCACCGACCGGCTAGTGCTAAATACAAAAACGGTGACGTGGTAGCAGACATTCAAGACTTAAGCGGGGTTCCACGACCTCGCATTGCAGAATGCAAATGACATTGATGGAAATTAGAATTTTTCTTTTTATAGAAATCTATTAAAATGTTTGTACTTAACATATCCCATGACGCCATTTTTTAATTTTAGTTTGTTTGTTTGTGATTCTACTGTATGATCATTGATCAATTTTAACTATGGCATAGAGGAAAACAAACATTTCCGTCAATGTCATTTGCATTCTGCAATGAGAGGGTCGGTGGAAACCCCGCCTAAGTCTTGAATGTCTGCTACCACGTCACCGTTTTTGTATTTAGCCCTAGCCGGTCAGCGGAATCCCCGCCTTAGCTAAGTGAGGCCTATAACGGTGATACGTAAGGGGAAATGTGAAAGGAAATGGCAACGGTTGGCAAGGAAAATGTGACGGAGTTGCTCATCGACTGTCACCCTGAAACAGAAATACAGCGAACAAGCGGGGGCCCAGTACTTAAAAATAATTCCAGGCTCGTACGAATCGACATTCGCCCCTAAGGCGGCTATTCCACCTACTAATTTGCTTCACTAATCGTGGTAGCAGACATCATTAATAAGTCTCTACCATATTATAACTCAATTTATAATAGATAAGTTAAGAATCTATATAATAGTCTCCTTAAAACAAAACAAACAAAACATCTCAAAACACAAGTGAAACAAATGAAGAACCAGTAGAATCCAGGCTGATGGGCCGTGGTCGAATTGAAAGTGAACTTCCAAACGTTTCGTCAACATCTGCGGTCGACATTTTCAGTGGCGCTGCGTAGACTTCGAAGGTTGTAACGTTTGGAAGTTCACTTTCAATTCGCCCACGGCCCATCAGCCCGGATTCAACTGGTTCTTCATTTGACTCCGGCCGTGAAAGCCTTTGCAGTTACAAGTGAAGCAAATTGGCCGGTGGAATAGCCGACGAACCAGAAGTACAGCTCTCTGCATTTGGCTATTTTTCCTACCACGACTGGGGGAATTAGCCTACGCGCTGCAAAAAAACCCAGGCTGCGAATTTCTCACTTTCTTTTATTGCAGAAAGTGCAATGTTCAGCTTTGCGTTACAAAGAGCAGGTTGTGTTTCACCAAATTTCACAAAATGAAAGAAGTAGATGATTAATTCACTGTATTTCATTACATATAATTATTCATTGTACCTGTATTGTTGTGAAAATCCTATTGAGCTGTAGCATTGTACTCACTTTACTTTATCAAACGCCTACTCTTGGCGTTATTGCCATCTGGTGCCGCGCCTTCCAGTATAGTGATGTTATGTCTATTGTTAGGGCTCTGAATCGGTTACTGACATTGTTTACTACATTACTATTCTATTCCATTCCCCGGACACGAAAAAAAAACTACATTACTACATTGTTTAGGGGGACTATATGCCAGTAATGGTTAGAGTACACCCTTTAAGAATTTTTATCGGTTTTTTAACGTTGAATGTCGATACTTTACCGACCTATAGAGTGGATTCAATGTTGGTATGTTATCTTATTTTAGTGGAAGAAAAGTATGGGGTGGGTTGAAAAGACCAAATTTTGTCGGAAATGGAAATAAAGACAATTTTTCATTCTTTCCTTCTTTCTAAGCTCTGTGGGGGATTGGCGCACAGTATAGCCTAACATAGTATCTGGCATTATAATTTTTATAGTTTTAATTGCAGGCTAAAAAAAAATAGTTAAATAACTTTCCACCCTGTTAAAAGTAATAAGGAAATATTGCGTGGCACCCCAACAAATTAATATCCCATATGATAGAAATTTGTGTACTGTAACCTTCTTTCAGTGCCCTCGGTTTTCTCAGAAGGGTGTTCATCACGGAAAGGGGGTGGTTATCACCCCATGTGGCTGTCTTGACTTAGCTAGAAGCATCCAGCCCGGGGGGACTTTTGGCTGCTGCCACTACACCATCTCGGACTAATTTCCGCCGCTTCCAGTCCCCGGTGCCGGTGGCGTGCACATCTTCTAGTACTTCATCTGAGCCTTGTGGTTGAAGGTGTCTTCCAAAACCAGCTTCGGCGTCCTCGCCACTGCATTCGCTGCACATGACCCAGCCATTGGATTCGACGCCCTTTTTGTTCTAATATTATGTTCGGGGAGGCGAATTTAACCCCATGGGAACAAAATAATTTTACTTATTTACGATGTATACTAATTGAAATTAAAGTAATAATTTATTGAATTTTGACTTCAGGTAAAAATGCATCTAAAATTTGGCAATACTTCGTCGGTGACGGCAAAGATGTAGGATGTAAACAGTGCGGGCTGCGCCTCAAGGGACGACACACGGCTCATGCAGAAAGACATTTACGGTCCAGGCACAAGGACGTATACGCACAATGGACTGTCTTGAAGTCTGTCATGTTGGAGAAAAAATTTAGAAGAGTCCTTCCGTCTTTCAAATCTTGAAATTTGTCATATTGGAGAAACTATTTAGAACAGTCATTCCTGCTCTCAAATCTTGAAATTTGTCATATTGGAGAAAATATTTAGAATAGCCTGCTCTTAAATCTTGAAATTTGTCATATTGGAGAAAATATTTAGAACAGTCATTCCTGCGCTCAAATCTTGAAATTTGTCATATTGGAGAAAATATTTAGAACTGTCATTACTGCTCTTAAATAATATTCGACGAGATATTATCTATGTATACGAGATTGTAGTAATCTGGAGAAAGTAAGATGACATGTCCTTGGTAAACATTACGCAGTGTAACAGCCACAATTTACGGCATACGGCTCATTCAGAAAGGTATTGTAGGTAAACTACGCTGAGTTGAGGCATACTGGGCAATTGTTAGGAGAATAACAGTCATCTTACAATTATATACTGGTATATGAGATGCGAGCTTTCGCATATACTATCATTTATACAATGACTGTTGATCGCCTAACACTAGCACAGTATACCTCAGTCAAATTACCGTGATTTCTCAATATTGTGACGCATGACTCAACTCAGTTTTATAACACTGTACGTACCAGGTTTAATGGGCTATTATTAGGGGAGCCCAAGCGGGGATTTCGGGATTTACTCGAGCGCGTCAGATTAAGGTATGGTAAGTTCAATACATGCTAAGTAGTGTATATTTCACTAATCTGACCATTTGAGTGTGACCTAAAGAAACGGGAGGACTTTAAAGTTGTGCAGCTGCATGATGCCTATATATAGAAATATATTTCTCACTGCGTCCCCACTTTGAGTTCTGTTGCCATGACGCCATGATATTATTTACAGGGTATTTCCAACGTTTTGGCTAATTTTGTTATTTTTAATTTATTATTAATAAAAGTTATGAGAATTAAAGTTTATAAATGTTTACTATTTAAAATTGTTAATATGAATGTAATACAATATTATATTTAATAATTCCTGAGCTTTTCAAATAATTAAGTTTAATGATTTTAAAAAATCGAAGAAATTTTTTTTTTTTTAATTGCCAGATTAGGCAGATCCCTCTAGATAATCGTCAGATTTTTATACAGCACGTCTAGGACATATAGATGAACCATATATAAATCAATATCTGACGCGCCCAAGTATGTCCACGCAACAGTTTTTTTTTACATTTTTGAAAATGTAGAGCCCTTACTCCACCGCTGAAGAGGTCATATATTATATATTATATAGTATATAGCATTTTTTTCTTTTTATCATCTAAGCTTTGCAACCCAATAGGTCTCCATGACGCTCGAGTAAATCCCCATTTAGCATCGCGGGCTCCCCTGCTAAATGGGCTTACGTTCGTCGCCGTCAATGATGGATTGTCGGAAATTTATTTATTTTATCTTAAATGTAGACTGTAGTTGTCAAATTTCTGGTCAATACACAATTATTATTATTATTAATGACGTAAACGCGAAATGAAGCCTGCCATTACAGAAAAATGATTTAGAGATTAGAGTCTTTCCTTCACTTAAATAACATTCCAAGCGATATTATCTCATTTAAAAATCTTGGGTTGGGCACTCGGTGACAGGATGATTAAGAATTATAACATGACGACATCTCGGATAACCAATAAGTTGACAGTAACCCCAACTTACGAACCTGAAATCCCCCGTACTTGGCCCGTAAATTGAATTCGCTACAGTGTGCTTAGTGGTTGCCTATGGCATGGTCTTCTTATAAAATTACCTTTGTTGAAAAGCTCGACTGTCCCGTGAGCAGTAAGATGACCATGTCCCAGGTATGCATTAAGCAGTAAAGAGCCACATTTAATTACCCGACTTTCTCACTGTTAATTGTTTTTGAAGCTAAATGCTTACCTCTGACCTGGCCATCTTACAATGATCTCAATTTTAATCCTAGATCTTAATGTACCATAGAAGATCTGGGCATACGGGGGCTGTGGGAAAGGGGGGACAGCCACCAATTGTGCTACTATTAGGAAATAACGAATGAATGAATGGCATAATAAAATGTTGAAAAAAAAACGTTAAGTTACGTTGATTAGTAACTGAGTTATGTTAAGTTAGCTAACAAAGCAATTAAGTTATTTGTTTTTTATTGTACCTTATCTGGTTGGAATGTACTGGATATTGTAAATTTTCAGGGAAAAATTATATTTCGTACTAAATATATTTTCTTGTTTGCTTTATTCGCTCGTATAATTCCTTCTTGCTTTAGGGAGGAGGGGAAAAGAGAACAACCTGTAGAAGGGATGACCTACAGACGAACCTACAAAATTATCGCAGGTATAGATAGAAGAATAATAGCTGCCAATAGTGCATACTTCGAAAGCCTAAAATTATTTAAGTCAAGACTGATATCCAGATGGCGACATGGCTGTGCCCAGGGAGGTAGTCCATGGGGTCCGGACCCCCCCCCCCCCCTCGAAATAAATTTGTATGTAAACCTGTATGGTTTGAAGAATTTATATGGGAGCCTATTGAATATGGGCCTAGCAAGTAATAAAAAATTTTAGGCGTTAAGAGTGTACAGCCCGTAGGAAATTGGCAACCCGAAATGTATTCCTTTTTATTTTTTATTTATTTAACTAATCATGTTATTAAAGATTTGGCTCATCAAAGTTGTAGAAGACTACTTCATGCATCATATAATAAGGTATTTTTAGTTTTCGAAATTGTAGTTTTTTTATAAAATCGCTTTTACGTGAAAATTTATTGTTTATAAAATATCTGCATGTTTATAAAAATACTACAATTTCGAAAATTAAAAATATCTTATAATATGATGCATGAAGTAGTCTTCTACAACTTTGATGAGCCAAATCTTTAATAACATGCTTAGTTAATTAAATAAAAAATAAAAAGGAATACATTTCGGGTTGCCGATTTCCTACGGGCTGTACACTCTTAATGGGTCCTAAACTTGGTACATTTGCAGACCCCGCTTTGGAGGGCATGTAGTGAGTGGCCTATGGCAAGCGGCCTAATTTAGCGTTAGTGAAAGTTATGTAGTCGTAACTCCGCTGGGTTGGTTCAGTATTGTAAACAAACACTGTAGCAAAATCTATTGGTCTATATGGCCCTCAGGGTGTCTTCGCTTCTATCAATGACTCAAGCCACTTATAACATGCGGGTGCGGGAGTGGGTCAAACATAAAATATACATAAGAAAAACTTGTAGTTTGTTTATTTATGCAGAACTTAATCTCTTTCCTAAGATACGCGGTATGTTCCACAGGGCTTAAAATAAGGAGGAAAGCTTGTGCCCAATGTAAACACAGAAAGAAAAGATTATTTTATATTTGACCCACTCCCGCTTGCTGTGAAAGGGGCCAAAACCATGTTTCAGCGCGTATTGGACGTCAGTACTTACTTACTTTTACCGCGCCTTATCCTAATGGAGCTAGGGTCAGCGGCACGACAGCAGCATTTCCACACAGTCCTGTGCGTCCTCGGTGGAGAGCCCCAAACTTCTCTTATTCTGGCGATCGTTCTTCACAGTGTAACTTTTGGCCTCCCTAAGGGTCTTCTTCCTTGTATCTCTCGGTTCATTACTCTTTTGACCATAAGGTGGTTTTCGTCTCTACGTAGTACGTGTCCCTACCAGTTCAGCCTCTTTTCTCTTAGTTTCTCTTGTACGTCACGGGTTCTCATCTCGTGCCTTACACCTTCGTTTCTACGTTGGTCTGTCAGCGTTACACCGCAGGATCTTCTTAGCATTCACATTTCTGCTGCATGAATCATATTTTCATCACACTTTCGTAAAGCTCAGCACTCAGACCCATACAGCACACACGGGCGAACAACTTACTAATAGATGCGTCCTTACAGCTTTTTTGGCTTTTTTTGTGTATTTTTGTGCCAAACTAACTTAATATTAGGGACCCAATCAGAGAATAACGTGTTTTATTATTCTTTCTAGAAAAACCGCCGAGATCCGAAATTTGGAAATATTTTCAAGTAAGAGGAGAGGATGCAGCCTGTAAAATATGCGGTGGACTCTTCAGGGGTAGAAGAAATACCAGCAACCTCGCGAGGCATTTGCGTAGATTTCACCAAAAGGTCCATGAGGAATGGACAGCCAAGAGACGGAGGAGGAATTGTTGGTTATGAAAATACATATAAAATACAAATATATATAATATAATAATAATGCATATTACATAATACAAATACATCTTCCTCGGCGCTGCAGCTCGGCATGAGTTTTAGTCTCTCGCACCAACTTCGCTATGCTTCCTGAACCTATCTCTACCTCGACCAAGCCGCCACTGACATCTTTCGCAGGTTGCATTCCACCTCGTCGCTCCATCGGTTCAGTGGTCTGCCTACTTCTGTCCTCCACTCTCGCTCTGTATATGGATTTTAAATATACTGTATTTCTTAAGGGGAACCTTCCCAATACTAACCGCAGTTAGAGATTATAGAAAAAACTGGAATTGGCGGGATTCGAACCCACGATTCGGTTAGATAGTAGCTGTGCTAACCTGTCTAGAAATACGAATATAAATTGTCAATAAGAGCATATAAGTAGAGGATATAAAGGGAAAATTGCACTTGTCGGGGCTTGTGGTCCAGCGGTTAAGACGATGCCCTGGTTAGGCGTAGATCGTGGGTTCGAATCCCGCCAAGTCCAGGTTTTTTATATCCTCTAATGTCAGTTATAACGAGGAGGTTACCGCTTCAACCATATAGTTAGTTAAATGTCAGTGTTGTACAATATACTGTATATATCGCATAATACTGCAATATGTAGGTTCCCATTTTTTTTTTTAACATGGGATGAGGGCTAATTAATTAATTTCTCAGTTTTTATACTGACAAAAATGCATTTTAAACACCTCCTAAAATATATACATCATTACACTGTGATAAAGCACAATAGATTTTGTCTTGTGAACTATCGTTAATCCATAAAAATCGATAAGTAAGTCCTACTTCTGATATACGTCGTCTGTCTCTCCCTTTTGTATCATTTTGTTTCATAGGCTAAATATAGTTTATAAACTATATATATACAGTAATATTATACATTGTAAAATATATAAATGGTGTATTTTAAAATTTATATATATTTCAGGAGGTTACTAAATATTTAGTCTTTGCAAGTTTTTACCGTGAATTTTATGAATTAAATTAAATTAAATAGTTTATGTTTTGATATTTTATTGTATATTTGATTCGTATCCCAACAACACAGGTCTTACTGAGGAACTTAGGGTCGGGTAGGGATTACTATATGTATTTAATTAGTGTATGTTTTTGCAAATAAATATTCTATTTCATTCTATTGACTATTCTATTAAATAAATAAATAAATAAATAATGGCTTTTTGTTACATTAATAAGCCGACCTGTGGAGTTTGAGCTATAAGACTCTTATACTCAACGGGGCTGCCTGCTTTACATGCCCTCCGAAGCATGGCCAGAAGATGTAAGTAAGTAGTAAGTGTGGACTCGAACTAACAACCTTTCGGGTGAAAGTCAGAGTCCGCACCACTACTCTACATGTCCTTTTTATACATTTTTTTTTAGTTTTTGTACTATGATTTTCTCGTTAAACAGGTAGGGACAGAAATTTACCGAATTTTTAAATGCATGGAAAAACTAAAACACCAAAAATGAAATAATAAGCCTAGAGAAATATGTAGGAGATGGTCTTCCACAAATTAAATAGACTCCATTTTAAGAATTGGAGTAGTATAAGAAATTTTTAAGTCTTTTAGAATATTTTTCTCGTTATAGGGGGGGGGGGAACTAAATACTAGTAATATATAAATATCATCCCGGATTCTACTGATTCGTCACATTATTATTAGTATTATTATTATTAACCTTCTAAGATGTATCTACTTTTATTATTGGCTTTCTTCAACAACCAGTGCCAAGGTCTATCGTATTTTGCGCTTTGCACCCTCCAGGATAGATATACGCCGATCTTAGGGAGCAGGTCCAGAACCTGTCCGTCTCCCTCTGCATCCCCAGCTCCATACCAACAGATTGTTTTTGTTTCTCTTTGTAGATAAAACAAGATCCGATATTTGGCAGTTTTTCCGGCTTAGTTTCGGATGTGCGGAATGTCTAGCGTGCGGAACGTCCCTTAAAAGTAACAAAACTGGAAACCTTGGACGGCATTTACTGCGTTTTCACAAAACCGTACATAAAGAATGGACAGACCTGCGGTGGAAAAAGATGAAGAAGAGAGAAGATGCACAATGAATTAGTTGTTTGGGTAGCCTACTATATAAAATTATAAATAAAACACAATTTTGTCAATTATTACTAGCCAATTTTTATTAAAAGAGACCGGAGTCACGCTACAGAAACACAAACAACAATACCTACACAAAGAGGTTGGAGATAGTTATGTTCTTCTTCTTCTTCTTCTTCTGCCAACGGCCGTCCTTGACTGGTGGGCCAGTTGACGCCGTGCCGCATAGTAGAGCTGGGTCATTCACTCCTGTGTCGTAGTTAGGTTTTCTACCTCAATACCAGTGCAGCTGAATAGGTGATCGGCATTACCCTCCCTTTGGAAGCAGAGGGGGCATTCGGATGACTCAGCGATACTTATTCTGTGGAGGTGGCTCTGGAGGTAGTCATGTCCTGTGTGTCATTCGGAACGCTGCCACAGCGATGTCCCTGCGCAAGTTGCTGGGGATGGTTTTGCTAGGAGCCCATCGTTTGCCAACTGCTCTCGCTTTCCAGGCACCTCTGATCTTGATAAAATCCACTAGAGGCGATCATGTCATAAAAGGTTCATCGTTCAAAATGTCTCAAACTGAGCTCATTGCGTTTTTATTATCGTTCACCTTTAGAGAATTCAGGAGTTCAGCCAATTACCCTTACTCCCGGATTTTCTGCCAAAGTATTGGAGGAATTTAAAAAATTCTGTGTTAAAATATTTTTGCTACTTTTTCTATGGGTCAAACGCCTAATATAGAACAGACTAATATAAATACTACTACTTCATAATAATGGCTTGGTAGGCCTATATTTTCTCTTCAAAAGAAAAATCTGCAAATTCAATGATTTCTCTTAGTTCTATGCTGTAACAATTAATTTTCTCTTCTTGTAGTGCCGCTATATCTTCAGGTGATGCCCGAGGATTACAACGTCATAGCAACACCGAGAGGCAGAGTCAGCATAAGTTATTTAGGCTACAAGTATCATCTGTATGGTCGAAGTTACGACAGTAATGCACAAGAGAAAACTAAAGGGCGCTACTGGCGTTGCAACGGGCACAACCGGCACAATTGTCGTGTTTCTCTACGACTCAACAGCGACAAGAGTATCATAATACGGGGGTCTCATAATCATGCTCCTCCTGAGTGATGCACAGGTAGAATTCTATATAAAAATTCAATATATGAATTCTACTCGTATGTAGGAAAGGTGGGACATTCGCTGTACGGTAATTGGTGTCACCCGTTCTTCTCGATGAGATTTTAGGACCTAATGTCATTCGTCATCAGGGATAAGTCCAATGCTAAGTCTGACATACAGGTTGAGCTAGAAAAGCAAAAATAATAAAAACGTTCAGATTTTTAATGCCGATTTTCGACGGTCCACATCAACTAAGAGAGAATTTGTATTTTCAGGTAGGACAACCTCACCTATTTGGCAGTATTTCATAATGCACGAGAAAAACGCAGAATGCAAGTATTGCGGTAAAATGCTCAAAGGCCGATTCACCTCTCATGCGGAATATCACCTGAATTTCAAACACAAGGACGTTTATGCCGAGTGGGCCGCAGTCAAGTCCAAATACAAGACGCAGAAGCAGCAGAAGCAATACAATTGGTTAAAAAATATTTTTAGCTTGCCACAATAGTACTGTAAACCGACAAAGATCACCTTCTTAAAATAATTTGACTGAAAAGTAACCTTTAAGCTCTACACAACAAGTGAACTGTAATTTTTTGCTGCTTTCATCGCGCACCGGTAAAAATGATTCATTACGTTATTACTACAATATAATTAAGGAATTTCGTCCATTTGCTTATCCGTTATATACTTTATGTAATCCGCAAGCCTTAAAATTCAAGGTATTGATAACAAGGGCGTCTTGGACTGGGTGGGGACGTGTGTGGAGGTCGCGAATATTATTCTTACAGCTTAATCAGCCGTCCCTATGTTTCAGATTGGCAATATGTTAACGTACCGCTAGGCGGGTACGAATTCGCTCCCGGTCGGCCAGGTACCGTCTGCGGACCAATCGTATGCCAGGGATACCGATATTCCAGGTACGGGGCCAATCCAAAGTTGGGCAACGGCCACCCGGGGCGCTACTGGCAGTGCAATCAGAAGAGGTACAAATGTAGAGCTACCCTGAGACTTAACGAAGATGGCAGTTTGGTTCTTAAAGGAGTCCATAATCACCCTTCTTCTGTAATTCCGAATCAGAAGAATTGGGGGCACATAGATGGGCCCTCAATACATTTACTATAGCGTTTTTAGTAACGTAAATTACATCCAAACCCTTAAAAAGACTGATTCGATTTTTTTTGGGGGGAATAGCGGAATTGCTATGCATTGGAAGCCAATTGCGTATGGTCACTGCCACGGCTGGGAGGAGCCCCAATCGCCGAAATGGAACATGCGATAGGTATCGGTGCTAATCCTGAGTGAGGAATAACCGATTGCAGGAGTAAAACGTTGGAGCTTGTTCAAGCCTCTGTCACCGACGGAGGGGCTGGAACAGCCAATAATACACCTGTCTGAATATGCAGGCCTAATAGGAGTTGGCAATGTTTTGGCTGCTGAGAGGCTACGCTACGGAGACGAATGATACCTGGATTACAGTGAAGCAAAAATTGCCAAGGGAACGCGAACCTTGAGTTATGAATCTTCTTAAAGGTCCAGAAACAAGTTACGCCACTACATCGTACCGTACTAAGATTGTTCGACTATACTACGTTGTTGCTTGTTTGAACTTATTGCACATGATCATTAGTACACAGGTTTTTTGTTGTTGTGAATACAATAAATATTATCTTTATAATTTTAATCACATTTTAACATATTTTACGTCATTTCTTGTCGTCATTAACGTAAAGTATTGTTAACTTATACATATATTATGGAAATAGGGGGGCCGGATTAACGTTTTGATGAAAATTGGTAAATAGGAAAACATGTACGGGCTCACTCGTTGTTCCGGTTCTTTTGTGTAGTCATTATTTTCTTTCTGCGGCATGATTGATAGTTAATTTTCACAAAATCACAGCACTCTAAATTTTCAGGTACTATGGTACTTCCTGGCGACTACAAGCTTGCAACTAGTGTTAGAGGATTTCCCATAATACTGTACAGGGGCTACCGATACGGACTTACATCGAACAAGAGAGCTAGAGGGAAATACTGGCAATGTACATCGTCGCGAGCCCCAGGCGTCAGAGTCAAATGTCCGGCCTGTGTTACTTTCAACCAAGATCGAAGTATTATTACCAGTGGAAGGCATACACATCCCCCTCAATGGTCGTCGCAATTTTCGTCATAACCGTTAAATGGCCGGACTCCAGCGTCAGAAGTCAGAAGCAATAGTTGTCCGCCGTCTGTCATTTTTAATTCTCACCGTAGTTCTGACTGGACCAGAACTCCAAGAGTCAGAGTCAACTGTCCGGCCTGTGTTACTTTCAACCAAGATCGAAAAATTATTACCAGTCCTGGAAGACATACACATCCCCCTCAATGGTCGTCGCAATTTTCGTCATAGCCGTTGAATGGCCTGACTCCAGCGTCAGGAGTCACAAGCAATTGTCCGCCGTCTGTCATTTTTAATTCTCACCGTAGTTCTGACTGGACCAGAACTCCAAGAGTCAGAGTCAACTGTCCGGCCTGTGTTACTTTCAACCAAGATCGAAAAATTATTACCAGTCCTGGAAGACATACACATCCCCCTCAATGGTCGTCGCAATTTTCGTCATAGCCGTTGAATGGCCTGACTCCAGCGTCAGGAGTCACAAGCAATTGTCCGCCGTCTGTCATTTTTAATTCTCAACGTAGTTCTGACTGGACCAGAACTCCAAGAGTCAGAGTCAACTGTCCGGCCTGTGTTACTTTCAACCAAGATCGAAAAATTATTACCAGTGGAAGACATACACATCCCCCTCAATGGTCATCGCAATTTTCGTCATAACCGTTAAATGGCCCGACTCCAGCGTCAGGAGTCAGAAGCAATTGTCCGCCGTCTGTCATTTTTAATTCTTACCGTAGTTCTGACTGGACCAGAACTCCAAGAGTCACTGTCAACTAAACTCAACTATCCGGCCGGTGTTAATTTCAATGAAGACCAGTGGAAAGCATACACATCCTCCTCACTCATCTGTGCCATTTTCGCCATGGTCGTTGAATGGCTTGACTCCAGCCTCAGGAGTCAGAATCAATTATTGTCCGCTTTTAATCCCCATCGTAATTCTGACGGGACCAGAAGCCCTGCAAGGAGAATTGACTGTCTGTTCTCGGTTTCTTTCAATCAAGATCGATGTATTATTACACATCCTCGTCCATGGTCCCCGCAATTTTGGCCATAGCTGTTGAATGGCTGGACTCCATGATCAGTAATTGTCTGCCGTCTGTTACTTTTAATTATCACTGTAGCTTTGACTGGTCCAGGTCCACAAGTCCTGGAGTCAGAGTCAAATGTATTCAACCATTAACTCGACAGGACGGGTAATATGACTTCTTAAGCTTCCATAAACTTTTTAATGATTGGTTTAATGATTTGGTGATTAATAGTTGTAACACGCTCTCCATTCCTTCTTGCAGACGATTCTTGCATATTTTCGTAAGAATACCAATTTAGTGTGCCTGTGTACGACATTATAGAAAAAGGTATAAAAAGTTGCAAACCTTTGGAAACATTGGTGTGGCAGCATAATTATTTGACAGGAAGAGTCAAATTGACACAGAAGCTAAAACATCATAACCACTCACTCCCATTGTGCGCGATTCACTGATAGGAATGTAGCTAAGGTACTGAGAGGTTGAAGGTACCATTGCAGAATTCTCAATGAAATTGCGCGAAAATGAAAATTCTCTCAGGTCAATCTAGCCTGTCCTGTCAAGTTAAGAGTTGATTTCGACCATAGTTCTGGCTGGACCAGAACTCCAGGAGTTCGAGAGTCCAAAGGCCGGTCTGTGTTGCTATCAATCATTACCCCCCCAATGATCACACCAATTTTTGACTTGACCCAAATACCTGTAGTCGATTGGTGTGTATGTACGTATTTTAGATATAACCCCATTACATTTTTAATACTCAATTATTTTAATTCTCTTGCTTTGACTTACTTTTATTTAATTTGGTCTTACTTATCAATACAAACGCTCACCAGCCGAATGTAGAATTCTCATAGTGATGCCAAATGGTTCCAGCATCCACTGAACTTTCTTCTTTGTTAAATTTATCACTATTTAATGCAATGCTTATAATATAAACCATCACTGTAGTAATAATCAATTCAGACACCCTGCTCTGAAGGTCCTATCCTAGGTTCTTTTCTCTTTGTTGTATGTATTATTGACCTAATTATTATTATTTTTTAATTTTCAGGAGTCTTCACTGATCAGTTCCGATTTTCTGTCAGCCGTATAGGACGTCCTGTTATTCTCTTCCAAGGATACAGATACTGTCTCCGATCGGATCAAAAAAATAAAGGACGCTATTGGCGATGTTCGGCCACTTCGAGGCTTCGCTGCAATGCGACAATTGTCCGTTGGGATGATAAGACCATATATCCATGTGGTGTTCATACACACCCCCCGCCGGAAGAACAGAAATATGCGATTGGCAAACACAGGTGATGTTGTTGCCGTCATTTTAAATATATAACGTATAAGGATACTGACACATCACTTGGTATGGTATGTTATTATCTTACAATGTTAAATTATAAATTAAATGTAAATAAATAAACAAGAAATAATATAATAGAACCGTGAGTTTTTCGTTGTCCCTAACGAAGTCTTCAGTCAACCGTGGGGAGTTGGGGACTGGACGCAGAATAGGTAAGTGAGCTGTTTGTGTTAATCGCATAGAAGACATTTTCCTGAATCAAGCGCTCCAATCACACGATGGATCTTGGTAAGCTACATGGAATCGGTAAGCCAATAATGCCTTTTTTATTGCCGTGCTTTACTAATTAGTGGCAATAATTGCAGATGGGCACCAGCTAACTCGTACACGGCTACTCCTCTCACCCGATCAGTATGAAATCAGGTCCAGCCGAAAAGGACGCCCGGTGATTGTGTGCCTGGGCTACAGGTACGGAATTCGACCTTACTCGAAAAACCAGGAGCGTAACTGGAGATGCAACGTTGCTTCGAGAATCAGGTGTCGAGCCGCCGCCATTATGAACGACGACAAGACTCTTTGGGTTATCGGGCAACACAGACATCCTCCACAGTATTGAACTTTATTGAAGTTTACCTGAGCTGCAGGTGTGGAATTTGGTCTTACTTAAAAAATCAGACCAGGAGGGTAGCTAGAGAAGCTACATTGCTTCAAAATTCAAGTGTGGAACAGCAAAACCATCTTCCGCAGTGGTCAACATTATAGTTTGCCTGAGCTATAACATTGAATATAAATTCAATGGCCATCGGTACGGAATTCGACCGTAGGACTGTGATTAAAGAACCTGAGGCGCCCCTGGAGATGGAACACTGCTTCGAGAATCTGGTATCGTGCTGACGCGGTTGTGAGTTGAAATAAAAACACTTTGGTTTATTGCCTATTGGACAGGCATCCTTCGCAGTATTGAACACTACAGTTTATCTCGGGCATAGACTTCGACCGTACTCCAAAAACAAGGGGGGGGGGGGACTGAAGATGCAATTCACCTTCAAGAATCAGGTGTTGAGTTGTGTGTGTTGAGAGTCATTAGATTAATGAGAAGCTTGACAGCACAAACATCCTCGTGCGCATTGAACGTTACAGTTTGCTTGAGCTGTAGGTACGGAATTTGAACGTTGCACCGTGCTCCAAGTACCAATGGCGCCACTGGAGATGGAACGTTGCTTCGTGAATGAGCTGCAGTCATTGTGGGCGTCGATATTAGCCCTTGGGTGATTGTAGAGCACAGGTATCCTTCTGTGTAATGAAAGCCGCAGTTTCTGCGCTACTGCTTCGATCATTAGTAGGTTCTGAGCAGTCACAAACTCCCACTTTAAGATTGAATGCTGAAATTTGCTATAGACACCTTCGGAATTCGGTCAATCTAATCTTAGAGTTATACCAGTGGACAAAGAAATGTAGCTGCGGGAATTTTGTTGTTCCTGATATGAACGACGATTGGAGCCTTTGAAATATTTGGCAGTACTTCTACCACTTTCATTGAACGTTGCTTTAAGGCGCAGGGGATGAAGGCATGGAATTAACCACGAATTCTAAAAAGGGGCGCCATTAGAGGTTCAACGTATCTTCATCTGGGTTCCTACATCTGTATGCAGGACTTTTTGATACTATAGGACCCCCTATAAAACAGGGGCGACATTTCTAGAACCAGGACTCCGAACTGAACTATTAGTATTACTATAGAAAAGAGGTAGCTCGGGGTTTTAAAGTGATTGAAATATTGCAGCATTCCATTTCGTTACAAATATGTTAGGTAAAGTAAGCCCCGAGAACCCTATCAATGGGGAAATTAGTAGGTGTCATGGCGTATATTATGTATACTGATAGATAGATAGTAGGAAAAGTTCCATTATTAGAGTTGCTGGGGCTTACTTAAAATGTAGTGATATAAGTAAATTTACCCATGTTTCTGGGCTTTATTTTTATAATAATGATATTCTGTACTTCATGAATACTCTGAGAAGTATCCGAGGAAGGTAGAGGGGTTAAATGCAATACATTTGTCATTCTTTTGTCTATTTAATGATTTATTTTTATTCTTTAGTAACTAATACTTACTTAATTAGGCGCGATCAGCCCAGGGGGGACTTTTGGCCGCTCTGACAATTTCCCTCCATCTTTGTCGATCCTCAGCAGCCGCTGTCCAATCTGTTGCCTCGACGCCAACTCGAAGGAGGTCCTCCTGGGACTGGTCCGCCCATCTCCGCCTATGTCTTCCTCTTGGTCTTCTTCCAAGGGGGATTGCTTCCCACACGGCCTTTGGGGGTCTGTAGTCCGGCATCCGGTGCACATGTCCTATCCATTGTTGCCTTTTTGCTCTAAGATCGTCAATGACGCTGAGTATTAGTAACTAATGAAAAGGGTAATTAACTGATCATTCAAACTTAGCAAGCAGCCATCGGCATAGCTTGTGGAAACACAGTGCTCCTTTTTGGAATCTCTTACTTTCAGCAACTTGTCAAAGTGAAAAATCTGAGCACTATGCATCCTGTTGCTGCTATGTCCGATGGCATCAATGGCCATGAACATGATAGACAGTGCCAAAACCCTATCAGAATTTGCAGAGCACTTGCATGTGTGATAGGTGCTGCGCAGCCTGTGACGGCTTTTGAGTGACTGCGCTACGGAGACGAATGACACCCGGACTATATCGAAGCAAAAACAGGACTTAGTCCAGGGGTTAACACAGCCACCTCAGCTAAGGAAAGGTATAACGAGAGGGACATACAGTAATGTGAAACTGAAATAACCCACAGGCTGCAGTAAGTCTGCCGAATCCGAGTGGCAAGTAGTTACAACCTATTTCAGCCTGGCGCCTGAGATGAGTTCTGCGGGCCTAGACTCGCTTCTGCCGCCACGGCAGTGACTTCCGGGTGTGTGGTTCGGGAGACTGTAAAATGATTGAACGTGGGAATAATAAAAGTTAAAATAACTTGTGATGTTATTATTTTATATAATTTACAATGTAATCAATATAGGCTACAAAGTTAACACCGACCGGTTTTGACTTAGGAAAAAAACATGGTAATAGGATATACATAACCGCTGTTCATCAAGATTCAACAGGTTTGATATTTTCCACAAGTGGGAGAGAAAGATGTGCAATCTAACCTGAATATTTATTACACAGGTACAGAATTACAAGTCCCACCTGGCCAGTATCAATTTACAAAGAGCCTAAGGGGCAAACCTATGCTCGTCTGTTTTGGATATCGCTATGGCCTTCGACCAAATTCGAAAATAATTGGAAGGTACTGGAGGTGCAACTCGGCTAAGAGGAAGTGCTATGCATTGGCGGTACTACAAGGGGACAGTCTTATAATTAATGGACAGCACACGCATCCTCCGCAAAACTGCAAAAGGTCAAAATTTTAAGAAGCTTGGTAAATTGTTATTAAAAAATCATGTCTTTTTAACTCAAACTTTGTTGTTCTTTTGCAATGATTTGTTCGTGTTTTTTTTAGTTTGGGTGATAGGACGCCTCATTTATTGCTGCTGCTGCTGCTCGATCATGGCGATTTGGTATTATTATAATACCGGGGATATTCAATAGTTTTAAGCAAATGAGTGCAAAATTCGCGGGAAATTCAAATTGATACATTTATGTAACTGCAAAGGCTTTCACGGCCGGAGTCGCATGAATTCGACCACGGCTCACCAGCCCGGATTCTACTGGTTCTTCATTGATAAATTAATATTTTTTGTCAGTTTTCAATTTTTCCTCCATTAGATTTAATTAAAATTCGTATTAAATTTCAAAACTCTACCTGTGCATTTTAATATTTATTAGTATTTCCTTCAATTATTAAACAATGCAACCATTCTCTTGTATTCTAATAATTTATTACTTTGAATTTCCGGCGCATATTTTAACACCGTCACGTGACACCTTACTACTGCCGAATTCAAAAATAAACCCCCGTATTATAATAATACCAAATCGCCATAATCGGGCTACTGAGCTGTGAACTTTCCCGCTTTTCTTAAGGTGAATATAAGAAGAACATGTCAAGGGCAACTACTTTGCACAATAACGAATTCAATTTACGAACCTAGTTTGGGACGTTTAGGATCGTGTTTATTGTTTATGTGAGACGTGGTCTTCTTATAATTTCTTTTAATTCTTATGTATCGGAGCAAAAGAAGTGTGTCAGCGAGTTAGCATAGTAAAGTAATGGTTTGATTATTATTTATTGGCTGATCAATTTACTAACCGTTCGTGATTTTTGACATTAGGACTTACAACATAAGATTTGTTGAAAAGGTTAAATGCGCCATGGCATGGCGTGTCAGTGTCCAAATTTTGAAACAACCTGGCGTGAGAACTAATGTATTAAATTCTCGTTCCAGAGTGGCAATATTGGCAAAGTAACACCTTCTGAAATATATAAACCTTGATAATACACAATGGGCTATATTTGTTTATATATGGACTATTGTTAATCTATGAACTAAATTAATAATCTAAAAGGAAGATGCAGACAACGAATTCTAGAAATAGGACTTTATCTACTTTTAAGCGGCCCTTAGACGGTCAATATTATTGCGCAATATCCCAGGTTGTACAATAACATTGATCGTGTATAGACGATATTGAAAAGTTGCACAAAATATTGTGCGATTGACGAAGAGTTGAAAATATATTGTACAACCTGGAAAATATGGCATCATCTGTATGCAGTATTGCGCAATATCCCGTCAGTTGGTGTCGAGTAGCGGTCTTGTCAACATGTCGTCGCAACTACGCCTCATCATGGGTGAAAAGAAAGCGGAAAAACAATTTTTTGTTGAGTTTATATATATTTATATATATTATCAAGAAACCGCAATATAGCCCATTTCCTACCTTTCTTCGAGCCCGTTTTATTTTTTTTTTTTTTTTTTTTGCACTTGCGGCCACAGCAATTATCACGCAACGCAATTCACTTTCCACTTTCACTCAACATCATGACTTCAAGAAATTCTGTCGGGGACTGTTTGCACAATGTGGTTGTACGTCTGGGCTCGCAGTTGTGCCATATATTGCACAACCTTCAATATTGCCTCCATATGATACAACTTTTTGCACAAACCAAAATATTGTACAATAATATTGAACGTCTAGGAGCCGCCGTCAAAACATTGTGCAACCAACATTGCACAATAATATTGAGCGTCTAAGGGCCGCCTTATGGATTAATGATAGTTCACAAGACAACATTGTTTTGTATTATCAAGGTTTACGTATATATTTTAGGAGGTGTTGAAAGAGAACATAATTAATATTGTTTTTAAAAATTTAAAAAGGGTACCTTTAAGGTAGATATTCACCATCTGAGTGACAGTGATACACTAACAGTATTAAACTGAAACAATATACAGTATACAATGGTACGCAATGCTTTGGGGTATGGATTATCCATTTTCTACAAAATCAGAACCTTGTTTGGGATAGCAACCCGTTCGCTTCTGTTACTCTATTTAGCACCTAAAACATTGCTCTGCCACATCGCGTCAGTCTGCGCCATGGACGGATACACGGGGTAGCTGCCAAAAAAAAAAAAAAAAAAAAAATAGTAAATATATTGTAAGTTAATTTATTACGCTCGGATTCAATCGATACTATAGTATATATATGTTTTTCCTATTTTGAACCAAATCTGCCCCCCCCCCCCAAAAAAAAGGGCTGGATCCGCGTCCTTGGTCTGCGCGCTCCTGCGCTCTCCTTCGCCAGTCACCAGATCCACCTCGACGTCGTCCAGCCATCGCATCCGTGGTCGTCCCACTCGTCTTCTCCCCTGGGGCACCTTGTGTGAGGCTGCTCTTTTTGCCGTATTGTCTGGCATTCGTTCCACATGCTTTAGCCACCTGTTGCAGGCTCTCTTCACCTCTTCTCTTTATTTGATCTATATATTCCATTGCAATTACAGGTCCAATATTTCTACTACCTAGCCAATACGAACTTATGGTCAGCGCCAAGGGTAGACCTATGATCGTCCACCAAGGATATCGCTACGGTATCCGACCCAACACCAAGACTCCTGGAGAGTACTGGCGGTGCAATGCTGCTTCCAAATTGAAGTGCAGTGCTTCGGCGGTACTGCAAGAAGACCGAAGTCTTCTCATAAACGGGCAACATTCGCATCCTGCGAACAGAAGCAGCGAATGGATAATTCCATTCCAATGAATTGTTTTCAACTCAATGAAGTTTGTTTACTTGGGTGTCATTTTTAAAAAATGACTTATTTATTACATGGATATTATTTTATTCAGCAATTTGGAAGGGGAGAGTCCTTATAATTTATAATAGTTTTACGTATTCTGGGGTCACTTCAAGTTATGAAAATGCCCGTGTTGCATGCCCATTAGGGCCCTTTTATAGAATGCGGTGTGCTGAGTGGCAAAAAGAAAATATAAACTTGTTGTTCTGCGTTTACTTAATAAGTCACTGTTAGTCAGTTCGAAATTATTGTATTAGTTTCTTGTAAGAAGACACTTCACCCTGTGTAAATAAGGACACCGCAAGCTTATATTATATTTGTGTTTTGTTTTAGCCGCGCGGCAAACTGAATGCTGTAAAATGGCCCTTAGGGAGCCAAGCCCCGAAATTATAATAACGAAGGCTTTCACGGCCGGAGCCCACTTATTAAGCCCCGAACAATTTGCCGTTTATATCGAGTTTCGAAAGCTTCAATATTAATAATTGAGGGAATATTAGTAAATAGTGATTAGTAAATTGAAGGACCTTTTATATGGACCCAGGCCTACCTATAGTGGCCCATAGGTCCCTTGTCCAATGCCAACGACCACATGGATCTTGGAGATTATTTGTATTGTTTCCGTATGAATTTTTGGCCATTGACAAACTGGTATACGTTCTCGGTGTTAACCTACACCGGCTTCAAGCGATAATGGACAAGCTGAGACAAGTTTAACATTGACACAATGAAATAGGCGAAAGCATGAATTAACCAAGTACAGATATGAGTCTGAATTTAGGGAATACAAGGGTTAATTTACGCTTTTCCCCATTCCACCCTGCCCCAAAAGGACCCAAACTTACCTGTCCTCTAAGGGATCCGGCCCTAAAAAAAAGGTGCAGAGGTGGAACAAGCCAGTGACAGCGCCCTAAAGAATTAGATAGATATATAAGAATATGATTGACGTTGTCCAAAATACGCCCTTATTGGACGATAACCGGTGCAGAAGTCTCCACCCCTATCCTAGCCAAGCAAGCGCAGGCCAGCGTCGACCATTTGAACTGCAGGAGGGACGAAAACCCTTCTGAAGCTCTGGGAGAGAAGCAGAAGAGTTGACTGTCAGAACCGTCCAGCGGCGATCGAGAGGGTTGAACAAAGAACTCGCCTCTTATAGAATTCAAGAGCCAAGACAATGCAGCACCCCTGACCATACTATGTAAAAGTTACGCGAACGACAGTAATCTTATAAAAAGTAAGCGTCGCGTCGCATTAAACATCATTTTTAGATGGCTGCTGATGGCTGATGGCACTTGCACAGTATTTAACTTACCGTATTTTTCTGCTGTGACGTTTTTGTCGTGCAGTTTTATAATAGCTCTTTCTTTGCTTTCAAAATGTTTTAAATTCACTACTCTTAACCGCATTGTATTTACGATTTTAACTAAATAATTGTTGCAGATGACTTTTTTGTTCCGCCTGACAAATATGAACTGAAAACAAGTTCTAAAGGCTGTCCTATGATTGTCTGCCTTGGCTACCGCTTCGGTCTCCGTCCCAACTCAAAAGAACTGGGTACCCACTGGAGATGCAATTCTGCTTCTAGGATGAAGTGTTACGCTAGGGCGTTTCGTATGGAGGACAACTGTCTTCTAATAACGGGGAAACATTCACATCCTCCAAGCAAAGATAGAATTTGCCGTACTTGAGTTTTTCCTCTGCTGAAACTTTTAACTCGGCACAAGTACCTATTAGGTTACTTAATGAGGCGATTGAAGAGGTTAATCGGATACATTCATTAAATTGTTCGTAGGCTACGCGATTTAACCTTTTTCGTAAAAACACGAAACAAGCATATAAAACCTGTCACTATCATCCATTGCACAGTCCCGGCAAGGAGCACTGCACACTGCCGCTATGCATTGGTAGGCAGAGGTGCCGTCCAGTATTCTGTACGGCTACTTCACATGGGTTGGTGAGAACAGGCCTAAAAGTGTACCTATAAAATAATTTTTTTGTGGTTTACCGTTGACTTTCCCAATGGTTGTATGTATATACTTGTAATTTTATTCATACATACATATGTACATATGTATGTATGAATAATGAATTTTTGTGGTTGGAAACAAATTTTGGTTCTTGTTTTCATAATTAAATGTCAAATTTTAATTATATAGTTATGTATAAAAGTAAATAATGACATTTAACTTCCTGCCTGACCCTTCCTGCTATTGGTTAGATTGCTCATTGATTAACACTGAAATTTGCTTGCCATAAAGCCATGCAGCGACCACGGGTTACCCGTCTATGCCGCATTCTAACGCAGTCTTCTCCACTTTCTTTGCCATTAACTGGACAGGGACAAGCCATGTAGTGACCACGGGTTAGCCGTGTATGCCCCATTCTAACGCAGTCTTCCCCACTTTCCTTACTTTTAACTGGACAGGGACAAGCCACGCAGCGACCACGGGTTAGCCGTGTATGCCCCATTCCAACGCAGTCTTCCCCACTTTCTTTACTTTTAACTAGACAGGGACAAGCCATGTGGCGGCCAACGGGTTAGCCGTGTATACCCCATTCTAACACTGCCTTTCTGTTCAGGTCGCACGGTTCTTCACTTACAGCAGGGTCAGTACGACATCACACAGAGCAAGCGTGGGTTTCCCATCATTATGTACTCTGGATATCGCTATCGTCTGCTTCGGGACCGACACCGGCCACTGCGGTACTGGCAGTGCACCGGCGCGGTCCGTTTCCGGTGTCGGGCGTCCGCCATTTTGGCCGATGACAAAAGTTTGACTTTGAATGGGTTTCACTGTCATCCGGCGCCTCTATTGAAAGCGTCATAATTTAACTACTTATTTCTTTATATTTATTTTGTTTTTTTGGCCATTGGTGTTCGTTACGGCCACATAATGTCCAGTAAGTCAATGTGGAGGAGTATTTCTTCTACGTTATGGAATCGCCTCTACGGCTCTGTGTGACATTGGATTTTTTTCACCCGAAACGCGACTTTTTGCGTTATCATCCCACATAGCTTTTTCGGGTTTTTACTTAATATATAAAGTAAAACAGTATTTTCAGCTTGTAAACTGATTTTAGTGCCATCTATTTATATTATTTAACAGGCCAAGACTCAGATATGTATTCTTTTAAATTCGCGAAAATAGCTGTTGACCACTGTTCTAGTTCCACTCTTCTTGTTGGTTATTGTAAGCCTTCAGCTTCCACCAAAAAAATCAACTGCATCTTTCTTTGTACCGACAACAAAAGCCAACTCTAGGAAATTCATGTTTAACACGTAACAGGCAGAATCGTACTGAATAATAACGAATGCACAGTATTAAAACATGCAGCGGTAGCCTCTAATACCATTTTAGCCGTGTGAGATGATAACGGAAAAGATCCCAGAATTATTTTATAGTTAATAATAAATTTTATCGCCATTGTGTTTTTCTGTTGTGCACTGCAAATCTGTTTGACACCCCTGTTGTATTGTACTACACGGATTCTTGGCTTGTAAATAAGTAAATTAATAAATAATGACTATTTGTTGCATTATTGAACTAACCCATGTCTGTTAGGAGTTGGCAACTTTGTGAGACGGTTGAAGAGTGTCTTAGCTTAGGGGACGAATGATACCCGGGCTATAGCCAAGCAATAACAGGAGTTAGTCCAGTTAGCTAGGGAGAGGTGTAACCAGAGGGACAAAATGCGAAACCTAAGGTTACAAGAAGGAGGCGAACAAACCCAAAGACTGCAGTTAGGGCTACCGAACCCCACCCGAGTTTGACCTAGAAAAAACCCTATTGTTGGACACACCTAATTTTCAATTTTCCAACAGATAACGGGGATATATTAGTTCCAAAAGATTGCTACACATGGATGGCGAATCAGAAAGGGGGTGGCAAATTCCAATACAATGGCTACCATTACTACATTAATAAACGGACTTGCAAGTCTGTGGTGATGCGCTGCACCTACTACTCCAAAATAAAGTGCTCCGGAAGAGCGCTCATCAATATAGCAGATGGTACCATGCTTGTTAGAAACGGTCACAATCATCCTCGTCCACTCTAAAACGACTGGCAATAAGTGACCACAGTCGCTGGACAATGGGTTCTAGTACTCCGTCAGTAAAAGGACTTATTTGGTGATGCGGTGCACCTACTACCACAAAATGAAGTGCTCCTCTCTGGTGATGCGGTGCACCTACTACTACAATGATGTAGGTTGACATCGAGGACGTATACCAATTTGCCAATGGCCAAAAATTCATAAGGAAACAATATAATAAATTATAACGTAAGAAATATAATAAATGCAAATGTTTATATCTTACTGTGTGGTTTAGTTTGTGATAAATTTGTTACATTGGCAATATAAAAATATTCATGATAATAATGTCGTATATTTTATATGTAATGTTACCAGTTTACCAGCTCATGGTGGGAGTTATAACGAATTAGTAAACATTAAAAGTTGAAGTAATTTAGAAATTAAAACTATAAATAATCAGATTACTCGTGACTTCGTGGTATTTCATTTTAATAAACAAAAAATAACAAAAACTTAGAGTTTTAGAAAAACTTGTTATAACAACCCGAATTAGTAAAACCCATATAATCGTTAAGAAATTAACTTTGTCTAAGAAACCCACTTGTGTTAGTATAAAACCCTGAGCGCTTTCGGCAAGAACTGCCATCTACAGAGGGAAACCCACTAGCACAGTTACACCTTATCTGCGATTTGAGACTTGCTCAACTCGAGGAGAAGATGCAAATGTCTTTTGCATCTCCAACTACGACATTGAGCATGCTCCATCAACCACAATGCTGAATGCAGCTTCAAGACAAGATACTCTTGTCTTAGTAATTACCGACGTTGCAGAGTGGCCCTGAATTATTATATCTTCTTCTTCATCTACCTTTGAGGGGAAAAATTGGTATACGTTAATGGCAATGGTGTAATATACAATGTATTGGCCTTACCTTACCTGCTGTGTTAATGGTCATTAGAGGCAGGGGCCTAAAAGTCATCGAACAATCAAAGCGGAGCCCATTATCAAGGGATTTCCAATTCATTCATAACACAATCTCTGTCGCTCGCACGATTTTTTCTTGGGCTTCAACTATGGAACTTACATTGCGACAAGCCTTCGTGTTTAAACTTACTATGATTTGAATGAGGGAACCTCCTGATTATAGTGCATTCTGAACCGCTTAGCTTCAGTCTCACATGACTAATTATTTCTAATTAAACAGAGCCGAATAGGTGGCGGAATGCCAGTACCGCAGCGGCTGATATCGATATCCGGAGTACGTAGTAATGGGAAAACAACGGTTGCTCTGCTCGATGTCGTACCGACCCTGTTGCAGGAGAAAGACCGTGCGACCTGAACAGAAATAATGTATAAGAATGGGGCATCTTGGGGCTCTTCATGGCTTGTCGGTATTATCCGTTCCCAGCAATACGTCAATGGCCCCTGAATTACCTATATTATTGCTTACTTAACCTTTACTGCGCCTTATCCTCATGAAGGGTCGGCGGCACGACATCAGCGTTTCCACACCGTCCTGTTGTGTGCGTCCTCAGTTGAGAGCCCCAAACTTCTCATATCTCCGGCGATCTTTCTACTCAGTGTAACTTTTGGCCTTCCTGGTATCTGTCGGTTCATTACTCTTTTGCCTAAGTGATTTTCGTCTCTACGTAGTACGTGTCCCCACCAGTTCAGCCTCTTTCCTCTTAGCTTCTCTTGTACGTCACGGGTTCTCATCTCATGCCTTATATCTTAGTTTCTACGTTGGTCTCTCAGCGTTACACCACAGGATCTTCTTAGCATTCGCATTTCCGTTGCGTGAATCATATTTTCCTCATTAGTATGGCCATTAATTATTATTTGTCCTACAGGTCATTGGATGCTGCCTATGGTTGTACCGCGGGAGCAATATCAATGGCAGCTGAATAGTAGGGGAGCAACAACCTTAGTGCATAACGGGTATTACTACGTTATCAATAGACAGTTTGCGAAATCGATTGTTTTGCGCTGTGTGTCCTACTATAAAAGGAAATGTTTGGGCAGATGCATTGCAAAAGCTGATGGGACTTTGCTGCTGAAGGGGCAACATAACCATCCAACTGGACGGTAAAATTATGTTATTAAATATTGTAAATACATTATCTGCATTGCTGTATTTTGTTCTTTTTATTATTTTGCGAAAGTTGCTCTACAGCAGGGGTTCCCAAACTGTGGTCCACAGACATATTATATCAGGCTGATCATGGGGATTGGTATTAACTTACTCCTGGGATTAAAACTGTAAAAAACAAATTTTGAATAGCACTTTCCATTATAAAATTATCTTGTTTACATTTTTAATACCAGGGTTTTATATTAACCCCGGTATTATAATCGCCATGATCAGCCTGCAGGTGATCCATGGAACAAAGTAAGAAATAAGAAAATAAAACAGCTGATTGGAAATTAAAAGTAAAATACAGTAAGTAAGTCTTGGCACTGAACTATAAAATCTAACCAATATCAGTCCCAAACATTTAATCCAATATTAGCACTTAGGCTAATATTGTAGGCACAAACTACTTCATCTTGATCCTAGATTTTGACGATTTTCCGGCCACAGCCATGATGGTCCCCGGAAAATCATAAAATAATCTAGTGGTTCACAGACAAAAGAACCGGTCCGAGTTTATTCGAACATGCTTTCCATTTTAGCAAGTAGTAGCTAGAGAAAATGAGTAATTTCATGGTAAATAACTTTCCTATAGTTAAATTTCAGGCATCTGGGGGGGGGGGGGGTTGTCCACCTGACGTCACTGGAGGTGAGGTACATTCTAGATAGGTCAGACCAACAAATTACCACACAGCAATAATGGCACGCAATGCATTTGACCGTGAATTTTCTATCATTTTTTCAAAAAAATGTTTTTGCACAAAACCAAATAGTTTTTGGGAAAGCAACCTGTCCGGTTTCGTTACTAAATGTAACACCTAAAACATGCCTGAAGGTATAAATCATCGATGGAAAGGTTTCACAGAAAAATTATTTTTTAGTCATTTTTCATTAAAATTTAGTTATTTTTATTTTTTTACCCCCAGAAGCAAACTATCAAGGGGCAAGCGACCCCCGCATTTTGTCAACATTAATAACGACTACAATATATGTGAATTTAAAAGAAATCGTTGGAGCCGTCTTCAAGAAATAATTTTTTTAGACGTTTTTTATGAGTTTTTTGAAAATAAACCCCCCCCCCCAAATTGTGTTAGCCCAAAATAAAAATAATGGTCCCGAGCTATGATGTTTTTGAACCTACATGTCGAATTTCATCAAAATCGACCCAGTAGTTTGCCCGGAAATCGACGAACAGAGCGACAGGCAGACAGACATTTCGTAAAAACCACTTTTTTGGGTTCCTGGGACCTCAAAACGTGTAAATCCGTTGAAATCTCGGAATCGAAAATATCGACCATCACAAAGCTTTCCTTATACTACGTATCAATTGGATAGGAAAAAGGTTGGGAACCCCTGCTCTACAGAAATCTATCAATAATTTACCTTAATTTTTAAAAGATAAGCGGGCTAAGTAACATTGTTAAGGTCTTAAGGCCAACTTCCAGTAGGAATTAGCCTAATATATAGGTACTAACATACGTGTACTTACTGATTATATGTAGTGTTATACAGGTCAGGTTGCTCATATACTGTATTAGGGTACAAGAAGCAAAAGGTTCCAGTTCCACTAAACTAAATTTTTCAGGAAAGACCAAAAACTGTAGGTTAGCTGAGAACGTACTTAGTAATCTGATTCTTTCACTGAAATGTTATCACTTGTAAAGTTTCATTTTGCTCCTTACAACACGGTAACTTTGTAACCCTTTAGTTGACGATTTCGACGATACCAATAACTCAATATCGAAAAAATTGGAACGGGAACCCTTTGCTTCTAGTACCTTCATATATATTTAATTAAATTAAGAGTAATAATAATATTAATTACTATTAAAAATAATTTTTATATTTAATGAGTAAAAACAGTGGATCCGACATCATTGACTATCTTTCTCTGATTATCCCCGCAATAGATAATAACTACTAACTAATAACTACTAACTACTGTATTAGGATCCTCAATGGGTAAAGCCTGATGGTGGTTCGTACATATGCACTTTATGTGCTGTTGGTCAATTTGCTTATTTTTACTGACATACATCATAGGTTAATTTAATTACTATACTAATAAATAATTTTATGCAGGTAAAGTTCAATCCAGAAGCAAATCAAATTACCACACCCAAGGATACGAAGGGCCTGTAAGTTTCAAATTGAGCGCAGGTCCCAACGGTCACCCACAAGCTCTCGTCGACGGCTACACATTCGACATCGCTTCAAAAAGCAGCACCGGGAAATGTTTTTGGAAATGCACCAGTCAAATTCCTGGTGATAATGAGAATTGCAGCTGCACTGGACTGTCTGTTAATGCTTTGTTCTATATCAAAGGAAAGCATACTCATCCAATTTTGTAATAACTTGCTTAGCTAATTAAATAAATAATAAGTATTCAATTTCGGGACGTGCGCTCTTAAGCCGGTTACTCCACTTGTCAATATTCCGGCATTTGTGCATCAATAATTGATGCGATTTTTGTTTTACTCCATCGCCCATTTTAACTTGCGCATGTTAAAATTTATCAAACATCATAGAGTAAAATCACGCTTTGCAAGCAATAACAAACTAAAATTATACAATGGCGTCGCGTCGTCTGGAGATGAAAGATGATCAATAATAAATAATTAATTACTTGAGAACTAATTATTTCATAATTTAAATCATAAAATTTCTTCTAGATTATAAAATTAAAATAAAGACGGCGGCCAAACTTACATTGGAAAAAATTGAAAACAAAAATCATCAATTACTGAAGACAAGTGGAATGAGGTGTCAAAATATAAATGCAACATTGATGATATTTCCGTCAATGACATTATCAAAATTGAAGACAAACTGACAAGTAGAATAGCCGCCCAAGAGCCTGCCTAAAACTTTACGTAAAAAATACAATTCACGCTATTTAAAAGCAAGCGTACCTTGTAGTTAGTATAAATAGCTAAGCTTCTGAGTACCTACCAAATGTTTTAAGGTCTCAAAATGGTGAAGATGGAAGCGTAATAAGCTTGAAATATAATGTAAAACTTTTTTTCAACGATATTAAATGTTTAGGTTGCTTATGAATGGTAGGGAGTAAAACCTTAAAATTGCCTAGAATTTAGGTTCTATATCAATTTTACAGACTTATCTTTTAAGAGACTTGTATGATGTATTAGAATCTTGGATTGTAAAAAAGATAAATCTTGCTTATACGCCCACCGAGTTAATTGGTGTTTCGATTGGATGTATTAATATATTAATAAGACTAAGACCTATATAATACCTGTATGAATCTAGTACATATACATGACAAGTACAATATGAAAACAATTTACAGTCAGAATGGTTGATCATAAATTGTGGCCATTTCATTGTTTAACGTTTACCCAATTGAATCTTTTATTACACTAAAAGACCTTAACAAATTGTAGTCATTGTTGTTTTTTGTAGTTAGACTGCTGGTTTACAGTATTTTTTATAATAAATTAGCCTACTGCTGTTAATATTAAAAATTTGAAGTTTTCACCGTTTTACCTTTATTACTTATTCACCGCTCATGTGGCAGAGGGATGCCGCCTCATGAAACCAAAAAAGAATAAATTTCCTGTAAAAGGAAAAATGAGAAAGTACCCCCTTTTAAACAGAGTACATCTGGTCACCCTATTCTGCTCGCAGTCTTCATAGAGTAAGTAAGTCCAAGATCGGCAATGGATCGGATATGGTGGTAACGTGCGTGTACTTGTGCGATCGGAATCTTGTCGTTACTCAACACAAGTGAAGACGTCAGGGGAAAAACTGGAAAGGTGCACATGGTCGACATTGAGATAATGTTGGCATTCTGTTCAGTTTTTAACATTGTTTTAAATGACCTAACAAAACCGGCGGAAAACAAGTTAGGTTCTGCACAAATGGCGTGTAAAAGAAAGACAGTATACAGGGGATGGTATGGCTACTTTAAACGTTAAAATTCGATTTCTGAAAAATCAACTTTTGATCACCTTTCCGGGTTTTCCCCTGACATCTCCAAGTATTAAAATACTTAGTGACGCGACTAAGGATACATTCAATAAATTATTTAAATACAATGAATCTTTTTCTAAAAAATAAAAAAAAAATAAAAAAAAACCGATGACACAATAAGAAACCACTTAAGCCAGTGGTCGGCAAACTTTTTAGCCAAAGAGCCAAATATGAACATTTCAACAATTTAAAAAAAAAAATCGGAGCCAATAAAGGCTGACATGGTTGCTTAAAGCTAAAATGCTGAAAGCAGGCGTTGGATAAAAAAACAAGAACTTTTTTAATTATTTAAATTTATTTTTTCTAACAATTTTCTATTTTCTTTTAGGTTACAAAGGTCCGCTGTCTTATCAAGTCTGTAACGATTTCTCCAATGGCAACCCATCGGTACTAGTGTCCGGATACAAGTACTGCATCTGCAAGACCAGCACGACCGGCTACAACTTCTTCAAGTGCCCCCGCAGAGTAATTAGAAAGAACCCTTGCCGTATCAGTGGCCTTATGCTCAACAATTCTTTTTATATAAAGGGTGAACATAACCACAGACCTACGAAGACCCTTCAGAACCACAGAGCGAAAATGGCAAAACAATTTATGGACGGGCATTTCTTAAGTCAGTAATGCCTTGGTTTTAATATTTGTAGGGATTTGGTGCTTTCTACATATCTGGAGGGCATTTAAGTTAAAAAATATGTTTAAATGAGACTTACTTCTATCCGCTATCAATTTAAGAGAATATGTGACACCCCTTTTAAGCGTTCTTTGTACAAAGCCGAATTTCTCATAAATTTTACCTAATGGTATTCACTACAACAGATCCTTTACTTTAGTGTCACCTTAATTTTACTTTACTTTTAATTTGCGTTTACTTTATGGTTCTTTTAGTTTTCCTTCCGTTTTCCTGTAACGACTAACGAGCGGGTTTGAGTTATAAATTACATCATTTATGTATTGGTATGTCGGGGCCATATCGCAGATATGTGCAATTCATGAAATTCGAAATTTCATTAAAATGGTCGCAACTTGGTGTGGGCAACTTAAATTGACCAGATCATTAAATCGTCAACATTTCACGATTTTGACATCTACATTAGCCCAACTGCATTATAGGGTGTCTATGTCTTAGCTATATCGTAGATTTGCTCATGCTCGAAAATTTCATGAAATGGTCGCATTTCATGGTGAGGGCATCATGAATTGACCCGATCATTAAATCCTCAACATTTCACGATTTTGTCATCTACATTTAGCCCAATTGCATTATAGGGTGTCTATGTCTTAGCTATATCGTAGATTTGCTCATGCTCGAAAATTGCATGAAATGGTCGCATTTCATGGTGAGGGCATCATGAATTGACCCGATCATTAAATCCTCAACATTTCACGATTTTGTCATCTACATTTAGCCCAATTGCATTATAGGGTGTCTATGTCTTGGCTATATCGTAGATTTGCTCATGCTCGAAAATTTCATGAATAAAATATGATAAATTGTTTATATTAAGGGAGAACATGGGACACTACAGGCACTGTATAAATGTATATAATTTGTATATAGCCGTAAATGTGGTCGATTTCAGAAACATTTTGAAACAAATGCCTGGATTTTTTTTATCTTTATAACAATTATGAAGGTTCCTAGAGTTCTATAATGGGGGGATGGGACATTCACTTCCAGAAAATATATTTTTCTGATTTTATGGGGCCACCTGCCACGTCCGCTATATCATTGAAAATACGTAGCTGGTGGCCCCAGGATTAAAATAATAACAAATAAAAACAAACCACGAACTACTTCTTTGGTTTCATCATTGTACGTTCCAATTAATGTGCAAACTAGCTTTATTAGTAAATTAGTAATCGTTTGTATATATGATTATTATGATCGTTTTATGGTTTATACACTCAAAAAATTTTACTGTAAATATAACCCGACAGGGCTTACTGCAACACGAAATTTCGTGTAACTTTTGGACGGCACGAATAGGGTGTAAATCCTACTAAATGAGTTGTGTTAAATACGTAGAGTAATTGTTGCAATAATTGGGATAGATATTACCCATACAAGTTTGGTAAAAATTACACTAGTTGTGTAAATGTGATTGAGTAATGCTTACTAAATTATCTGTGTTTATTTTACACAACTCTTATGTAGATTGAAACATACGACATGTGTATCTTCTACCCAACTATTTGAGTACTATCTAGTTTAGGCTACCTGTTTGGGTTCATGCTACTCAACTACTTGGGTAAAATCTAGCCGACCTTATTGTGTGGTTGTAACACAGCAATATATATGCATTGGGTTGGATTTGAACACACGTTGTGTAGAATTTACAGAAGGCGTTGGGTGTTACTGGTACCCTCGGTTAGGGTTGCACCTAGCTTACTCAAGAGATGTACCGTAGGGCGGTTACCATGGTGACGTTCAGTTGTTAGCTTTTTATAAATTATTCAGCATTTGTAATTAACGTTAGAGCCTCAAATAAATTTAGCGGGTCTAACGTTAATTACATATTCTGAATAATTTATAAAAAGCTAACAACTGAACGCCACCAAGGCAAAGGTCCTACGGTCCATCTTCTCATTAAAAAACTGATTATTCGCGATTTTTTTTCAAAGTTATTTCCATTTCATTTGGCAGTCACGAATAGGGAGTTTCTTTTTTAAGTAAGGCAAGTAACACCCAAACCGCAGGTTTCTTTCACTATCCCACTCAGTTTCATCGGTAAATTCTTCACACTGTGAACAAACACAACAAAATACATACATAACAACAACAACAGCCTAATTTAGTGACATTCGCATGTCTCGAACATATCATGTAGGTAAAAGTTCTACACTCACAAACATTAGCTGCACGTCCGGAAAATACGAAAGTGACGTCAACCATTCGATGTATCAGGAATAATATTCGACAGTTGATACAAAACAAAAGAAGGATTGAGACAAACCAAATAAGAATACAAGTTTATATATTGGCATATAACATATAATGAACAAAACTAAGCATTACATTTTACCGTAATTATCAAAAGGGATTTCTTGTTGTCGTTCAACTCTTAGCATTTCTTCTGTCATGTCTTCGCCATCAGAGAACAATGCTGACACGAAATTTGGAGAACTAAATATATCCATTTTGAACTTTAAACTTAACAAACTTTCACTTTACATTAAATTTGAAGAGGCCACACTAAAAACACTTCTCCTTCTTCTCCCCCCCCCCCTTAGTGCCATTTCCTGAATTCGGCCCTGTCGAACGTTAACGCCTTGAGCTCGGCAATTGTTTTCCATCTTGCTCCGGCGAGTTGTTCAATCCTTTCCTCGAGAGTTGTCCTCGGTCTGCCGATGGTTCTTCTTCCTTGTGGCCTTGCTTCCGCCAATCTCCAGGTGGTCCTGTTCTCGTCCATCCTTTAAACGTGGCCGAACCATTGCAACTGCTTGTTCTCCTTTCTTCTCTCTATGGAATCCACTTGCAGGTCTTGCCTGATGCGGTCATTTCGGATTCGTTTCCATCTTGTTCGACCAGCAATCCGTCTTAGACACTTCATCTGAGTCCCGTTTATTTTACTTAGGTCACTTGTTGTAGGTGTCCAGCTTTCGCTCCCAAAGAGGAGAATCGGCTCCAAGATGATTTGTTGGACTCTGGTCTTTGTCTTCCGTTCGAGTTCTCCTTGCTGTTGTATTTTGGACTCGGTTTCGGTCTGGTGTTTGCCTGTCTGGTTCACTGCTGTACCCAGATAATTGTAGTTTTGCTGGAGAGTCTGCTATTAGGACTACGTCATAGGCAAGGGCTTACACGTACGCGTGCCTAAGTCGCCACAAACCGACCAACGATCGATCAGTTCTTGCCTTGCACGTCTTCATTACTTCATCCATAAAAATCAGGAATAATAGTGGGCTTAAACTGTCCCCTTGTTTTACCCCTCTTTTCATGGCAAACGAACCTGACTTCTCGCCATCTAATCGCACTACTCCCTCCATTTTTTCGAACATTGACTGAATTGCGCTGAAACTAAAAACACCTGAAGGAAAATAAAGTCCAAAAGTTTGACAACCGGCTACCGCACTTGCTAATAGACATTCAATGACTGGGAAGAGGCCCGGGAAGCATCAGGGCTCAGGCATCGCGGGTATAACGGTATTTCAGGTTTGCAGGTGTCACCCCACTGTAAATTTTACACGACCCTCGCGTGGATTCTATCCAAGTTGTGTTAGCATTACACAACTTGTATTAAGATTTCAACGGTTTTTCGCCAAATAACAGTAGTTTGTTGCGTTTCATCGTGCTATTATTAAATGTTATCATGTACAATAATATGTATATTAATATCCCTGATATTATGGGGGTAGTTGGGGGGGGGGGGGTCCTCAGTGATACGCCACATATTATTATAATTACATGGCAAAGCTACAAGACTGCGTTACTAGGGGAATGAGGGGAGGGGGTCTAAAATATGAGATTGAAATAGGAGTAGGCCGTTGACATGGCCGCGTTTGGATGTTTTAGATATGTAGAATTTGAAAATTCTACATACAGTAGATCTATTACGGGCGAGACCGTCGTTCGACTTCATGGAAAATTTATGCATTTATGCACTAAATTGTCATAAAATTTAGTCCCAATTGTACACTGAGAAGTAGTGTAGAATTTACTCGATTTCGTGTGATTTCTGCAAATGATGGGCTTATGTTTAAACAAATGTGTGTAACTTCCAATCAATTTTATGTAATGTATACATTTTACACAACTCCGTGTAGAGCGTTCCCGCCAGAATTCAAATTTGTTAAGTAAACATTTAGGATTAACGTATAAATTCAAATTAAATTGTTATCAGTTGATAGTAGACATACCAATGAAAGCAATAGAAGTCATAGACAATGTTAAAAGAAAATTTCAATCACGATTTAGTAAGAAGTTCAATATTGAGAGGTGATTGTAACATATTGCATGCTTCATAGCCTAGGTCCTATGTCTTTCAAAAGAAAATCAAAGGACTAGTCTGTTGACTTTCAAAATGAGCTCCTATAACTCTACAAATGGTAAATTTACTGTTCATTATTAGCTACTTTGGCCACAGCGGTCAAGTGGCATGGGTATTAGGCTACTGATGAGGTTTAATACGGGACGGGCCATGAGTCTAAATTCCTACGTGTACACCTTTGCCTATCTCAGTTTTTGACAACACTTTAAAATACGTAATTATGAACCGATTTTGATAAACTTGGCAAGTAGAGACTTCTCCTCAATACCTAGACTATGATCATTGGCATGATACCTACTAATATAATAGGGTAATAGGCATATGGCAATAATGTAGGAAAGTGTGGGACTCGAACTGACAATTCTTTGATTGGCAGTGAACAAATATCGCTGCATAAATAGTACAGATGCAAGGCCGTGCCCAGGTTTTGATTTCAGGAGGGGTCCAAATTTTTTTTAACGTAATTTATTAATGAATTAATGGATAAATTTTTCAAACCATACAGGTTTACATACAAGAATTTATTTCGGGGGGGGGGGGGGTCCGGACCCCATGGACCACCCCTCTGGGGACGGCCATGTACAGATATACTGTATATCACAGGTTCATGTAGATTTCACCTAAGGGTTGTGTAGACTAAAAAAAAATATGCATTCGCGTATATGGAGCACAAGCGGTGCGGCTATGACAACACAAGTAGTCATTGCAACTTTAACACAAACTGTAGACTAACATTTACACCATTCTCTAGTGCTCATATTAACCAAATAGTTCAGATTTTACCCAACTCCAGCCACCAACGCAATTTTTGTAAAAGGTACATAGCAGCGTTGTATTTTCAGCCCCTTTTATTCGTGTGATATTTACTCAATACCCACGGCTAGAAAGTACACTGAACACCGAGTAATACTGACCCAATTTTTGGCCTGCGTTAACACTAGTTTCGTGTAAATAGTCACCCTACACAAAATAGGTTGGTAGAACCCTATCATTGTGTAATGCTTACACTAATGACTTTACACATATCATTTTGTTGATGGAAACCAATTGCTACTCTTAGTTTAAAACAAATTTGGGTAATCTTTACTTTATTGGGTAATATCCAAACAAGTCCCGGCTTACACAGCGTGTGTAAGAAATATTTTTTTCAGTGTAGTTGCTAATAATAAATGCTGATAGATATAATACGGCTCTTATATCTTATGTTACTGGTTAGCTAAAATGTGTTAATTTTTTTTGCAATTCCATGGTCGTTGAAAAGCTGAGGGCGGATTCCAATATGCTCCCTATTGTGTTATTGTTCGCTTTTATGCATCCAATCGCCGATATTCTTCACTATAACAAATGCCCAGTGCGACAAACCGGTAGTAACCGGTAGAAGTGTTACATGGAGGATGATTCAGGCCTATTCGGTCATTTATAGAGAACTTGTTGACAGGAGTATTTTATGGGGTACTGTCAGGTGGTCCAGGCACCTGCCTGCGGGCACTATATTAAGGTATAGTTGGCACATTCTGTATCTATCTCATAAATTGTAACACCCTGTATAGCTGTCAATGAATTCAGAATCCGTGAAAGCCTGCACCGAAGGCACGTTCAGCACTTTTCTGGCACAGACTGTAGAAAGCAATTCATTGACAGCTATACAGGGTGTTACAATATATGAGATAGATACAGAATGTGCCAACAACTATACCTTAATATACGGTGCTCGCAGGCAGGTGCCTGGACCACCTGACAGTACTTTATCGGTCGCATTGTAGAATCCGCCCGAGGCCAACAATGATGTAAATAATCATTATAAATATGCATTTTTAGTTGTAACAGGAGTATTCACAATGTGCCGACATTGGTTTTCTAATGTTGTATTAAATTGTTCTACCATTTAGTTATGGCACTTACGATTATGGTTTTTTTTCGGTTATGGGTGCTCTTGTGTCTCTTATTCCAGTTTTACAGCGCATGCATACCCGGTCGTTCAGGTTGTCTTGTATTTCAGCACCTCTAATTTATCAAGTAACCAAGGTGTTCAGTTTTTGGTTGATAATACGTTGGTAATAGTTGGTAATACGATCGCACCATTGGCATCGCCGCGGTGGCGTATTTGCTTGAAATTTGGGAAAAAGTGCTGGAAGTTTTTTAATAGAATTCTGGACCTGCTAAACGTTTTCCTATCACTTCGACTGCCAGGCTTTCAATTAAACTCCTCAAGTCCATACGCATGCGCAGTCAACTTACCCATCAGAATAAACATTGAAAACAAAAAAAACAAGGGACACGAGTGTGCCACTGATCGAATCGTCCCACGGCTGGCTTTTTGCTCTACAAATGGTTCCCGTAATTGCAAAAAACCGCAGACTGCAGAACTATTAATCTTAATTCGAAAGAGCTAATATTCGCCGCATTGTAATTTTAATTGATTAATTATTTTATTTTCATAAAAGAACGTACGGTAACGTATCTTTATGTGCCCATTTCTGAGACATTATAATATTATTTTCTAGCTTCTAATCAGGGGTGATTGTAAATTGTATTTGAACTGCTATTTAATACATGAAATATCTAAAGAGATAAATAAAAGACATTAATATCACCTATATATGGTGGTGTGGACAGTAACTGGTTAACTAGTAAGACTATTTTATAATATGCTGGAATATTTTTAATAGTATGTTTTAATCAAATTTAATATGGTAAACTGGTAATTGTTCGCTGTATGCTAGCCTATGAAGTTTGCCTTGATACAGTATAAATACTTAATTCATCTAGTATAATGATTATTCGCTTTTTTTGTTGTATGTGTCTTCTTATTACTAGTACATCCTTCTACCGAAACCAACAAGATTAATTTTAATCCTTTATATCAGTAGGAAAAGAAATGAGAGTAAATATGGTCCAGGGACAGAAGTTGAAAACGTAGCTTATAGACATAAAAACCTGTAACAATGAGGTAGTGACTTTGGAAAATGTCCAATTTAAAATGAACGAATGAATATAAGCGCATTTTCCGTTGTAGTTTATACATATATACATGAGTCTCGGAGCTGTTGGTGCATACTATCGGCTCTGTTGAGTTCTATGCAGATCTGGACATATGGTCTTGAAACTAAAATCTTCATTTTAGCTCTACTATTTTTTTTTAATTTTTCGGCGCGGGACTCTTAAACAATTAATAAATTGCATCAAAACTATTAAGCTGATTTCGTTTTTAATAAAACCATGGTCGACCTAAGCAAAATCAAGAACAGCCGTTACTTTATGTGATACTAAGCTCTCAATTTATCTCTACTAGTAACTGTCACCCTAAGAAGCCGATTCCGTTGTAATTAATGTGATTTTCTATTACGACTTTTAAGGGTACATTACTAACGCATCATTTCATCATATGCACGTACCTGTAAAACATTGATTTAAGCTCCACCTAAGAATGATTAAGGTAGGTACTTTAGGTAGCACTCATGGTGAACCCTAATTTCCTCATAACATTCCTTATCTCCTTCCTCTACTTTCATCATAAGAAACTGATTCAGTTGTAATTAACATAATTTTATCGCAATCCTTTTTAGGCTACGCAGGCCCTGTTACTTTCAAAATGGACACCGCTCCCAGAGGATACGTTCGAGTCCTCGTAGATGGATTCAAGTTCGGCGTAAGCAAAAGTAACAGCTACCGCTATTGGAAGTGCACGCACAGAACTAATCACAACAATTGCCGTGTCACTGGCTTTCTTAAACACGGCTCTTTTTACGTCAAAGGCAAACACAACCATTCAGTGCCTTTTAAGCAGTCCGTGGAAAATTTTTTGCAGTAATGGTTTCTCATTTGGTAACATTATTGCTTTAAAGTTAGAATAATATATTTTTGTATTACTACAGCCTGATTATGTTTTTGTTCACTTGCTGGCATTTAAATAGAAATGACAGACTCTGAAATTCTTAACAAAATCTCTTATTGGCTATTGATGCTAGTAATCCTAGAGCAAGTACCTATTTAAACTAAACTAAAGTTCAATGAAACGTTATACCATGAAAATTGGTACATGAAACGTGCCCAGCCAAAGTCACTTATTTATGATCAAATAAATCATATCGGTACGGTATCAAGATGCAAATTTTGTTGATAGTTCGTGAAAAAGTTTGGAAACAAGCGTTTGAAGTATCTTGCCATGATTTCGTGATGGTTGATTTTCTGTTTATATGCATTGAAAAAAGAAAATGGCCCAGGAGACTCTCCTATGAGGGACTCCCGCCACTCTGAAGCAAAGAGCGGATATAGCACCATTGAGATTGAGATCCACGACATTGGTCAAAGTGCTACGTCTTGGGGCAGATCCAACAAATCTTTTATTTTTTGATTGTAAGCGCTAACAGCCCTCAGGTCCGGGTTGGCTTCAATCTTCGCCTTCACCTATTGTAAATTAACTACCTTATTTGCATTGCAGTGACAAACTCGAAGACGTTAACCCGAATTATCCCGAAGGGGCACTACCAAGTGGTATCCAGTGTCCGAGGATACCCTAACATCCGCTACGAAAACTACGTGCTGCGCGCGCAGTGCAACAACGGTGATACCAAAAACTGGCGGTGCACCCGAACCGACTACAAATGTCACGTGACCGCCTGCGTCCAGAAAGACCTCAGCCTTCTCTTAAAGGGAGTTCATAACCATAGGCCTTCCCGAATCTTATTTGCGAGCCCTAACTGATTTTTTCGGCTTTAAACATTTTTCACATTCTGTTGGCGAATATATTTCTAAAGTAAACAAAAGAAAAAAATTTATTGTTCAAATGGATGCTACTTAAAAAAAGATGGAACTGTCGAATTTACACTATTTATCCAAATATATAGTTTACAGATACCAATTTTGGAAACGTAAAAAAATCCATCATTTTTAGAAATGACGTTACTCTAGCATAAATTCAAAGTTAGCCGCCTTAGCCCCTACGCTTAGCCCAGCTGTTACTATTCAGCTAGTAGTAGTAGTGTTCGTCAGGTTAATAACGACTTAGGCCTCGTATTTGGGCCCATAGAGCGACCCCGACTTGACTGTCCTATGCTAGCCCATAGGACAGTGGACCTCCTGATTATAGTGGATTCCGAACCATTTGGGGAACACAGTGAAGTCACACGATTACTTCGGAGGTGACCAGGACAAGTCCTACCATGTTTCCCTACCGGCACTGTGCACACGACCAAGTTATCTGCAGCTTTGAACCTGCTCTGGTCCGCTGGATTCAACTTGGTATGGCGGCCGGCTACTACTATTCAGCTAAGGCGGACATCTTGATAATTATGCAACGTCATTTAGAAAATGGAGGGTTTTTGGATGGTTCGAAAATCTATGTCTTTTTATAATTTTTATAAATAAACTATAAATCTTTGGATATTAGTGTGAATTTGAAATTTCCTCTATATTCATGTAGAATCATTTAATCCATTAAAACGGAACAGTTCTATTACACCTGACGATGGCCTAGTGCCGAAACTGGTCGCATAATAATATAATAGTTTTGTTTTTCGTGTGTACTAAGCTCGGTCACTATATTAATTTGAATTATGTGAATTATGTCTAAATTCCACCAAGTCACAGCTTTGAGGACTTCAAACACCGTCCAAGTAGTGAGGGTCAACTTATAATGTGGTCATTTAGAGCGTGCAACAAGACCGCATCCTGTGACCGTTAAATAGATATACGCGTGTTGAAATATGCGTTTATGCAATTCCTACAGTATAAGTGATTTTGATATTTTTGTACGCTTGTACTTTGATCTGTTTTTTTTTTTAAATTCTTGGTTGCTTTTTATTTGTTTAAGTTAAATTGTAAGAGTTGTTTGTTGTTGTTGTTCTAGTTTTATATTATAAACAAAAGTAAGTGACACAATTGAAGCATTGTACTAGTACAACGCCCCATCTCAATCAGGGGCGATTTGCGGTGGCCGGCCCGATCTCCCGATTTGTCACCTTGTGATTTTTTTCTGTGGGTTTATTTGAAATCCCGTGTTTATGTGAACCGTCCAAGGACCCTACAAGATTTAAAGAAAAAATCGAGGAAGATATTGCCAACATAACGCATGCTATGCTTGAAACAGTCATGTCAAACACCGGAAATCAGTGCACTCAATGTATCGAGAGTGGGAGACGTCGTCTCAATGATTTGATCTTCAAAACCATGTAAGACAAAACTTTATAGTCCCACCTCTTGAGCGAGCCCACTAGCACTCCGCTACGACATCAACCGACCGAATGGTAAGCATTACAAAAAAGGAAATTATGCTGCCGCACCCTGTACTAGCCTTGTAGGCTACGAGTATGTTTACTTATCTTAAAATGTATCCTATCATTCTGAGGTCCCCCTACCACCAATTTTATTATTGTATATGCTGTTGACCTGTTGACCTGTTGACCTGTTGTAATGCTGTAAACTATTATATTATTACTATTATTCTATTCTATAAAAGAAAACACTTTGCCGAGTTACAAATAATAAATAATGATGTAACTGCAAAGGCTTTCACGGCCGGAGTCAAATGAAGAACCAGTAGAACCAACAGAAAGGAACAAGGCTTAAAGGTGAACAAACTCTGGTATCCGGCGCTCAACAAAACAACAACAAAAAGGATGACGTCAGCCAATTGGGAAAAACAAGGTAATGGAAATTCCCCAGAGGAACATGTTGTGTAGAGAGGGAGCAAATCCTCGCTCATAACACAACCGGCGCTGAACAAAACAACAACAAAAAGGATGATGTCAGCCAATTGGGAAAAACAAGGTAATGGAAATTCCCCAGAGGAACATGTTGTGTTGAGAGCGAGCAAATCCTCGCTCTCAACACACCAACAACAACGTCCAGGTATAAAGGTCAGTGCGCAGCCCCCCTACCCAGTCACTCGCTACGGAGTCACCGAGGTACAACCTTCGAAGTCTATGCAGCGCCACTGAAGATGTCGACCGCAGATGTTGACGAAACGTTTGCAAGTTCACTTTCAATTCGACCACGGCCCATCAGCCCGGACTCTACTGGTTCTTCATAATAAATAATAATATTAACCCCGATATTATGTTTATGTGAAACGTTCACAAAAGAGGAAGAGAGATTATTACGACGTATTATTATTGAATTCAATATAATAAGGGTAAATAAAAAAATACATAATTTCAAATACAGACTAATTTTTCGCCATTTTAGGTCTAGTTATCTTTCATATGGATCTCATTCATTTGCCTGGAGGCTAGATTGGGCAATCTATAATAGTTTATTATATTTAATTATTAATTAAAATTATATTTTGCAGTGCCACAAGGAAAAAAGTGAAAAGTGATGTAAAATATTTATATTAATATTATTATATTATATTTAATAACAATGTCATTGCTCTAAAATCGGCAGCTTGAACGTGATAATTCTTATGTATTAAATTTTCTTCAATATACACATATTGCACCTTGTCCGGGGTTTCTGGACGAGGAAAAAGTGAAGAAATGTGTGATTATTATTACTGAATTTAACAATAGAAATTTAAATTTAATAAAAACCTCCATACCATATAGAACGACTGGCAGCATATAACTTTTCACCATTCTCATTAGAATCTGCAACTACAGATTTCAGCTGAATTATCAGAGGAAATTAAAAGTGAGACCAAATGCAATCTATATGAAGCATAAACACGGAAATTTACAAAATTTAGTAAATCTATTGTAAGTTAATTTATTACGCTCTTATTTATATCGATACTACATATATTTCTTCTATTTTGACCCCCAATTACCCCCCCCCCCCAAATGGGCTGGATCCGTCCCTTGGAGATAAGAGAAGGGTTAATACTTAATGTGTGCTGTGCTTCTAGGCTGGTTCGGACCATTTAAAGACTACACAGTCACCCCAACGCAGAGGGGACATGTCAAAGTCATGCACCGGGGCTACACCTACAATACATCCACTGGAAAAGGGGACATGCGCCACTGGAGATGCACTCAAAGACAAACCCTCATGTGCAGAGTCTCTGCGACGCTGGACCCCACACAAGGGCTCATAGTCAAGAATTGCCATAACCATGGACCGGTGCTTCCATTTCAATTTTTTGAAGGTAAGTTCATTTGAGTTGTTAAGGCTTGCGTGTGATTTCAGCTTAATGACGGCAGACGGACTCATGGTTGTCTAGTATTAACCAGCAGCCCTGTTATGGTGATTTGGGATTAAGATAATACTGGGATTAATTTTTTCATACCGCATCAGCGGCCCGATCATGGCGATAATAATACCGGGGTAATATATAATACCCTGGTATTAAAAATGTAAACAAGATAATTTTACAATGGAAAGTGCATCCCTTGGCTGGAGACCGTTATCAATATGGCTGCTAGTGTAGCCTACACAAGATATGTACGCAATTTGGCGGGGAAAATAGCCTGCACAACTTAAGTACAGAGTTTTTGACCGGGTCCAAGTATCCGTTCTGCTATGCTGCAATGTGTAAAACTTCTATATTATTCTTATCTCTGATAGTTGGCTTATGGTTAACGGGTGCCTCGTAAGACATATTATGGCTCCCGCCGCTCCAGTTAATATATTTCTATGAGAAAAATTTGTTTGTTTACAGCTTTTACCCCATGAGTGAGTTAATACCGATCGCCATAATTGGCCCACTGTTAAACGTGTAAGATGTTAAAATATGCACGGGAAATTCAAATTATTAAATTAATTGAATAGAAGAGAATGGTTGCAGTGTTTTATTATTGAAGCCTGATGGAAATACTAATAATAAACATTAAAATGTACAGGTAGAGTTAGAAATATAATATGAATTTTAATTAATGCGTCTACATGTAAGGGAGAAAAAAATTGAAAACTCACGAAAACATATATATATTTTATATTTGCTTGCTTTTTTCCTCAATGAGTGTCGGTGGCAGAGCGGCGGCGGCGGCGTATCCAGACGGTTCTGTCCTCCCTTGTGAGCCCGGTTTCATGCAAGTCGCTTATAAATTTTCTCTCCAGGGTGAGCTTTGAGCGTCCACGTGCTCGGCGTCCAGGTACCATCGCCTCCCCCACTCTGCGTATTAGTGCTGATGCTTCTCTCCTCTGCACGTGTCCCCACCAGCTTATATTTATCAATTTGAATTTCCCGTGGATTTTACACTCATTTGTTTAAAACAATTGAATAAACCCCGGTATTATGTTAATCCCAAATCGCCATAATAGGGTTGCAGTAGGTACCAACGGTAATAAAATAGAATAGATAGTACCTATCCATAAGTTAAGTGTTGTCGATAGCGGTAAAAAGTAGGCGTCAATGGCAGCGTTTGCAGATTGTTGGGTTCCAACATAAATAAATAAACACTCAGCAGGTATGATGTAATTCAATTTAGGCAGGAAGAAAATATTTTAATTGTTTTTACTTTTTATTAATTTCTTGTCCCTTCCTGAATATTTGATGCTGTTTTAGTCATCGTAAGCAATATAGTGCGGTGCTCCCGTTGGAATTTTTAAATACGCTCTATGCTCTATACCGATTGAGTGTTTTCCCGGCCAATATATACTGTATATCTTAATAAAATAAATAAATAAATAAGGACTTTTTTGTTCTATTACTAAGCCAACCTAGCGGAGTTAGGGCTATTAAGCCCTCTCTTACACTCAACTAGGAAGGTCTGGGACAGCTTGCTTAATACTGTATATAACTTAATTAAAAGATTAATTATCGTTTTAAGTGTGAATGGTTTTAATTAATAGTTTTAAGTCTTATTAGGCTATTTCAAGTTAAAAATTTATGTTTCTTTTCTATTTTGTTCACAGAGTCAAATGATCTCCACTCAATGATGCGTACAGATTGCGTATTTACCTGCAATGAAGTATAAAGCATCGTAAACGAGGAGCATGTATGAGTAAGGAAAATAGGATTTGTCAGAAAAAAAAAAAAATATTTTGGAGTTGGCAGCAAAATAGTAAAAAAGAAAGAAAATTATCTTTATTTTCCTAATTCCTTAATTATTGAACAGCATTCCTAGTGTCAAAACTGAGATATTAATATAATGCTCAATATAGTTTTTGTTGTGCAAAATGTAGCACTTGAAGAAAATAAGAATGTTGACAAAGAAACAAATGAATTTTACAGAAAAAAAAGGCAATTATTGTCAATTATTAAGGAATATTGAATACAGACGAATAATCAATTTTTTAACACTATGCAATGGAATATGAAATATGATAATGAAGGAAAAAAATTATGTCAGAAGTGGGATTCGAACCCACGCCCACAGAGTGGACTGCGACCTGAACGCAGCGCCTTAGACCGCTCGGCCATCCTGACTTAAAGCCGAGGGCCCGTCTAGCTGCTATACAAGCTCCGGGTTCAGTTACTCCCTTCTTACACGCGCTCTCTCGCTACTTAGCTTATAGCTACCGAGTTCCGCGCGGCGTTATGAACTATATCACAACAGGCTTCAGCGGGCTGCGGGCCTACTATGACGATTAGTATTTGCCATGGACGTATACAGGTAGCTGCCACCCCAAATTTGATTAAATCTATTGTAAGTTAATTTATTACGCTCTGAGTTAATCGATCCAATGTTTTTCATATTTTGACCCCCCCTCCCAAATGGGCTGGATCTGCCCCTGGTATTAGGCGGCTATTCCACTTGTCAGTTTTTCTTCAATTTTGATGTCATTGACGGAAATATCATAAATGTTGCATTTATATTTTTACATAATTATTTTATACGTTCACATAATTTATAGCTAGCTAAACTTAGCGGCTTTGCCATAGTTGTAGGTGTTATAGCAATAACACTCCAGAATCGGAATTTCCTATGGGTTTAATGTTTTATGTAGAGTTCAATAGTGGCAGGTGGACCCAGAATTTCTAAAATATATTTTTGACCGGAACAAGGCCGTGCCCAGGTTTTGGTTGGGGGGGGGGGGTCCAATTTTCTTTTTACGTATTTCATTAATGGAAGTTTCTCTTCATTTTTTCTTTCATTCTATCCAGTGCAAAAGCCTTTTATTTCGGAGGGGGTCTGCAACCCTTGGACCACCCCCCTGGGTACGGCCTTGGGCGGGAATCTTCTACCGGTAAATAGATCTCTAGTTTGATGTGAACAAAATGTGGTCTTAAATAAATAAATACATGTTTAAAGATGACTTGATTGACTTCTGTTTTATTACTTAACGAACAAATCCCTCTCGCACTCACAATAGGGACCGCCTGGTTACCGACCGAATACGTATAACCACCGAATACTGATTTACATTCTTATAATGCTAGTTTGTGTCGGATTAAGCCAGCGCTTTTTTGGCTGTCGCTGTATGTTCTCAAGTTAAGAGTACCTATTAAATAAAACAAAACTGTTACAAATAAACTTTTCTGGATTTAATGTGGGCAAAATTTGGAGCGCGGGGCCTCCAAATTCGCGGGGCCCGTAGCATTTTCTATACGCTCGCTACGTGGCTAATCCGGTATTGTTTGTGTGGCATTACTATTTATGAATTAAATATAAACTTTTACAGGCAAGGCAGGGATATTAGATATACCCTGCTTGCAGTGTCAATTTTTGTCTGTAAAAACTAAACTTTATAAACCCTCCGAGGTGGAGGGGATATCAAAAGAGCTTTGACCTGTGGGCGCCATACGAGTAAGGAAACCTATGCAGCCCCTAAGGCGCCCATTCCATTGACCGGCTAGGGCTATTTCCAACAACGGTGACGTGGTAGCAGACATTCAAGACTTAGGTGGCGTTTCCACCGACCTCGCATTGCAGAATGCAAATGACATTGACGGAAATTAGAATTTTGCTTTTTATAGAAATCTATTAAAATGTTTGTACTTAACATATCCCATGACGCCATTTTTTAATATTAGTTTGTTTGTTTGTGATTTTACTGTATGATCATTGATCAATTTTAACTATGGCATAGAGGAAAATAAACATTTCCGTCAATTCTGCAATGCGAGGTCGGTGGAAACGCCACCTAAGTCTTGAATGTCTGCTACCACGTCACCGTTGTTGGAAATAGCTCTAGCCGGTCAATGGAATGGGCACCTAAGTGTAGGAGGAGGCTATCTCAAAGGCTTATAGTGAGATAAGCTCCCTTAAAACTTAGTGGCTGGATAAGTTTCGATGGTCGGAAGGGCCATAAAACTTGTTCAGGTTTTGGGTACACAGGCTACTTCTCGTTCAACCCTGTCCAAAATTAACTCCAGGCCAGTGGCGGAAATAACACCCCCGCGGTGCAGGGGTTGCGGGGGGGGGGGGCGCCCTTCGACTCCCAGTTCCAGGTTTGTGATAAAAACTGAGCTGAAATTAAATCATCCCAGTATTGCAGCTTTATCCTTGATACAACTCAAGATGCATCCAAAATTGATCAAATGTATGTTGTGTTATGTTGTAGGCTACTGAGGTATGTCTTAGGCAGCTATTCCACTTGTCAATATTCCGTCATTTATGCATTAATAATAAGTCGCTACCATATTATAAAACTTAATTTATAATTGATAAGTTAAGTATCTACGTAATAGTCTCCTTAAAACAAAAACAGCTCATCAATTATTGATGCACAAATGACGGAATATTGACAAGTGGAATAGCCGCCTTAATAAAAATTACATGCTGTTTCTGCTGTTACAAACGTTTTCTTCCCACTCCACTATTGACTATCACTCATAATAAGATGAAACAATGAGACAAGGTAGGGCGCACAAAAGGTATTGGGGGGGGGGGGAGCATAAGTCATTTACGCCACTGCTCCTGGCCACAGTCTTATTTACTGGCCGTTGAAGCCCTTTAGCCCTCAACAACGTACAATAGGTATAGCGACGGGGTGGTATGAATTCGGGGTGGTCGATTGAAGGCCAGGCACACCCCTCGTTTAACAGTAACATTTAACAATTTCAGTATTTAACATATTTTAACAAGGGGCAGTTGGGGCCCTCTAGCTTCAGTTTGTAGTTTGTAGCTCTCACCTCTCTAAAAATACAAATGCACGTTAGTGTGTTAGTGAGTTTACTGAGTTAGTCTCACGAACCATGTCTTAGTTTCACTGCCTAATCACTTAAGGCCGTATCCAGAGGAAATATTTGCAGTGTACACTGTACACTAGATAGAATGGAGTTTTAAATACATTGAGATTGTTACCTCACCTCATGTGACATCAGATGGCCCCCTCCCGAAAACAATTTCTGGCTGCGCCCTTGTATTCACTCATCCAATTTCCAGCGCGATCACTGGCAGTAAGTCTAATTTAGTTATTACCTATACACACACTGTATATAAACAATTAGGTTAGCGGGTAAAGGTCAAGTTAAGCTACCCCTAGGTTCAACAGGTTGAATGAAAATGTATTTAAAGTTTCCACTTTAAATTGCAAATATCTCATTGGCAAGATTGTTGTAGTTGTTTCTAACACTTGCGTTCAGCATTTCTGCTTTAAGCAACCTTCTCAGCCTGGCGGGGGGAGTGAGTCTGTTTATTAACTTGAGGCACCCAAAGGGCAGACTCCTTCGCCTCGGGGAAAGGGGAGTTGACTGACAGGGTGGACCTCCTGATTATAGTGGATTCTGAACCACTTGGGAAACATGGTAAAGTCACACGACTAAATTGGAGGTGACCAGGACTTGACACGCACGTAGACGTGACGTACGTAGCGCGTTATCATGTCCCACCATGTTCCCGGCTGGGCACACTACCAAGTTTGCCGCAGTTTGAAACATGCTCTGCTCTAATGGATTCAACATGGTAAGGCCGTTGGCCCATTGGCAAGATAAATTATATTTTAAGCAAGGATTGTTGCTTTCCAATTTATACGTAGTACAAACGGAGCTTGGGACCGCTTCGCGGCCCCGCCCCCCTTGCGCCTGCCGCGGGCGGCAGCTCGCCCCTGCGGGGCCTCGCATTAACGTGGTTCCATTTGGCATTACGCAGCTCGCCCCTTTGGGGCTCGCATGACTTATGTGAATGACCCCAAACCCAAACGAAGCAGTTAACAACTTTGAAAATTGGTTAATTTATACTGCTTCTAATGAGACATTAACAAATCATTTTGGTGGAAGAGGTCAGGCTGTGGAATCCTGTTACTCTATGCTTGTAATTTCAAAGGTACACTTTAGACCTGTTTTCCGTCAAAACGCTGATGGCTATGGCTTACCAAATCACTTGAGCCCGAACGAAGAGGCGGATAGTTAAACTGAATATATCTCTGGAAAGAGTAGGACAGGTGGAAGAGAACTAAAGTAGTTTAAAGTTTTCAAAATGATATCAAGACCTCCGAAGACGCGGCCGAAAAAGCCTATTTTCGCTGAAAATCGAAAAATTTGGGCGCACCCCGTCACGTTTCCACCCCCCAAAGCCGAACCTCTTGCTTGATCACGACAAATTTGGCATGACCTAAAAGAAGAAGAGCGGACAAAGACACTGATATAATTTAAATTAACATAGGCCATCTACATCTGCCCAAAATATTGCTTTAAACCCGCCCATGCAATTGAAATGGGATTGCTGGAAATTAATTTTTTCGCCTGATTTTTTAACAATTTTGTGTTCCACTCGTGTTTAAGGGGTGAAGGGGTGATTTTGAAATTATGTATTTATACTCGTTTTAAAGCTTAATTCATACTGCTTCTAATGAGACATTAAAAATTAATTTCGGTTGAAATTTTTTTACTCTATGGATGTATTTGGAAATGCACCCTTTAAACCGGTATTTCGTCAAAACAGGGACTGCTTACCAACTCACCTGAGCCCAAACGAAGAGGCGTAAAAAGGTAAAAATAAAAGTTAATAATTTAATTCAAAGTCTCTGCAGGTTCATGTCTCATTATTGCGTAGTAATTATGGTTCGCGAATTGATTAGGCCACGCCCCCGCGACGCGACGCCATGACTCCTTTATCAATAAGCGCACACCCCAACTTCTTCGCCTGCCGAAGCCTAACCTCTCATCGCTCAACAATAAATTGAACATGGGTTAAAAGAGGAAGAATAGACGAAGACATAGTTATAAATTAAATTAAGATAGGCCTTCTACATCTGCCCAAAAAATTGCTTAACACCCGCCCATGCAATTATAAATAGAAATGCTGGAAATGAATTTTTTCGCCTGATTTTCTAACAATTTTGTGTTCCACTCGTGTTTAAGGGGTGAAGGGGTGGTATTGAAATTATGTATGTGTACTCGTTTTAAAGCTTATTTCATACTGCTTCTAATGAGACATTAAAAAATAATTTCGGTTGAAAACAGCTGGCTGTGGAATTTTTTTACTCTATGGATGTATTTGGAAATGTACCCTTTAAACCGGTATTTCGTCAAAACAGGGACTGCTTACCAACTCACCTGAGCCCAAACGAAGAGGCGTATAGTAAACCTGAATACATGTCTGAAAAGACTAAGAAAGGTGGAAAAGGACTAAAGAAGTTTCAAGTTTTCGAATTGATATTAACACCCCCAAAAACGCGGTCGAAAAAGGCCTATTTTCGCTGAAAATCGGAAAATTTGGGCGCACCCCCTCACGTTTCCACCCCCCAAAGTCGAACCACTTGCCCAATCACATCATGTATAGCATGGCCTGAAAGAGGAAGAATGGACGAAGACAGTGATGTAATTTAAGTTAAGGTAGGCCCAAATGTCAGGCTAAAACATTGCGTTGAACCCTCCAATGCTTTCTTATGGGATTTTTCGAACCGATTATCGCTCCTGTACCTGATCAGGTTCCATTTTTAAGGTTCGGCCCTACACGAAAACCATGTCCCGATTTTTCTCTAAATTTTGAGTGTATCCGCAAGTTTCTGGTGCCAGTGGGTCCCGAGTTATGGCGAGTCAAAAAAGTGTCCACATACATACATACATACATACATACTCACGCGGGAAAGTGGTTTGATTTTTATAAAGATAGACAAGCGGAGCTTGGGACCGCTTCGCGGCCCCGCCCCCCTTGCGCCTGCCGCGGGCGGCAGCTCGCCCCTGCGGGGCCTCGCATTAACGTGGTTCCATTTGGCATTACGCAGCTCGCCCCTTCGGGGCTCGCATGACTTATGTGAATGCCCCCAAACCCAAACGAAGCAGTTAACAACTATGAAAATTGGTTAATTTATACTGCTTCTAATGAGACACTAACAAATCATTTTGGTGGAAGAGGTCAGGCTGTGGAATCCTGTTACTCTATGCATGTAATTTCAAAGGTACACTTTAGACCTGTATTCCGTCAAAACGCTGATGGCTATGGCTTACCAAATCACTTGAGCCCGAACGAAGAGGCGGATAGTTAAACTGAATATATCTCTGGAAAGAGTAAGACAGGAGGAAGAGAACTAAAGTAGTTTAAAGTTTTCAAAATGATATCAAGACCTCCGAAAACGCGGCCGAAAAAGCCTATTTTCGCTGAAAATCGAAAAATTTGGGCGGACCCCGTCACGTTTCCACCCCCCAAAGCCGAACCTCTTGCTTGATCACGACAAATTTGGCATAACCTAAAAGAAGAAGAGCGGACAAAGACACTGATATAATTTAAATTAACATAGGCCTTCCACATCTGCCCAAAATATTGCTTTAAACCCACCCATGCAATTTCAATGGGATTGCTAGAAATGCAGTTTTTTTCGCGTCATTTTTAAAAACTTTGTGTTCCACTCGTGATTAAGGGGGGAAGGGGTGAATTTGAAATTTTGTATTTATACTCGTTTTAAAGCTTATTTCATACTGCTTCTAATGAGAGATTAAAAATTAATTTCGATGGAAAATTGCAGGCTGTGGAATTTTTTTACTCTATGCATGTATTTGGAAATATACCCTTTAAACCGGTTTTTCGGCAAAACAGGGACTGCTTACCAACTCACCTGAACCCGAACGAAAAGGCGCATAGCAAAACTGAATATATGACTGAAAAGAATAAGAACAGTGGAAAAGAACAAAAGTAGTTTGAAGTTTTCGAATTGATATTAACACCCCCAAAAACGCAGCCCAAAAAGGCCTATTTTCGCTGAAAATCGGAAAATTTGGGCGCACCCCCTCACGTTTCCACCCCCCAAAGTCGAACCCCTTGCCCCATCACATCATGTATAGCATGGCCTGAAAGAGGAAGAATGGACGAAGGCAGTGATATAATTTAAATTGAGGTAGGTTCAAAGGTCTGGCTAAGGCATTGCGTTGAACCCTCCAATGCTTTCTTATGGGATTTTTCGAACCGATTATCGCTCCTGTACCTGATCAGGTTCACTTTTTCAGGTTCGGACCTACAGGAAAACCATGTCCCGATTTTTCTCTAAATTTTGAGTGTATCCGCAAGTTTCTGGTGCCAGTGGGTCCCGAGTTATGGCGAGTCAAAAAAGTGTCCACATACATACATACATACATACATACTCACGCGGGAAAGTGGTTTGATTTTTATAAAGATAGATAAGGAAAGCTTTGTGACGGTCCAAATGTTCGATTCTGAGTTTTCAACGGAATTACACGTTTCGAGTGGTTTTTACGAAATGTCTGTCGCTCTGTCTATCTGTTCATTGATTTCCGGGCAAACTACTCGGTGGATTATTGTGACATTCGGCATGTAGGTTCACAAGAATCATACCTCGGGACCATTTTTATTTATTTTGGGTTAACTCAATTTGGAGGGGGGGGGGGGAGGGTTATTCTCAAAAATATCCAAAAAACCGTCTAAAAACATTATTTCTCCAAAACGGTTCCAACGATTTCTTTTAAATTCACATATATTGTAGTCGTCATTAATGTTGACAAAATGCGGGGGGTCGCTTGCCCCTTGATAAATTTTAATGAAAAATGACTAAAAAATAATTTTTCTGCGAAACCTTTCTATCCATGATTCCTACCTTCAGGCATGTTTTAGGTGTTAAATTGAGTAACGAAACCGGACAGGTTACTTGCCCAAAAAACTATTTGGTTTTGTGCAAAAAAAAATGATAGAAAATTCAAGCTCAAATGCATTGCGTGCTCTGCCATTATTGCTGTGTGGCAATGTGTTGGTCTGACCTATCTTGAGTTTACCTCACCTCCAGGGACGTTAGATGGACAACCCCCCCCCCCCCCCCCCGAGATATCGGAAATTTAACCATAGGAAAATTATTTACCATGGAATTACTCATTTTCTCTATCTACTAATTTTGATCAATTGGAAAGCATGTTCGAGTAAACTCGGACCGGTTATTTTATTTGCATGCCTCTGACATGTTCCTTCCATAAAATTTGTCATAACCAGTAAGTGTCTATAGCTGCCAATTCAAAAATTCGATATAAAATGGGCTGTAAGTAAATAACTACCTACCTATGTTTCGCCGAGTTTTAATTCTTTCAGAAATGCAGTTCTCTTAGGTTAAATAAACTAAACATAATCAAATTTTGTTATTTTATTAGGGGTAGTTTCACTAGACTTTTACCGGTTAGCAAATAATTTTAACCTGTTAATAAGCCTATTATCGAAAATTTCGCCGGCTTCGCATGCTCTTCGAAGCAATTCCAGAAAATTCCGCAAGCATGGGACGCGAAGACCGTACTACAACACTGCATTTCCTACGTGTCTGACACTAATTTAAAAAAAAAAAAATACACCGTTGATAAATAAATTGGTTGCATGTACTATGTAGAATACCTATAGTACCAATTTTTGCTTTCCTATTTAAATACGTTAGTACAAGGAATGAAATTTTCAATTTCGGGATCAGGCGAGTACAAAATGCCTGTCTGTCTGTCAATTTGAGTGCTACCATGTGGATATAGGATGATGAAATTGGGCATGTAGATCATATACCTCGGGACCATTTTTTATTTCGGGTTGACTCAATTTTGGAGGGTTTTACTCTCCAAAAACGTAAAACAATTGATAAAAAATTGTTTCTCAAAAATGGCAACGATTTCTTTTAAATTCACATTGTACGAGTATATTGTATTCGTTATTAATTTAAACAAAATCCAATAGGTCGCTTGCCCATTGATAGTTCTGGGGGCGAAAAAATAAATATAGACTCAATTTTCATGCGAAAAAAAAACTAAAAAGTAATTTTTCTCATTTTAACTTCAGGTACGTTTTAGGTTTTAAATAGAGTAACAAAACCGAACAGGTTGCTTTCCCATGTAAATTTTTGGTTTTTAATGTAAAAAATGTTTAAAAAAAAGAAATTATGGATCTTATTTATGATCCAATAAATAAATACCCTGCCATTATTACTTTGTTGTATTGTGCTGTTCTGCCCGTTCTAGACCATGCAATCTTCCCATCGATCAATTCAGTGCTTTGGGATAGGGAAACTCGAGGCAACCGAAACTCGTACCAGTTCCTTTTTATTTGGAACTTTCGAATGATACAAATCTAACAAAATGCTCTCCTCTGATGGACGCGGCGCATCCCTATAATTAACTTATGGCCATTAGCAATTACGGCTACTAATCAGCGTTGGATTTTGTAGTAATGCGATACAATTCACCTCCCTCTATAAAGGTAAGTATGGGGACGCGCCACGCTAATCACAACGAGGCGTTGAATTATTCTATAAGAAAGTCCTCAATTCGTTACTAACACAAGTATCTACTTGTTTCAGGTTTCTGTCTTCGAATCCTCTCTGACGACAACCCTCACTATTACGATTATTCCTTCAGCCGAAGCAGACACTGCCGCCAGGACTCTTTGCCCAGGATCTTCTACCAGGGCTACGACTACGTGTGTCAGAAGGTCCGACGAGACTCCTTCAAGTACTGGAGATGTTCCAGGTACACTGGAAACAAGTGCCGAGCTAGGGCCATTCTGGAAACGGATGGTGGTTTGAGACTTAATGAGTACCACAATCATGAGCCGTACAGTCATGAAGAAATCGCATCAATGGCTTTTGTACCGAAAGATGATGCTATCCCCATAGTTGATTTTCTGCTTTTGAAGTCGAATTCACGAAAAGATTCTGTGTAACTTCGACTAACTTGATACATCAAACGTCTGTCAAGAACTGGAGATGTTTCAGGAACACTGGGAATCAGTCCAGAGCCATCCTAGAGATTAGTGTTGACTTGACACTCACTCAATGAGTATCACAATCATCTTAACTCTTACCCGTACAACAAGGTTAAGTCGAGGTAGCACCTGTTGCAACGTGGTAAGCATGTGTTAGCTTGTCCATTTTCACTTGTAGTCGGTGTGAGTTGACATTGATGAGGATGTGATCGTATTTACCGATGATGTCCGAAAACCGATGGAGTCGTTGGCTTACGTCCGTAAAAAGTCCATCTATGATGATTGTCATGTGCCGTACAGTCATGGAGAAGTCGTAGCCATCGCTTTTATACTGAAAGATGATGCTATTCCCATAGTTGATTTTCTGTCTAATTCTCAAAATGAGACTAATTGACTTCTATGAACTTGGTACACCAATCGCCGATCCAAGTCCTGGAGATGTTCCAGGCATAATATGAACAAGAGAAGACCTGGGGTGATCCTAGAAATGAACTAGGTACTCAGACTGTACTGATTTATTTCTGATTGTTGTCATGGGCTTGAATTTTTATAAAATTGGCGGCAAGTTGTAAGAATTTCTTCCAAATGGCTGAAAGGTCATTTAATAGTTTAAAAAAACTTGCGAAAGGCACTTACTCTTACGATATATAGTCAATCGTGTATTTTATTGTTTTGTAGTTTGTAACAATCTAGTCATGTGCCGAATATTAATCTTAGAATATTGTAGTGTGTTCTTAGTTGTAAGTAGAATTAATTAATTAAGCTTGTGACACGACACTAGCTATCTCCTCTTTTAATGTTAGTGGTGGGTGCTGTAAGTGCATTGCACCTACTACTAGTTCTTTTTTTCTTTTAAACTAGTACTTAAGGCCATTTATAAAGGAAATTGCATTGCACTGATTGTGGTCGAAGTTCTAGTAATTTTGTAATATTTATTGAAATCTTTTGGATTCACTTATTTATTTGTCAAAAAAATTTAGTCTATTTCTCATATAAATACTATACATACACCATGCATAGTAGCAAGAATAGAAAAAAAATGTTTAACAGCGTTTCGGCTCTAGAATCCGGGATAATAGGCCGTGGTCGATCTGAAAGCGGGCTTCGGAAGTATAGAATCCAGGATTATCGACCTATTATCTCTGATTCTACTGCTTCATCACGTAACTCCGGCCGTGAAAGTGAAACTACAATATTTATATTGTATAGTTTATGTTCAGTTTTCTAAGCAGTTTTAAGTGTGATAGTGTGCCTAATCTAGTCAATCTTGTAAGTCAGATGCATACTAGTCTGTTTGTTTGTTGGTAAGCGGCTGTACATAATTATTATAATAAAACTACATTGAGTTCAGCTATACCGAAAAATAGCCAAAAAATCATGGTAAGTGGATTCCAGCATGCTGCGCAAGTGTTATGCGATCAATAGTCACCTTAAAAATGATAGCTTTCACTTGCACAGTGTGTCTCAGTCTACTTACCGTGATTTTTCTGCTGTGACGTATGGCTCAACTTATCGTAGGTTACCTATAACTTGTCTGTTTTCAAGTGTATACAATATAATTAAATTAAAAAATAAATTGAAAATTACTGAATCAGCTGTTATAATTTTTCTACAATATAAACCTGCTATATAGGTAAATTTTTCTTCTTTTAAGGTAGCTACGACTACTTATTAATTAGGTAGTTAAAGAAATTACCAGCTGCCACGATTCACTCTGTGTCGAAGCACTGGATAATTTCAATTATCATCCAGACTTCTTAAGGTTCTTTCGAACATAACCCAATAGTTATCATAATATTCAATAATAAATATACAATATATATATTATATCTATATATAATATATATGCAATATACTGTTTATAAAATAATAAGCAACACCATGACTATCAATGGACATAGCTGTGGAACGGCGTCAAAGAAGTCACGGACGGGCTTTTGCTGCAGTAGGGAGAAGTAATGACTGCCATTAGTGTCGCTACTCTTAAACAGCTAGATAGCCTAACTGACGGCTTAACAAGTCTACTTATCGAACAGATCGCAACGTCCTTTGCTCCAAAATCACCCTTCCTTACTAACTCACATCTTTTCCCATTTCAGGGCCATTCCTGGACTTCCGATTCTCCGCAACGCAACGAGGTCGCATGAAACTCCTACATCGTGGCTACGGCTACGTCAGGACGTCGCGTAACGAGCGTAACTGGATCTGCGACAAGCGTAACTACAACTGCCGGATCACCTGCATCCTGGACCGCAGTCGTGGGCTCTTTGTCAACGGGAAACACAACCACCTGCCGCTGCACAGGCTCCCGCGTGGTCGCGGCATCTCCCGGCAGTACATCAACTCCCTGCCGTCCGAAGAGGAGGCGAGGAGGTCCGAGTTCCTAAGGACTTTGGCAAGCGATAAATTACTTATAAGTGGTATTGTTAATGAGGATGACATGCCGGAAGCTGCGTCGCCGCATTATTTAAGTGGGCTTATGGATGGTGAGCAGGACGATGCTCCAGACGATTCTCCCCGGCGGGCTGATGATGTAACTCCATAACCCAACAGTGTGGCGATTATTTGCCTTCCGGCGAGAAGGTTTCTGAGAAGGCTGAGCGAATAAATGAAGCTTATTCTTAGTTCTTGACAGTAAATTAGGTTCTTCTAAGTGGTCTTGTTAAGGAGAAGAGATACCAGATTGCGCATTATCTAAGTGGGCGATTGTATCCAGAAGGTTCATGTGGTGGCTTTTTAGCCCGGCAGTGCGGCAAATCCTCCACTTCCGATGAGGTCTAGTAGAGGTCTAGTAGGCGATAGATTACTTCTGCGTGTTCTTGTCAATGCGGAGGATATGCCGCACTGTCTAAGTGGCCTTATGGATGAAGAACAAGATTATGTTCCTGGTGATTCCCCCAGATGGCCAAACTCCTTAGCCCCGGCAGTGTGGCGATTTCTTGTCTTCCGGCGAGAAAGATAGTGATTATTTTTAGATTTTTATGTTATCTATAGAGTGGGTCTTGTTAACAGTGGGATCCCGCGAAAGCTGCGCCACTACGAGTTATTTTCATTCAACATATATACCTCATTTTTTTTACTAATTTCTATATTGTATTGTAGTATTGTATGGCATTGTAGACAGTTCAAATTTGTAGGTCAGATAATAATGCTACGGTAGCAATTGAATTTGAATTTGACTGGTAATGTCAACGTATTTTGCTGTTATGGTTCCTCAATGGCACTCTCACTTCACAGCTGTTTATTTATATATAGCCTATATATGTATATTTAAGAACGCTATCATTATACATTGGCTTCGATGGCAAGGTGGTAGCGAGCTTGTACTTGTGCATGTCTCTGCGCGCCATGCGATCGGAGACGTGTCGTAACTCAGCACAAGTATTAATTTACTCATTGAGGCGACTGAAGAGGTCAATCGGATACATTCATTAAATTGTTTGTATGCTATTAACCTTTTTTAAAAGACTAAAAAAAAAACTTTGCTGTTTTTGGTTAGCACTGAGCTATCCGAAAATAGTAGGCTCAGGGGCCAGGGTTCAAACTTCTTTTTCCTTTGTTTGCTCTTAAACTGTGCCTTTCAATAAATGTTGAACAAGATAATCCACATAAGTCGTAAGCTTTAAACAGCCATTGCCTTTCAGCTTGTGACGCTTAAACAATTGAAAGATCGGTCTTTGGGGCTTTATTAGCATTTTACTTTATACTATCTTCGTTGATTACTTGATTGTATAATCTAGCAGAAATATTAATACCTATATAGTATTTATTATTATTTATTTATGCCATCTTTAGCCTATGAACAATGCGCTTTTCTCGAAATGCATTAAAATTCAAGGAGACATCGGGATAGGGAATTTGTTGGCTTTTTCTTTCAAAATCTGAGAAATCGATGTTTCAAAAGCGTGTTGCTCATTTCTTCAAGATGGCATGCTACATTGATATTAAAATCCCAATGGCCGTTTATTCAATTTATTTTTTAATTTAATTTTTTTCAAGACTAATGGACCACCCTACATTACTTATCAAACACTTTTCCTGTATTTTTCTCATCTTGAGTTCCTCTCAAGTACTGCATTCTTCATCCTAATAATCCATACTTATTATTCATATCTACCTACCTATAAAATAATAATCTACTCTGATTAATGTGCCAAAATTAATGTTTTTAGGTTTTCTTTTCTTTTAAATCCTCAATTGAACAAAGAGTGGTTATTTATTTATTTATTTATTGTATTTGTATCGTTCACACGACAGCTTTTTATTATTGCTGTTTAAATCTGAAACCCGTGTTGTGTATCCATTGTCGTATTCTACTAGTAGTATAGTTTAGTTTCTTAAGAGTTTTGGGCTGCAATATTTTTGACAAATATTTCTGACAATTGTATAGACTGATTTTTGTATAGAAATCCAAATGGAAATCCACCAAACTGCGCGGCGAAATGGCCTCCTCTGATTGGCGGGCCGCAGCCCCATATTGGCTTTTATGGAGTGAGGTGCATCGTTTAAATTTTCTATTTTATTTCACTCATTTTACGAGGAAGTGGCAGTTTGCTTCGTTGCTTATATGAATTATAATAAAGTAGATTCTACAAGGAATAGCTATTACCCTATTATTTGTGTACATATTATCAACCGAAGTTCAACAAATTTTTTTGGTGGGACCGTATCCTACACCCAAGTAATATGTTAAGTTAAATTAATAAAAAATGCTTGAAATTAATAAAAATTATACGATCTATCTCTGTAAGTTAAATATGGGAGCTATTTTTGAGATGCCAACCGCAGCGTGGCGGGGGCCCGCCATTTGGATTTTCCTATAGGAAAGTTCCCCATTGTGACAATAGGTATTATTGTACCTACATATTATGTATGCACGATATTTTGTACAATAGGTACCACCGAATACGTATTTACATTTTTATAATGCTAATTTATGCTGTATATTTTATATGAACTATGTATAAACTAAATATAAACTTTTACTGGCAAGGCGGCAGCCAGGGACCCCCCTGCTTGCAGTATTATCAATATATTTTTGTTTATAAAAACTAAACTTTATAAACCCTTGGAGGGGGGAGGGGACATCAAAGGAGCTCTGACCTAGCTACGCAGGCTACGTCTGTTCAACCCTCTTTGAAATTAAATCCTGGCTACGATCTTATTTACTGGCAGTAAATCAACTTCTTATTACGTGACGACATCCTGCATAAATGACGTGGCGATATCGTTGATTTGCTCGCTTCTTAAAATGCTCAAGAATTTCATGAAATGTAACAGCGAAGGCTTTCACGACCGGAGTCGAATAAAGAACCAGTAGAATCCGGGCTGATGGGCCGTGGTCGAAATCAAAGCGAACTTCCCAACGTTTCGTCAACATCTGCGGTCGACATCTTCAGTGGAACTGCGTAGACTTCTAAGATTGTATCTCGGAGGCTCAGCAGCGACTGTGAGGGCAGGGGGATGTGCTCTGAAATTTATACTAAGATGCGGGGGTGGTGGGGGTTGGAGGCGGAGTCATCCTCGCTCTTGATTGGCTCCCTACTACCTCAACCTGATTTCCGGATGATGACACCAGTTTCTTTGCTGTAGTCTTCTTTAAGGCTGGATACCAAATTCTATTGACCTTTAATCCTTCTTCCTTCCTATTGAAGTTATGCGGGTGCTTGTAGATCTCTATAGCCTCTCTGTGTAACCGAGGGTGGTATGAAGAAGTTGTAGAAAGTATCTTGAAATTGTATTATGTGACCGGTTTGTGTTAGAACATGCTCAGCAATTGCAGACTTCTCCGACTGTAGAAGACGGCAGTTTCGTTTATGTTCATTAATCCTGGTTTTTAAGCTTCGTTTCGTAGTACCTATATAAACTTCCCCACACGAACACGGAATCCTGTAAACACCTGCTGAAGTCATCGGGTCCCGGCTAACCTTGGCTGATCTGTACAAACTATTTAATTTTCGCGTAGGCTTGTAAATAGTCTTCACGTTGTGCCGTAAGAAGAGTTTACCTAAACGGTCTGAGACTCCCTTGATGAATGGATCAAGGAATCAGGAGCGAGGATGACTCTGCCTCCAACCCCCACCACCCCGCATCTTAGTATAAATTTCAGAGCACATCCCCCTGCCCTCACAGTCGCTGCTGAGCCTCCGAGATACAATCTTAGAAGTCTACGCAGTTCCACTGAAGATGTCGACCGCAGATGTTGACGAAACGTTTGGAAGTTCGCTTTCATTTCGACCACGGCCCATCAGCCCGGATTCTACTGGTTCTTCATTCGACTCCGGTCGTGAAAGCCGTTGCTGTTACATTTCATGAAATTCTTGAGCATTTTAAGAAGCGGGCAAATTTACGATATCGCCACGTCATTTATGCAGGATGTCACGTAAGAAGAAGTTGATTTACTGCTAGTAAATAAGATCGTATGATATGATGTACCTAAAAGTCACCACAAAATCAGGCAAATTTTAGTTTTTATTTAATATACGTGTATTTCATGCATAATAAAAGTATCATAGGTTTTTTGGTGTTATTTTATTATTTTTAATTTTATTTGTTCATGAATATTACATAAAACTCCTCAGTTATTTTCCTGTAATACGATAATTACAACACCAAAAATTAAAAATAGGCCTACCTTACGATATGGTGCATGAAATAGTTTTCTACAACTAAAATAGACTAAATCATAAGTAAATTGGGAAGTAAATTAAGTAAAAAGGATTTTGGAGTATTTTTTGTGGCCTGTATAGTATATGCCCCTAAATAACAAACCAATTTCCTGATCGCAATAAGCTTAGTACCGTATGTAATGAATAGTACCTATTAGTAACTACATAATAGATGCCGTTGTAGCCTGTCGATTTTTTCGGCTACTTTAGTCCATAAAAACGATTTTTTTTTTACTCAGGACAGAGAAGACTGTAATATTTAGGCTAGTTAATAAGTATTTTCTAGAACGTATTACTGTCAACTTTAGTTTTAAATTTAACTTAAAAATATAGGTTTTAATTTGAAATACAATGATAATGTGGTGCTGGAATTGAGGAGTTATTATTATTAACCTGGCAAGAGTCGCAATTGTGATTTAATTTTGTTGGTAAAATTATTGCAGAGATAAATAATTAATAACTATTTACATTATGTAACTTATATAGTATTATATAAGTTACTTTCACAATTAGCTAGTTCAGTTAAGAGGGGGGGGGGCCTTGTAATAATAATAATAATAATAATAATATTATATTAAACGTCTTTATTGAAAAAACAAGGAATTACAGATACAGCGAGATTAAGGCCTATGACATTCTACTTAACTGCACATATCAACTAGTTTAACGCACAATATTTACATTAAAAAAATAATAGATACGAATATATACAATATGTGCAGTACATTTATATATTTATTATATAGGCCTATATGCTATATATAAATAGTACGTACGTACACAGATGTGCATGAATAAATATAATATTCAAATAAATATAATATATATTTAAAACAAATGCTGGTGCCATTCTCGGCACTACTCTGCTCTGCGATCGATATTTACTGCGTGGGAATCAAATTAATACAAATTCCACAGTAAACATTGATCGTAGAGCAAAGCAATTTCATCTCTTTGAAGAAATTCTCTACATTTGATGCACAGAGTGAGCCCAGTTGATGAACTTTTGTCATCCTCCGTGTCCGCTTTCAACAAGTTGCACTAATTCACACATTAGAAATCAAAATCTGGAGGAACATTCCTCATTGGGCGGGCTTACGGCTTCTCGAGCATCTACCATTACATCGGGCTGCTGTCGCAATCAGAAGTAAGTGTGCGTGTATTCAGAAGTTTCACTTCTAGCGCTAGTTAGTTCGTCTAAATTAACATTGCAGAACACTTAATAATAATAATTCGTGTATTCTTCAATATTTTTAACATTTCTAAATACATTGTAGGCCCCCTTAACCTATAGTGTGCGGGGTACCTACTAACTCTAGCTGACAAAATTAGACTTGACTTGTAAACGATCCATTCGACTTACACTGGTTTGCAAATCTTTGCTTACATTTCAGGCTTCCTTTCACCAGAAGTATTCGAATGTCGCTCCTCAGATTTTCAGGTCAATGGGAGGTCCTATTGGTTTCCAAATGTCCACCATCACCCCCAGAACAAGCCGACTCTCAATTTATTGGGAGGTCTAATGGCTTCTCGAACGTCTACGGTCGCGCATCGTGGCTATCTCAACCATTGAACACTGGCTTACAAATCTTTTCTTACATTTCAGTCATAATTCCACCGGAACTGCGCGAACAGCGCACCACGGACTTTCAATTCATTGGTCGGACTTACGGGTTCCCCAACATCTACCATCGTGGCTATCTCTACCAGAACCAAGTGACTGTTCAGAAGTACAAGTTTCGCTACTGGCGTTGCCTGGTCTACCAGCAGTGGCAGTGTAAAGCTCGGCTGATCCTCCACGAAGACGGGACGGTCTCTGCGAGGGGTAGCCACCCCCACCCTGTGTGTCATCTGGATGACATTGAACGCGCTGCTGTTGATAAGATCGTTGTTTTTAAACAAATTGAAGAGTATAGTTATAGTAGTTATTAGCCGTTAGTGTGGCACTCTCAGCCCCTTATAATACATTTTGCACCTACTCGAAATAGATATCTTCCGTTTAGGTGCCCATTCCATTGACCGGCTAGGGCTATTTCCAAAACGGTGACGTGGTAGCAGACACTCAAGACTTAGGTGGCGTTTCCACCGACCTCGCATTGCAGAATTGACGGAAATGTTTATTTTCCTCTATGCCATAGTTAAAATTGATCAATGATCATACAATAAAATCACAAACAAACAAACTAAAATTAAAAAATGGCTTCATGGGATATGTTAATTACAAACATTTTAATAGATTTCTATAAAAAGAAAAATAACCATTTCCATCAATGTCACTTGCAATCTGCAATGCGAGGTCGGTGGAGATGCTACCTAAGTCTTGAGTGTCTGCTACCACGTCACCGTTTTGGAAATAGCCCTAGCCGGTCAATGGAATGGGCGCCATAGCAATCCATAGAGATATGACGACAAGCCCCAAATTTTTTGATGATGCATTTAATAAGCAGCAGATTGGTTAGGTGCAAGCATTTTCCCATACGAAAGTTGTCCATTGCAATCGCAAACTATGTGTCGGAAAGTGGAGACAAATTCTTGCTGAGTGCCGTACGATGTGGCGCCCTAGGCTTGAGCATCTATATGGTTCGCTGTTGCTAATGACGAATGGGCTCGAGTATTCCAACCTGCGGAAGCAATAGAACTCGACTAGAACAACTAGGGGGTCTATGGGCCCAAATTATGGATGGACAGTTCTAGAAAAAAGTCAATATTTGTTTATTTATTTATTTCACCACCCCCTAAATGTGAATTCTGTGCTACATTTCAGTGTTCAATTACATACTATAAAAAATGATTTTCTCTTTTCATTGAAAAATACAATCATCTATAGAAGCCATTAGAGGAAGTATATATTAAACTAAGTTGAATCACCCCAAAATAGGTTGCTTTTTATTTTTTAATTAATTTAATATAATATAATTTAATGCGTACAGTATATTATAAAGATTTGGTCCAGAGGAGTATTTCATACAATACATAGTATTGAAATAATACAAAATTGTTTAGTTTTGGTACAGTGATTTTTTCCTTAAATTGATCGGGAACAACAATGTTTAGCACTAAATGTTAAAAATAAAATATTACTTAATACTTACTTACTATGGCGAATAATTGGGTAATTAAAAAAAAAATTAATATAAATCAACGGATTTTGGGGTAATCCAAGGGGCTGCAGCCACCTTTTACGAATGTGAACAAGAGTTCTTTCATGTAGTGTAACTGCAAAGGGGTTCACGCCCGGAGTCATATGAAGAACCAGTAGAAGTAGATAGATCATATCAACCACGGCCCATCAGCCCAGATCCTACTGGTTCTTCATTCCTTCATGCAGTCTGTAAGACTGTAACGTGTAAACTATTTGTATTTTGCATAAAATCGAAACTGTTGCGTTGTGTAGCAAGGTGATTTTCTATTCACAGGAAATATTAGAGCCATCTGTCTTGCGATGCCGCCTTCCTCATCCAGTTACTGACTTTAACCTTGACCCAGTCATGTCCATGTCCCACTGATTTTAATTCCTTAATAGTGGATGGTTTCTGTTATAGTACTTCTAGTTTTCTCCATCTGTTGGCGTCTCTGACTCCTTTTTTTTTTAAAGATTATTCGCATACAAACAATTCATTGAATGTATCCGAATAACTTCTTCAGTCGCCTCTGTAGGTAATACCTACGACAGGTCACCGATCGCATGATTTGTAGAGACTCGCACGAATAAGCTACCACTATGCTATCGAAGGCCTTAATGCAGTACTTACATGCACTAATACAATTAATTTTTCATTTTAGATCATTCCTTGCATAATCGGTTTGAAATCAGACGACTGCCTAACGGCAAATACAAGTGCGTCGTGGATGGATACTTCCTGGCCCTGTACAAGAGGGATAAAGATGGCAGCTGGAAGTATTGGCGCTGCAGCCGCTATAACAGGGGCTGCAAAGTCAGGGCCGTTTTGAATGACGAGAACCTGCTGATTAAGGGGAAGCACACCCACGAACGACCTCCTTCTTTCCTTCTAAACGCCTGGACTTCGCATCCAATGATGCTAGCCGAGACAGATTTTTAATAAGGCCATTTCCGGCTCGAAGAACCAATTATAAAGATGTGGTGGCAAATGTAACTGAAAAGGCTTTCACGGCCGGAGTCATATGAAGAACCAGTGGAGTCCGGGCTGATGAGCCGTGGTCGATGTGAAAGTGAACTTTCAAGCGTTTCGTCGACCGCAGTTGTTGACGATACATTTGGAAGTTCAATTTCATATCGACCACGGCCCATCAGCCCGGAATCTACTGGTTGTTCATTTAGTGGCAAAGGCAGTGACGTATTTAGAATCAAAGTTCCCTTATTATGGGGAAAGGGGAGGCACACCAACTACCCCCAAAAATCTACTAAAAAAAATCTCAAAAACGGCTCCGACGATTTCTTTCACATTTACATATACTGTATTACAATACATATTGATGTAAATAAAACCAACTGGGTCGCATCCCCCTTGATTGTCTAGTTCAGGGTGTAAAAAATAAGTGGCTCAATTTTCATAAAGAACGACTATTTATTATTTTTTTTCTAGGCACGTTTCGATCGATGCTTTTCAACTTGAAGCATGTTTTATGAGCTAAAGTACCAAACCGAAGAGATTGTTTTTTTTTTTATATTTTTTTGGAGAAAATATTGATTATTCATATACTTTTTTTCTCACTTTCTCTCCCGTTTTTTTATTTTCCCTCGTAATAATTGTAAGTAATGTATTTTTATAATACAATCTTTTTTGGGTTAGCATGAAAACAAGACTTTATTGTCTTATTGTTCGCCCTTTGAGTTGTCAATAAAGTCGTTTTCATTTCATTTCATTTCATTCATGCCCCAATATATTATATTTAATCATAGAACAATTATTTAGCTATGTACTAAATAAAAAATAGGAATGCATGCACGAGTTCAATCGTACCGATTCATTGAATGTTTTTAAACATTTTAAAAAGTAACGCATATAGTGTGTTACGTATGGTCTATTAGACTTTATAGTAAGAGGTTGTACTTAAAATATTCAATAGGCCCTATATTAAACACACTTATCCTACTCGCATCTTGCAACCACTCTCTCTCCCTTCTTCTCAATAGTCGTTTCGTCTGGGAATTGCCCTCTTATCGCCATTTTACAAGCCGTTATCACTTCATCGAGCTTACCCATCAGTGGTCTAAAAGACATGTAACTAGCGCTCTGATTGGCTCATAATGACGCACAATTAATGACAGCATTATTATGCAATTGAGAACAATTTATTGTCAGCACAACAATACACAATGGGCTATACTCTATAGTATGTGGCGTTGCTGAGTGCTGCCACCTTTTTTCATTCCTTTGTTTTTGTTTTATTTCGCCACTTTGTTTTTCCTTGTTTGTTTTGGGCTCACTAGGGCTCTATATTAGCCAGTTATTGTCAACCGCCATTTTGTATCCATTTTAAGTTTGGTATGTAAGCAAAGCATTGGGTGTTTACCTATTTATTTTTAGAAATTTATCGTTGTTTATTTATTATTATTTAAAATAAACGTTCTACCAATTAGGGAAATGCTGAATAAAAAAATACTAAAACGTGTTTTCGTGCTTTTTAATATTTTACATTCTTATAATACTTACCATATAGGAATTATAGGATACAAAATGGCGGATGACAATACCCGGGTATATAGTGCTTTAGGGCTCACTTTTGCAAAAGATAAATATTGAGTTTAATTCAATAAAAATGACTACTTCTTCTTCTTGGAAGATAACTAAACCCCGACGTGATATGAACACGCAATATTATATGCTACCAGTGATGAAAAATATTACTTGTTTTGTTCTATTATATTATTTTTTCCTTTATATCATTGTGTGAAACCTATACCATCAGACTTAAAGCGGGGTTTCCACATACGTCAATGGTCAATGATAAATGTGGTAATGACGTTTTAGGCTTTTAGCAGACATTAAAGACATACTAAAAATGTCTGCTACCACGTCAAAACCATATTTACCATTGACCATTGACGTATGTGGAAACCCCGCCTTACTACAAAATAGACTTATGCAGGACGCCTTTGTTGTTGAAAGGAAGGCTTAGAAGCAGATAACCTAGTTTTCTTTTTCAATATTTTAATTTTCCCACAATCTTCTTTATTTTTTCAGAAATATTCATTGCCTTTTCAGATTTCCATGACTTGCATGGTCACTACGTTCACCTACGCGATCTTTTATAGTTTTCCATGATCCTGCATGTTGCAAATTCATAAAAATTGGCTTCATAATTTTTTTCTTTTAAATTTCAGGCGTGGAACAATTTTTCCCGGGTCAGTACGAACTAGTGCAAGGCAGTAGCGGCTATTTGAGCCTTGTTGTTGCTGGATACCGACATGGAATGTACAAGAAGGGAAGAACGCGGTACTGGAGGTGCATGCAGTCGCGGGCGGGATGCAAAGTCAGAGGTCTACTCGACAAAAATGGCAAACTAGAATTAAGGGGTAGTCATGGACACCCCCCTCCTAAATAGTAGTCGAAATTCTCAGACTATGGGACCGTTATTATTTGAGCTTTTTTAGTGCCTACGTACACATACTATACCTCCAGTCGACTAAGTTAAAAGATGTTTCACTCTGAATTAGGACTTCGTTTGGACTTATGTATAGTAAAAAATATTTACTGTTTACAACTATTAAAGAGTATGTTATTATACGCTGAAAATGGGCTAAAGCAGATAAGGAACTGAAGAGGTTTGAAATGTTCGAAATGTGGTGTTACAGAAGTTTGTTTTATATCAGCTGGAGGAACCATGTGACCAATGAAAGAGTGCTTGAGGCTTTTGAAGAAGAGAGACAGCTGCTACCTCTTACAAAAAGTAAAGGAGCGAAATGGGTAGGACATTTATTAGGACATGAAAATCTAGGACACACCATGATTGGAAGGGGCCAATAGAAGAATGCGGCCGAAGAAGGAATTCATGGTTCAACTGGAAGAGGACGTACCAAGAGCTGAAGAGGAAGGCATGGAACCGAGGGAGCTGGGGGATGATATACAGCTGCCAAACAATCAGAAGAAGACTATTATGCATTGGAAAACCACGCCCCTATTCAGAGTGGAAATTTCTTTAACTTGCTTCGAATGTAGGTATAAGAAAGAAAGAAGTCTTCATTTTCCACGTGGTGTCAGAGCCTTAGCTCCTCCTCACTCATATTTTCACCATTTGGTATTCAGATGTCTGGTTTGCCACTGCCGTTGCATTTGGCTAGCTCAGTGCTGCATAAGCGACACTAGGTTTTCCTTCTCCAATTCTGGCGCTATTTTTCGAACCTGCTCCTATTTAATACCTCGGTTGCCTATGGACTGTCTGTCTGCCAGGCGGCTGTACGCCTATTCTAAGGAAAGCCTAGTGTGCAGCACTGAGCTAGCCAAATGCCCGTCATCAGAATACAAAATGGTGAAAATATGAGTAAGTTGGAGCTAAGGCTCTGACAATTGGCGAATTGCGGACCTTTCGGCCCACTCTTACACACTCATATAGTGCGTGTTTATAGGCACAAAAACTCACTAGCGACATTATTGTTGTTGTTTCTGCCGAATTGAATAAATACAATTTTCATGGTTCGTCATGTACAGTATTGTTCTTTTATATCATGCTATCTGAATCATATTGTATAATCATAACTCTAGGATCAATATCCTCGAATTCAAATGTAACTAGCAGATTTTTTTCTGGCAGAAGTGTTCCTTTTGGGTTTCCATAAGTTTTGTCAAAAGTCACAAAAAATTATGGGTACGAGCATCCCTATTTATTTCATGACCAAAGGTCATCTATTTAATTTGGCCAAATTTTTAATTTTATTTGCACATTTCGCCCATATTAAGAGGATATGGAGCGTAAAAAATTGGCACCCCTAAATCCGTTACTCAATGTTGTTTATTTAATTTACTAAGGAAGTTATGAGGACATGCTACGTAGAAAATTAGCACCCCAAAATTTGTTGTTCTTATTGACTTTTTATTTTTTATTTAATTAACAAAGCAAGTTATTAAAGATTTGGCTTATGAAAGTTGTTAAAGACTACTCCATGCATCATATTTATAGAAAATATTAAATGTTTGGTAGGCACCTTAGTTCTTTCAAAAAAACATTTCGAGTAAAATTTCGCGTAAAATGGAATTTTTGGAAAAACTACAAAACCGAAAAGTAAAAATACCCGATTATTTGATGATTGAAGTCTTCTACAACTGAAATGAGCCAAATCTTAATAAAAACTTGCTTGGTTATTGAAATAAAAAATAAAAATGATTTAATTTTGGGGGGCCAATTTTCCTCTTAATAAAAATTGCCATTTTTATTTTATTTATTATAATAATGGCCTGGAGGACTTTTTATGCACCTAAATCTAAGTACTTATCCCTTGTCCAATACCAGCGGCCATGGATTTCAGTCATTGTTTATATTGTTTCTATGTGAATTTTTGGACATTGGCAAACTGGTATGCGACCTGGATATCAACCTACACCGACTGCAAGCGATAATGGACGAGCTGAGACAAGCTTACCATTGACGCAATGTAACAGCATGACTTAACCAAGTACAGATACGAGTCCATTTCTCTAATTGACTGACTCATTTTTCAGGGGACTCCACATTCTCCGACGATTTCATATTCTTCACCTCAGACATCCCGTTCAGAGGCGGCAAGAAAGTCAAACTGCTGAGTCAGGGGTACGAATATGACTACCATCGTCTCAAGGACCGGTTCCCCCTCAAGTACTGGATGTGCCGCCACCGGACCTTGAACGGGTGCAAGGCCCGCGCCGTCTACTCCAATACGCACGGGGTCCGATTTAACGGTACCCACAACCACGCACCGCCCTCTGGTGGCCAAAAGATGGAACTACTTACGGAGGATATGGCCATGTCCTTGTGCCTTCAAAAGCCTAAGCCCCCGACTGAACTGTTTAAGAATTTTCCATTTTTTGAACACCTTTTTCCCAAATGAATAAATAAATAAATCTTATCATAAATTGATTAATTAGACGGATTATGTATGCCATTATCGGGTCCATTCTAATATGGAATTTTACTTAGTGGCATATATAATTTGTTCATTATCGTTTGGGCTACGGGTTGGGGTGACGGGTTTGTAATTGTATTAAGTATTATTGTATACTATGTTCATATTAAAGTTATGGTATATTGAGCTATTTTAAGCTTTCATCTTCTGTTGCCCCTCCCGATCATCCCCTGGACCCCAATTGGAAAGACCTTGAGATGACTTAAGGAGTGACTTCGTGTATCTACAAGTTCTTAGGGCCACGCTCGTCACGTTTAGAAATGCTATCTTGTGGATACTGGAGGCACCACCAGCTATCAATGCACAGGGCGAGTTTGAAGGCACCGCTGTGCATTAGTTGATGGACGTGGCGTCCAGTTAAAAATCTGTAAATAATACTGGACGGCAGTTAGATGGAAGTGCTGTCCAATATTTATTTTTTAAACATTTTTATGCGTGGTGAGTGAGACCCTAAACTAGTTTCAATAATTGCCCGGGTAAGTTATTCTTTTCCGTGGCTGCTAGAGCTTTTGAACGCAGGGCTCTGCTTACAAGCAATTTTCTCTTTGCAGGAGAAGGGTCTGAACCTTACCAATTTCTCCGATCCAACCGGGGTACCTGGCAAGTGTACTACGGCGGATACACCTACGGGCTCAACCGTCAGAGCAAAAAGTACCCGTACAAGTACTGGAGGTGCTCAAAAAATGGCCCAGCTAATCGGTGCAACGCCACTGCTATCCTGGACGATGACAACACGTTGGTAATTAGAAATTGTCACTCGCATCCCGCGAAGAAGTTGAGACCAAAGAAAGTGGTCATGGATAAAGCTGGAAAGCGTAGGAAAGATAAATCGGAGAGAATCGAAGTAAAAGCTGAAGATAAGACGATTGACATGGACGATTTTGATAACATGATGCCGAAAAAGGTTGCTCGAACTATTCGGAGGAGAACATATCCGGGGAGAAAAAGGAAATTGACTAATTATGCTGCTGAAGTGGATATAGAAGAGGATGGGCTGATGATTGACGAAGGAGATGAAAAAGTGAGGTTATCTGCTGAGTATCTTGATGACACTGAACCTAACGACTCTAGAGGCTAAAAAAAACTGGCATTTAAGGATGTGTTTAAGATATTATATATATTGCTTAAGATATTTAGAGCAAATCAGGCACTCTCTCCTTGGCATTTTTTGTACTAAGTCGAATTTCGCTGGAAATATCCATTGTAATGTAATGTTGCCAATGGTCATACGAAGTTGAATCCATCAGAGAGCCTGTTCAAACTGCAGCTGTGTGCACAGCAATGAGACATGATAAAGTGCTGGGACTTACCTGGCAGTTGATGTGCGTGTCGAGTCCTGGTCACCTCCGAATTAATCGTGTGACTTTACTATGTGTTCTCAAAGTGGCTCAGAAGAATCCACCATAATCAGGAGGTTCACTCACCCTGTCAGTTAACTTCCCCTCTCCCTGAGGTGAAGGAGTCTGCCCTTAGGGTGGCTCAGGTTAAACAACAGACTCACTCCCCACGCCAAGCTGGCAGGGTTTCTTAAAGCAAAAATGCTGAAAGCAGGCACTGGAAAACAAACAAGCAAACTATTGGAAAGCTATGCGGCTATTCCCCGATTTGTTGCCAGTTTTTGAACTTCTTCCTCTGGACGCTCTCACCAGCCGTCTTTTACCTAAATCACGTTCATAGATTCTGGAGGGGCACATATCATGTATATTAAAATGAACAGGAGCATTACTAGTTAGGGGTGTGATATTTTTGACAGCTCTCTGATTGATTTTTCATGCGGTATTTGAGTGTGTTCACTAGCTTGACTTTCCCCTCCGATTCTTTCTCAATCAGATAAATATTGACCATTTGAGGAAATACAGCAGAGTCTTCAATCTTGTGCTTATCATGGTACGTAGCTGGCGGTTTCTGTCTATTATTTTCATATTTAACTTCCTGCTCACTTCATTTTTCAGATGTATATAGACCAGGATTATTTGTCACAGCTTACATGCAAATCGGAATGCCCCCACGACGCGTTTTTGTATGAAGTCGAGTTTTTCAGGAACTATCGATCGTAGAGCCGTCAAAAATATAATATTCATTGACCAGAAAAGCTTCTCTAAATTTTCATGTGTAACATGTGGCCTTCACTAACACCAATTGGCCACAGAACTTCTTCCTTGGGACTTTCCTGTCCAATCGTTTTTTGTACTAATCAATTTCAATAATTTTAGCCAATCAGTGTTAGAAAAAGGATGTGCACATATCGAAATACTAAAAAGAACTTTCTTCTCTTTGTCCTGCTACTTTTGATAGCTCTACGATTATATTTCATGAGGTAGATATTTGATTTTTACACTTTCCCCCTCCGATTGCCTCTATTTTAGTTTTTCTTCTTCATTTACATAAGTTACGGTATCTAGTTTTGTAGTGCTATCTTTTTCTTAGCTTTTCATATTGAGTAGCCGTATATGGTGAAATGTTTTATTTTTGTTTGAACTGTTGTGCAAATATAAAATGGCAACTTATAAATTGGTGTCTATAATTTTGTCCCTCCATTGTTTGTTAGATGGTTTTCTGGTTTTGTGTGGTTAGGGATAGTCGAGCTGGTAGAGAGATAGGCTGTGAAAGGGTAGGTAGAATGTTCGAGACTCATTTCTTAAGTACTAGGGTCGAGGGTGCGGCCCCTGGTAGCAAAAGCTAATGTCGGGGGCATATCGGCGAACGATGCCCGGACTCATATGACATTTATTCAAAAATTTTGTGTTAGTAGGTCCCCAGGGCGCAGCCCGGGATGTTAATGTTAGTAGGTGCAAAATAGACATTTATATATATAAAATCGTCTCCTTTGTAACTTTGTAATATTTTGAACACATTATAATGAGTTAACTTTGTAAAATATCACATAAAAACATATAAAACATAAAATTATCGTCACGACTGGTTTCGACAGATTTTCATTCTCAAGTGAGCAGATAAAACTTAAAATAAAAACAAGTAATTGCAAGTTATTTAAACATTAAGTCGCGTTATATAGACATTTATATCGTCAAAATGAAAAATAGTTTCTAGATGCAAATCGGTAGAAGTCAAAAATAAGATGAACAGTGAATAGAACATGAGGGTGAAATATAGCGATACGGACAAATAGATTAAAAATACATAGCCTGCAAGTTAAAATGCATAAAATACGGTTTAAAATACATAATCGTAGATTGCAAGTTTGAAATACATAGATAAACAGGTTACAATTAGTATATACCAAGAATAATCGAGACTCAACATAAAAGCGAGGAAGTTTCCCCCTGGCCTGGGTGCACGCAGCCATAATGACTACCTTATCATCATCATCGTCGGTAGGGAAAACGCGGCTGACTGGCATATTTCCGACCGCAAAATCCCAAATAAGGCAGTAGTCAAGAGAGAAAATCCTCCACCGGTATAAGTTAAGAAGATAAAGTCCCTATTATTTGAAGCGAAATCGGACAATAAGGAAACATTTTCGGCAGTAGTTATGACACATCGGTGTAGTGATTAGGGATAGAGACAGACCAGTGTGTACCAAATAGACTACAGCAGCTGCTGTGATAGTCGTTATGTGGGCCAGACCGGAAGGTAATTATCAGGATTGAATTTAAGAGCATAAAAGGGGCGCAGGCAAGTCTGAAGCTACTCCTGCTCTGGCTCAACATACAGACATGACAGGCCATCTTTGTAATTTTAATGATATTATTTACTAATTTACTAATTACTGCCCAGAGGTGATAGAAATTAAAAAAGGCTATGAACTCAGGGAAAAACGTTCTAAACTATGTAACTTTTATGAGAATATCACCGATAGTGGAGCTTGCCGCCAATTTTCCAATACCACCAATAGAAATATCCCGAACCATTGTTTTTCCTCGTTAATTTATGTAGTGTTTTTGTCAGTAGCCTGACGATGGCCTAGTGTCAAAAACCGGTCGCTCTCAATATATTTTTAGTAATACTTGACAGTGTTATTTTTAATTTTTTTTCTAGGCAGAGACGTTGATCTGCTCCAATTGATGAATAGTATGTAGCCATGGTACGGTATGTTCTATATTTTGCAGTTTTTCCTGGATTTATGTTTAGCTGGACGACGTGAGGAGCGACCTGGCAGATCCCGGCGTTCGTGACTGCGCATATACGAAAGAGCACTGGACCAAGCTGATTAGTGTGAAATTATGGTGCAAGCCAAGATCCTACTCAGCAGTCCAATCATGGCGATTTGGGATGATTATAATACCGGGGTTTATTCAATTATTTTAAACAAATGAGTGCTAAATGCGCAGGAAATTCAAATTGATAAATTAATATCTATGGTGAGTTTTCCATTTTTTCTCCCTTAGATGTAGGCTAGTAGTAGTAGTAGTGTTCGTCGGGTTAATAACGACTTAGGCCTCATATTTGGCCCATAGAGCGACCCCGACTTGACTGTCCTACGCCAGCCCATAGGACAGTGGACCTCCTGATTATAGTGGATTCCCAACCACTTGGGAAACACAGTGAAGTCGCACGATTAGTTCGGAGGTGACCAGGACAAGTCCTACCATGTTTCCCTACCGGCACTGTGCACACGACCAAGTTATCTGCAGCTTTGAACCTGCACTGGTCCGCTGGATTCAACTTGGTATGGCGGCCGGTTCCCTTAGATGTAGACACATAAATTAAAATTCTTATTATATTTCAAAATTACTGTAAATTTTAATGTTTATTAGTATCCTTCAATTATCAAACAATGCAACCATTCCCTTGTATTCTAATAATTTATTAATTTGAATTTCCCGCGCTTATTTTAACACCGTCACACGACACCTTACTACTGTGGTATTAAAAAATAAACCCCGGTATTATATAAACACCCCAGACTCGTATTTGTACTTGGTTAAGTAATGCTTTCACCTATTTCATGCATCAACGGTAAACTTGTCAATTATCGCTTGTAGCCGGTTTAGGTTGACATCGAGAACGTTTACCAGTTTGCCAATGGCCAAAAATTCGTACGGAAACAGTACAAGTAATGTCAGAAATACATGGGGTCGTTGGTATTGGACAAGGACCTATAGGCCTAGGTCCATAAAAAGTCTTTTAAAGGAGAAGTAGAAAAGATAGAAAAATCGCGGTATTATGATAATCCCAAATCGCCATGTTCGGGCTGCAGCTGTAGGTGTAAGTTAAGCACAACGGATTCTATAGGCCAGGTATTTTATGAGTTGTTTTCTGTTTTAGCTACCAACTCGTGTCCCATCGAAATCGTACCCATTGGGAAGTACCAGCTGATCCACGGCTCTAGGAACACGCCAGTCATTCGCTACGAAGGCTACTCATACGGTCTGAACAAAATGTATGGCCGCCAGGCAGTCAATCGGAACCCGCTAAAGTACTGGCGTTGTTCGAAGCACTGCCGATGCGCAGTCCGAGCGGTTATGATGGACAATGGATCTCTCATTATAAAACAACTGCACACCCATCCTCCGAGTTTTTCATGATTATTATTTTTTTTAACGTGATTTTTTTTAAGTTTGTAAACCTACTTGTAGCTGTTGAAATTCAATACAGTAATACCCCGGACTTACGCGGTAGGTGGGTCCGAGCGATTGCCGTGTTAGTCGAATTCGCGTAAGTCGGGGTTTAACAAGTGTACACTTCAAAGACAGTGTTTTTCGTTTCTTGTTAGTCTCAAATGACTCATGTTTCGTTCTTTTAGATGACATAATTAGAGATTTTAAGTAAAACGCACTGCGCACGTAAAACAATTCCACGCGGAACACGTTTTAACGTGTCGCAAACTGAACACGGAGAGGGCGGAGGGAGAGAGCCGCGGCAATCAAAATGAAAAACCGCTAAATTCGCGTGTTACTGTATTGTATGTCATCATGTAACAACAATTGAAGTACGTCTTCTCTAAATGCCTCTTCTTTTAAAGATTAAAAGTGGCTACAAGTGGCAGTGGAAAAGCTCAGACATGCTTACCAATGACACATTGTAACAGGCCTGACTTATCTGAGTATAAATGAGTACGAATCTCCTTAATATATTTTCTCATTTATGGTATTATAAGTTTTTGTGCTCTGTGCGATCGGAAAAGGCTGTATTGTGGTATTTTGTTATAGTGGTTGTACTAATTTTAATTTTTTTTGTCGTCCCAATATTTAAATTATGAGGATACTGCCCTTTGATTAACCTCTAGATCATACGTGTAATTATATGGGCCTGATTCAAAGCGACCATACAACCTTTGCATTATTTGGACCTTTTCTGTTATCGTTTCACATAACTTTTTTTCGAGTTTGTACTGAATATATAAAGAAAAACAATATTGAAAGCTTGTAAAATGTTATATTTACATTTATTTATATTATTCATATCCATTATTCGTATCAGTTCGGTACAGTTTAAAAGAACCGGTCCGAGTTTACTCGAACATGCTTTCCAATATATCAAAATTAGGAGATAGAGAAAATGAGTAATTTCATGGTAAATAATTTTCATGTGGTTAAATTTCTGATATCTCGGGGAGGGGGGGGGGGTTGTCCATCTAACGTCACTGAAGTTGAGGTAAACTCTATATATATATAGTTAATAGGTCAGACCAAAACATTACCAAACAGCAATAATGGCAGAGCACGCCATGCATTTGAGCGTGAATTTTCTATCATTTTTTCAAAAAAACATTTTTTTACAAAACCAAATAATTTTTTGGGCAAGTAAGCTGTCCGGTTTCGTTACTCAATTTAACACCTAAAACATGCCTGAAGGTAGAAATCATCGATAGAAAGGTTTCGCAGAAAAAATATTTTTTATTTTATTTTTATTATATTAAAATTTAGTTATTTTTATTTTTTACCCCCAGACGCAAACTATCAAGGGGCAAGCAACCCCCCGCATTTGGTTAACATTAATAACCACTATAATATATGTGAATTTAAAAGAAAGCGTTGGAGCCGTTTTTGAGAAATAATTTTTTTAGACGTTTTTTTGAAGTTTTTTGAAAATAAAACCCCCCCAAATTAAGTTAGCCCAAAATAAAAAAAATCGTCCCGAGGCATGATTTTTGTGAACCTACATGCCGAATTTCATCAAAATCGACCGAGTAGTTTGCCCGGAAATCGACGCACAGACAGAGCGACAGACAGACTTTTCGTAAAAACCACTTTTTTGGGTTCCTGGGACCTCAAAATGTGTAAATCCGTTGAAATCTCGGAATTGAAAATTTCGACCATCACAACGCTTTCCTTATACTGCGTATAAATTGGAAAGCAAAAACATTGTTAGTGTGACGAACTAGTAAATAACCTACTACAGTAAATTGTGTGGTGATCCCAACGCGCCTTTTTGGCTTTGTGGCACCGGTTCAGTAAAATTTGTTATGTTTTTATGATAACTACACGCATTATTATTATTATGTATCAATTGTAGTATATAACAGATTCAAATGCCCCGCCTAATTTGAGTATTGATTCTTCTTGCTTCGTATATTGTATCGAATGAGCAGTTGAAACATGTCAGGACATGTAGAGTAGTGGTTCAGACTCCGACTTTCACCCGAAAGGTTGTTGGTTCGAGTCTCACACTTGCTTTTTTCTGACCATGCTTCGGAGGGCATGTAAAGCAGGCGGTCCCGGGTCTTCCTAGATGAGTGTAAGAGAGGGTTTTATAGCCCTAACTCCGCTAGGTTGGCTTAGTAATAGAACAAAAAGTCAATATTTATTTATTTTATTTATTTGAAGGAACACTGAGCATCAACTAAATCTGCATACTCCTTTCTTACGTATAATTTAGTATATTACTCATAAACCTATAACAGTTTTGTAGCGTAGCAATTGTTCTGAAGGGAAATCGACTTCGATGGCCAGGTGGTAGCGTGCTTGTACTTGTACAAGTCTCTACTAGCCATGCGATCGGAGACGTGTCGTAACTCAACACGGGTACTTACCTACAGAGGCGACTGAAGAGGTCAATCGGATACATTCATTAAATTGTTTGTATGCGATTAACTTTTTTTTTTTTTAAAGTAAAAAAAAAATTTCATTCCTTGCAGATAAGTATCATCAGTCTTTTTTAGCACATCTCCAACGATTAACTTTATCATTAAGATACTGGAAGATAATTTCATCATTATTTTTACATAGGCCCTAATCGATTAGACGGGAAACTATTATTTTGTTGCAACAAAATTAACCGCACCTTTTTTGTACTGGGAACACCAGCCAACTCTAGGAAATTCGTGTTTAACACGTAACAGACAGAAGCGTACTGAATAATAACTAATGCAAAGTAGCTATTAAGATATGCAGCGGGTGTCTCTATAATACCATTCCAGCCGTGTGGGATGATAGCCAAAAAGGTCCAAATATTTTTATAATTGACTCAAGTTAGATTATACAGTATATAATAAGTTAAATAAATTACCAATTTCCAAAAAATCACTAAATGCTCAGTCAGCTTCCTCTTTACAGTCGATGGGGAACAAAAATGGATGGATGGATTGAACAAAAAAACAAAACTGAATGCTTATTTTACTTAATTTACGATATTTATATATTATATTTTATGCTAGCATGTGAAAGGGAATGGCGCTATTATCTAGTATGGGCCCTATTTATAATTTAGGTTAATTAGTTCTTGAGTGACTCGCTGCAATTTTGTTAAACTAGACATGGGATTCGAAGCTTGGCTTAGGTGCCCATTCCATTGACCGGCTAGGGCTATTTCCAAAACGGAGACGTGGTAGCAGACATTCAAGACTTAGGTGACGTTTCCACCGACCTCGCATTGCAGAATTGACGGAAATGTTTATTTTCCTCTATGCCATAGTTAAAATTGATCAATGATCATACAGTAAAATCACAAACAATCAAACTAAAATTAAAAAATGGCTTCATGGGATATGTTAATTACAAACATTTTAATTGATTTCTATAAAAAGAAAAACAAACATTTCCGTCAATGTCATTTGCAATCTGCAATGCGAGGTCGGTGGAGACGCTACCTAAGTCTTGAGTGTCTGCTACCACGTCACCGTTTTGGAAATAGCCCTAGCCGGTCAATGGAATGGGCGCCTAATTTCTTTCTCTCTAACTATTTTATCACTAGTGTTGATATTTATTTTAGTATTTATCCTACTGGGGTGTATTCGTGTATATTGTTGTATTTTAGGTGGCGTTTCCACCGAACTCGCATTGCAGAATTGACGGAAATGTTTATTTTCCTCTATGCCATAGTTAAAATTGATCAATGATCATACAATAAAATCACAAACCAACAAACTAAAATTAAAAAATGGCTTCATGGGATATGTTAATTACAAACATTTTAATAGATTTCTATAAAAAGAAAGACAAACATTTCTGTCAATGTCACTTGCAATCTGCAATGCGAGGTCGGTGGAGACGCTACCTAAGTCTTGAGTGTCTGCTACCACGTCACCGTTGTTGGAAATATCCCTAGCCGGTCAATGGAATGGGCGCCTAATTTCTTTCTCTCTAACTATTTTATCACTAGTGTTGATATTTATTTTAGTATTTATCCTACTGGGGTGTATTCGTGTATATTGTTGTATTTTAGGTGGCGTTTCCACCGAACTCGCATTGCAGAATTGACGGAAATGTTTATTTTCCTCTATGCCATAGTTAAAATTGATCAATGATCATACAATAAAATCACAAACAAACAAACTAAAATTAAAAAATGGCTTCATGGGATATGTTAATTACAAACATTTTAATAGATTTCTATAAAAAGAAAGACAAACATTTCTGTCAATGTCACTTGCAATCTGCAATGCGAGGTCGGTGGAGACGCTACCTAAGTCTTGAGTGTCTGCTACCACGTCACCGTTGTTGGAAATATCCCTAGCCGGTCGATGGAATGGGCGCCTAATTTCTTTCTCTCTAACTATTTTATCACTAGTGTTGATATTTATTTTAGTATTTATCCTACTGGGGTGTATTCGTGTATATTGTTGTATTTTAGGTGGCGTTTCCACCGAACTCGCATTGCAGAATTGACGGAAATGTTTATTTTCCTCTATGCCATAGTTAAAATTGATCAATGATCATACAATAAAATCACAAACCAACAAACTAAAATTAAAAAATGGCTTCATGGGATATGTTAATTACAAACATTTTAATAGATTTCTATAAAAAGAAAGACAAACATTTCTGTCAATGTCACTTGCAATCTGCAATGCGAGGTCGGTGGAGACGCTACCTAAGTCTTGAGTGTCTGCTACCACGTCACCGTTGTTGGAAATATCCCTAGCCGGTCAATGGAATGGGCGCCTAATTTCTTTCTCTCTAACTATTTTATCACTAGTGTTGATATTTATTTTAGTATTTATCCTACTGGGGTGTATTCGTGTATATTGTTGTATTTTAGGTGGCGTTTCCACCGAACTCGCATTGCAGAATTGACGGAAATGTTTATTTTCCTCTATGCCATAGTTAAAATTGATCAATGATCATACAGTAAAATCACAAACAAACAAACTAAAATTAAAAAATGGCTTCATGGGATATGTTAATTACAAACATTTTAATTGATTTCTATAAAAAGAAAAACAAACATTTCCGTCAATGTCACTTGCAATCTGCAATGCGAGGTCGGTGGAGACGCTACCTAAGTCTTGAGTGTCTGCTACCACGTCACCGTTGTTGGAAATATCCCTAGCCGGTCAATGGAATGGGCGCCTAATTTCTTTCTCTCTAACTATTTTATCACTAGTGTTGATATTTATTTTGGTATTTATCCTACTGGGGTGTATTCGTGTATATTGTTGTATTTTACCTATAGTTAATCAATTAATTAAAGTGGTAGCGTGCTTGTACTTGTGCGGGTTTCCACACACATAACGATTGGAGACGTGTCGTAACTCAAAACAAGTGCCTATTATGTTACTTAGTCAGACGACTTAAGGGGCCAATCGGATGCATTCATTAAATTATTTGTACGCGATTAATCTTTTTTAATAAAAAAGAAGCTTCGGGTACCTATACTCGTATATTGTAACTGTATAGTGCACGTTACGTGTGTACTGTATTGTTTGTTGGTAATTCACGAGCAAATTCAGCCATTCGCTAGCGATATATCGTAATTGTAGGTTACATGTTTAACAATAGAACAATTGACAGGCAATCTAGTTGTCATTTTATCGTACTTACTCCGAAACCACCCTAACTTTAACTATAGGCTCTTACGGCAGTGATTTCCATATATTTTAAAATCGAAACTTGGGTATTTTGGATTAATGTAATTACAGTAGTTCCTTGTGTACAGCCGCAGAGATATGAAAATAGTGTCATTGAAAAAACGAGCTTTCATAGTAAATTTGCATAATTTGAAATAATATTAGGTACTCTATTGGTAAAAAAAAAACTGTGAAAAAAACAAAATAAAATGCATCTATAACCTTATGTTGTACTTACTGTAGTGGATATTGGTGATATGAGACGCGGTCTTGCTAAAATTCACATTCTGTGCAAAGTAATTGTCATAGATTGACATGGATAATAATTATCCACAAATAAATTATTATCAACAATTATTGTTGTTTACTCACATTATTTACTTTCGCCATTATATCGTATAGTAGCCATCTTTTCACTTTGTACTAACTCGTTACCGCCTTCACTGTAGGTCTCTCTTCTGCTTTGTGTACATGCAGTGATATGGAATGTCTTTGATAATAGAATTAGTCTATCGAAATATATACAGTATATAGCAGTAATAATGTAAGTAAGTAGGGTTTAAGGGAGCTAGTAGCCAGGGAGTATTATTATATCGTATTATTAATGTTTAACTAACTTAGTTATTAAGTTGTCTGTCGTCTTCTGCTGTGAAACTAACTGAATTATTTAAATTATTTACTTAATGTATACGGAATGAATGTTTATTTGTGACTCTCCTCACCTGGTACAGCCGCAAGCTTAGGGGTAGTCATAGAAGCTCCTGCAAAGCGTTCTTCAAAAAATCCGTCACTGGAGGTAGCATACTAATTAAAACTAGCAGGTCTGATAGGAGTTGGTAAAATTGCGAGGCGGTTATTGAGTGGCTTCATAACGGGGACAAATGACACCAGGAAGGGAAGCCTAATTAGTCCAGTCAATACCCAGATGTAACTTTTATTTATTCAGGCAATATAATAAAATTTGGGGAAAGCAGAGAGAGAGAGAGAGAAGCTATTAGGGGTGACTTAGTTTACCCTAAGGGAATGTAGGAATTTCACTCCAGTTTTTCTACGTAGAAATATAAGGAAATGTATTTAAAAACATTCCCACACTTTATCCAACTACTTGGTTCGGTAAACTGCGCTTGAGGAATCGAAAACCCCAACGGCCATATTTGTTGTTATTTTGCATTTGAATTTTGGTTTTTATTTTTATTTAATTGTAAAAAAATGAGCTCTGCGACAGAAATTAATGAAAAGGTGGGCTACAGCAGAGGTTCATAAGTTGATAGCCGAAGGCAAAGAAACTTTGGAGGTAGGTTAGGTTAGGTCGGATAAAGTTGCAAACGTAGAGATATACGTTTCCATGGCATTATTTTTCTATGTAGAAAAACTGGTGTTCTATTCCTACTTTCCCTTAGCGAAAACCAAACCCAGTGAATACCCCTATTGTGTCAGTATGTCTCCACAAGAGCTAGAATAAATAAAACTATAAACAAGAAAAGAGAGGAACTGGTCATGACCCTCATAAGCAGACCTAGAAATGTTATCACTTCCTTACAAGACAAGCTGAGGACATGGGGGGGGGGGGGGGGTATGTTTAAGACCTCCACGACTACGAGAGAAATGAGTAGCATGGACTCCAATCCGCTGTAGTAGGTCCAGAGTTTATGACCGATGAAGTAGAGCATGCAATTAAGCAGCTGAAGACTGGTGAGGCGCCAGGGTCTGACGAAATCCATGGCGGAAGTCCTGAAGTGCTTGGATGAAGTAGGAATTCGAATAGGGTCCAGACTATTCAATGCTATGTACTACAGGGGGAAATTTACCAAAGACTGGCTGACGTCAAACTTCGTGGCTGTACCAAAGAAACCCAATGCCAAGCGTTGTGAAGAGTACAGGACGATCAGCCTGATGAGTTAAATACTAACAACATTTCAGAAAATTATTGTAAAGAGAATATATCACCAATGTGATGCGAACATAGCGGCAGAACATAAAAGATACGCTAATTTAACAGTATCCCCCTAGAAAACAAATCGCATCTTGCTCCGACGCCCAAATCATCCCTAATAAAATTTTGTTTTAAATTTCAGGCACTGTCCTACTCCCTAACCAGTACAAAATGGTACTCAGCTCGAGGGGTTCACCCATGATCAGTTTCGACGGTTTTCAGTACGGACTAAGACGGAGGGATTCTGCAAGTCCCCGCAGGTATTGGAGGTGTCCGCGACAGGTTGGGCCCCTTCGCTGCAACGCCCGAGCGGAGATGAATTCCGAAAGAGTTGTTATTTTGAGGGGGATGCATATCCACCCCCGTACTGAACAACCTCCATCCTCCCGAACCCATAAATAAATTTATTATTTAGTTAAATTTTCATTCTGTGTTTCTTTTTGTAGGTTTCCTAGGGTGGCTTGCACTATCATTGGCAAAGCTTCGGAAAGTGGAATCCAAAGGATGCCACCGTGGTTTTTCCTATTTTTATGCATGTTTAATATACAATATTATTATGAATAATAGTGAATCCAATTATTTGACATGGCGCTGCAGGACCAATCCCACCCCTATTTTGATTACGTCTAGGGTTTTCCACCCTGTTGTCTCTTGGCTAATTCACTATTGTATTTTAGATACGGTAATCTACCCTGGTCAATACCAAATAATTCAAAATATCAGGGGAAGTCCATTAATTCTCTTCGACGGCTACACATACGGACGAAGAGTGTCGAGAAAGTACACAGTGGCCATGGAGGAGCTGACTTTGAACCATGACATAGACAAATTCTGTGAACTTGGCTCCTGCGCTGTCACACAGCCCGGAAACTTACGGCCCAAGTACTGGAGGTGTTCCCGCAAGTTTAACAAAAGACGGTGCAATGCTAGGGTTGTTTTGAACCAAGATAATACATTGACTTTAAAGGGGTACCACCTACACCCCAGGATGTAGTCCTTGGCGTAACGATAGGTTTTCGAGAGGAGGGGGGCTGGGTTTTTACATGAAAATTTGGAAAAAGGGGAAAGCCATTCTCATGGAGGTACGTAGCCTCGAAATTAGGGGGGCATGGCCGTAGTGTCCCTTGCTCACGGGCCCGATGGTTCGGGAGACTTTCGGGAAATATTATGAAAAAATAGGCCTGAAATCATGGTCGTGCCAGGGGGGGTGGTCCATAGGGGCCGGATCCCCCCCCCCCCGAAATAAATTTTTGTATGTCAACCTGTATGGTTTGAAGAATTTATCCATTAATTCATTAATAAATTACGAAAAAAAAATTTGGACCCCCCCGAAATCAAAACCTGGGCACGGCCTTGTCTGAAATAATGGGGTTTTACGCATTTGGACAGATAACATTTGTAGATTTTGCAGGCGAAGACTTTATTAAACGGATTTGGATACAAACAGGGGGTCTCGTGGAAAGGTTGTTGAAAAAATAAGCGCAAAATTGTGAGACCCATGATAAGAAGAGAGCTAAGCCTATCATGAGACGTAGTCGTTCATAAATATTTTTTAAAATGCATTTTCGTTAGATGATGGCCCCCCTCAACGATACAAAAAATGTCAAAAGGTATATAAACCAGTGTTATTGCAGGTAGGCTACCCCAGTTCCACTATGAAATCCAAATAATTACAGTATATTTTGTTATTTTTGTTTTTAAATGTTAAATTAGTTTTATGTTGCAAGTCTTTTGTTATATAACATGCATGTTGTATATTTGTTTTCAATTTGGTGCCCTTAGGCGATGTGGCGTCCGGGGCGGACCGCATAGTCAGGAGACTGGGGTTTCTGGAAGAACAAAATGTGGTGAAATGTTCAAGTTATTTTTAATGATGATAATCCATATACTTTGAAAGAGTATCATCAACGCCCCCAAGGATGTAATTGATTCAAAGAACTTGGCCTGTTTCCTAACACTTAAGTCCGCAGGCTGTATGTATTTGATTTGAGTCATAATATTAATTTAGTCAATAAATATAAGTAATATATGTTCTCAATTGTCTTTTAAAATCATCCTTACGCCCATTTAATTCTTCATAAAACATTTCTTAGTTGTTCGAGGCGATCGGAAGGGGAAAAGTGTAAAAATCCACTATCTCATGAATTAACAATCATAGAGTTGGCAAAAATATCAGGACATGCAGAATGTTTCTGAGCCTTTTGATACAAATTGGCCTCAATTATTGAGTTTGATTAATAAAAAAAAGGGATTGGTGTGGTTGTGCCGCAGTAGAAGTTCAAGAACTGTGGCCGATTGGTGTTAGTGAAAGTTCGAAATGTAGAGGAGCATTTCTGCTATTTTAATGGGCATTTTATTGGGTTCTACGATCGATATTAGATTATATCAATTTAGAATGTACAATAGTAGCTTATGGTGCCAGTTTTATATTTTACATATATATAGGTACATTTTCAATTATTTTTAGGTATAGTTAGGATAGTATAAATTATTGTAGTTCGTAGTCCGTAGTTAGTAAGAAAAGTAATTTTAAGTGTCAGGTATAGGTGTAGTAGTGAGTGCTACCCTCGCACGCCGCTGACATGAGGGGGCACTTCAGCTTCTATCCTCTCATGTAAAAAAAAAATAAGAAAAGTACACGAATTATTATTATTATATTTCCTGTGAAAATCTACTTTGTAAAAACACGCATAGGGGGGGGGGGGATTTGTCGTTAATAAAACATCTTAATGTTTTTTTATTACAGATTCTACAGTTACCATCCGAAAAGACCAGTACAAATTCACCATGAGCAACAAAAATTTCCCCTTTATTCTCCACGAGGGCTACACCTATCGAGTGAACCGACTGAACAAGCTGCGTCCTTACAGATATTGGCGCTGCAGCAAGAGCCTGCGCCTCAAGTGTCTAGCCACCGTCATAATGAACGACGATAAATCGCTTGTTTTGAGAAATTGCCACTCTCACCCACCACCTGCTTAACTGAAATTATTAAAATCAGCGACTTTTGTTACTATTCCTGCATCAATGAATAAATTTATGCAAGTGGGCGATATACAGTATATAAAATTGATAAGCTAATGCTTGAGTGTGAAATACTACTATTTTGGAAAATTGTCCAGTGGCGTAGCACATTTTTGGTGGCCCTTCCGCAAGACATATTTTGTCAGAAAATCCCAAAAAATTTACGTTATTTTCCCCTTTCTGCGGGGCCCCCTTTGGCCGGGGGCCCTTTGGCCGGGGGCCCTTTGGCCGGGGGCCCTTATGCCTTGCATAACTTGCTACCCTTCTGTTACCCCTTTGTCTGGGGCTACAGGGCAGGGAAGAGAGTGAATTGAATTATAGACCTGCGGAGCTACTATGTCGACTATTTTTAATCAGACCCTGGGTTTAAAAATGTAATCATGATTTTAGAATGTAAAGTGTTATTCAAAATTATTTTGTTTACATTTTCAACTTAAAGTTAAAGTTAATACTAAACAGTATAGTAAGCTCGCAGGACCCGTATGAGTAACGCACTTTCCATTCCAGTTTATATATGTAGGTGTACTTGTGTGTGTGTGGTCTGGCAAACATTAAAAATAGTAATAATAATAATAATATAAAAAATGAAAATAGGCAGCAGTAACGTTTAGAGTTTACAGGCGATTGATATAATTCCAAAAAAGGGGAGCCCACGGAATTTCTTGGATGAAATAAGCCAGAATAGGCAGATTTGAACCAACCCCTACTAACTACATAAACTTTTATTACAGGCTTAGTAGTTTTCATTCAAAAAGACCAGTATCAATTCAAGATCAGCAACCGAAATTGCCCCCTTATTCTCCACGGGGGCTACGCCTATCGCGTGAACCGACTGAACAAGCTACATCCCTTCCGGCATTGGCGCTGTGCTAAGTATCAGCACTGGGGGTCCAGGTGCCCAGCTACTGTCAAAATGAATGACGACAAATCGCTTATTTTGAGAAATTGTCACTCGCATCCACCCTGTTAGCTGTCCCATTTTCTATTGTACAAAAGAGCAACAATTTTTCTTTTTCATAGTGTCGTTTATGGTATTTTTTTCAGTTCCACATTAAATTCGGTCTTTGTAAACATAAATTAACTTTTGTTTTATCTCTGAACCTGCTTTACAAACTAACTTAAAAGGTGAGATGAAGAAGGGAGAAATTTTCTCTTCCGGGAAATTCTTTTCAAAAAAATTAATAATAATAATAGGCGTTTATTTAAGTAGGACCACAGTTAACGTTCTTCCAAAAAAGATACATTCACAAAACACAAAAGCATAGGTACAAATAATAAAGTATAACAAATATTTTTAGGTATTAGTTAGGAACAGTTTAAAATAATCGCGATGGCGGCAAAATTGGTACAGATTGCAGTTTTTAAATGCATACGCCAATCGTTACATGGGACTGGACTCCATAGATTGCCATTGCTGATCAATAAGTCCCTACGGCCTACATCGCGTGTCTTTTCACTGCCAGTTTTCCTGTAGGTGAGTACTTCGCGTTACCCCCAAAGTTTTTTTAGACATTTATTTTCTCTGACCAGGAAAATTGAGTGGTGCAAGAACGAGGTGCAAGAAATGTCCAAAGAGAAGGAGGGCGAAGTGTGCTGAATGTCAAAGCCCTATATGCAAGGAGTGTACAGTCCCTGTGTGCTACGATTGCTGTAAACACCGTCAGCTGTTGTTACCGGTTGCTTAATTATGAAATTGTACCATGGCGGGTGTCCATTCCTCTTTATAAAGAAGAGTAATTACCCCAGAATTGGATTGTTTATATTGAGTTGTATTTTGTACAATGTACTGTGCCAATTATATGTTCGATGGTGAAAAAATAATGTTCCAAACCAAATCATATAATTCAATATATATACGATACAATGTATTTAGAAATAATATTATATGTTACACTAATTTTCCGGTTTAAATCGAAAAGGAAATAGCTTGGGCAAATCGTGTTTCCCATACTCATGTGTTGGAATGTTTTATTATTGAATATAAAGTCAGGACTGTTCCCGCCAAGTCTCATAGGATCCTGCCTTCCTGCGGGTAAAAATTGCCTAGAGGGAGGCTTATACCTACTAGGGTAAAATTGTTAGTTCCGGAAAATTTCTAAAGACATGCGCAAATTCATTGCTTCTATGCATTGAAGCATTAAAATAATGTACTATTAAGACTTCTTGGATTCCTTGGTATTGGAGTATTTCTACGTGTATGCGTTCACCAATAGAACCAAATAACTTACTGCTTTTGCTATTCATTATAACAATCACAGGATCTGGAATTATTGCATGGGATAGCTAGTTACGACGTCTTCTAGGTTTTTTTCAAGAATGAAATGAAATGAAAATCGTATATTTATATACATAAGCGTACAATTAATAATAAGGTAGTTTTACAATTGTGAAGGGGGGATCCCATGTGCAATCTGTTTTCCATTTAACGCTTTTCTTTTTCAGGCAATCTTCTTGGTATTAGATTTTTAGTGCGTCTGCCGTATTTTTGTTGTGTTCTACTAGAAGTTCGTCGTCGAAAAATGCAAAAAACACCAGCTCTTCCAACAAATACCCCAAAAAAGATTCTGGACAGCTGCAGCCATTTTTTTATTTATTTATCCTTTCAAAGACTTTCAGATCTTTTTCTAATAAGTGTAAGTGGTTTCTTGGTGCTGACCGTCCGACAGTGGCTTGAAACCAGTATTTCACATAAATTCTCACTCACCGCTTTCTCTTCCTTTTTGGTCAGTTTAAACTGGTGTTGTAATAAGGAAATTTTGTAGCAATACAAAGCTTTTGCCATTAAATACCCTTTTCAGGAATTCCTCCAAAGTAATTGCATGCAAGATGCAACAATTCTTTGTAAAGTATTGATGTTGTATATGTCGTTGTTCTTGTGTAAATAAAATTCTGTCAGTGACATTATTTTCTTCAATGTTTGACGTGGTGCATGCTAATCTTCTGACTCTAACCGTAGAAAACTTCGCAATTATACTACCACGTACTAAGTCATTATATTAATTTTCCAGGTAAAATCATCATCCGCGAAGGCGAGTACCGATTTGTCAAAAATTTCCGAAATTCACCCATTATTCTGTACGACGGCTACGCCTATCGATTGAACCGAATCAGCAAGGATCGTCCGTACAGATATTGGAGATGTACAAAATATCAGCACAGGGGGTCAAGGTGTCCGGCTACTGTGAAAATGAACGATGACAAGTCACTGGTTTTGAGAAACGTACACTGTCATGCACCCGACTAATCAGGGATTTCCGAAATTCACCCATCGTTCTGTATGACGGCTACGCCTATCGATTGAACTGAATCAGCAAGGATCGTCCGTAAAGATATGGGAGATGTACTAAGTATCAGCACAGGGGGTCAAAGTGTCCGGCTACTGTGACAATTAACGATGACAAGCCACTGGTTTTGAGAAACATACACTGTCATGCACCCAACTAGTCAGAAATTTCCGAAATTCCCCATCACTCTGTACGACGGCTACGCCTATCGATCAAACCGAATCAACAAGGATCGTCCGTACAGATATTAGTGATGTAGCAAGTAGCCTACCAGCCCTGGGATTCAAGGAATTTTCGAAATTTTGAACCGTTTAAACTTCTAGTGGGCAAAAAAGTATTGAAATACAAAATTATAAAAAATTACAACGCCACAATTTAAAAACACATGAAACAGTCTTCTACATCTTAGACTAGGTAGCCTATAAATCTTTAGTAACTTGAGTAGGTAGTAAATTATATAAATAACTAAAACTGCCAGATTTAGAATTCATGTATTTTTACTGGCTTTTTATGACAGCCAGCACCAGGGTTCATGTTGTCAGCCAGTAACCCCTAGAACCAGGAAGTACGTATCTACTAGACTGGTCTTGATGAGCAAGCCAACAACTTGTCTTGGCCATCATTGGTGGAGACACCTTCTCTGCAATTCTGCAACCACGCCGCATCTCAGCCTGAAGGTTAGAGATCATTCAAGGACCAGATGGTGAAGCGTCCCAGCCTGCCATAGCTAGCCAATGCAAGGGGTGGGAAGAGCCTATTGTCGGCATCCTCATTAGAATCAGTGTAAAGAAAATAATATGATGTCATCCTGGTTGTTTTGCTACTCTTAGGCCCGGTCCCACGACGATTACAAAAGGTTTCGTGAGGAATACTACATTGGAACGTGGGGGTGCCGCCTTACTGCATAACCATAAACACGGGAAAGAAATCTAAACTCAGTTATGCATGTGGTGGCACACTTTTGTTCCAATGCATTCGGTTAAATATCTCTATATTTCTTACTAAAAGACAATAAATACATCTTTAACCGCTCTATACTATAAATATTATGTTATGCCAGCAATTGAAACGAACAAAGCTCTTTGTTTACTCCAATAATTCTGTAATCACGCATTAATAAAAACAAACAACCTCGGTGGCTCGTTCGTTTCAATTGCTGGTCAGACAGTAGTGATTGTCATCAGTTACTCAGTATAATATGCAAGTTGGCGTATAAATGCTGTCTTCAGCATATAATTCACATCTACATAATACTCAGAGCACATTGTTAATCACAGAGAGCCGATTATTCCTGTTTATAGACTTCTTCTACTTCTTCTTCGCCGTCGTCGTCGTCGTCGTCGTCATCTACAATAATAATAATTTATGGAAGAACAAGGATATATTCTCAATTCATTATAAACTAATCAGTTGTGGCAAAAATAAAAATAAATGTGGCTCTCTATCTTTAAAGAGAATTTCTGTATCAAAAGTGGCTGAATTAGTAGTTTATTTCTGACATCAATTCTCACAGTACTTTTCAGTTGCAGGCAAAGTAATTCCAAACGGAGAGTACCAGTTTGTCAACAGTACCAGAGGGCGACCCAAAATCGTCTATGAGGGTTATTCTTACTGCAACAGGGTTGACCGGACATACCCCTTCAAGTACTGGCGTTGTTCCAAGCACCATGGGTTTAACTTGTGTAAAGCAACCGCCATCTTGAATATCGACAAATCGCTAACTTTGAAGAAGTCTCACAATCATCCTCCCAAGATATTTCAGCGTTACTATTGATTTGGTCAATTGACGTAGCTGTCAGTGCATTGTATATCGGCAAATCATTGACCTTGAGGATTGTCTCACAATCCGAAGATCCTTCAATATTACTACAGATTTGACCAATGGAAGTAGAGCTGCCACCATATTGAATATCGACAAATCGCTGACCTTGAAGAAGTCTCATAATCATCCTCATGAGACCTTGATTTGATTTTTGACTAGATAGTGTGCCAATAACTTCATTTTTCCCATTTCCTCAGCTATTTGAGCTCTACGAGGATAGTTCTGAAAAAATGATTAAAAAAAAATTATCTTACTTTTGCACTTCTCAGGCGTAAAATAACAACTTTTTGGACAGCTATGGCAAATTTTGTCTCTGAATTCCAAATTACTAGTCAATTCAATTTGCTAGTCGTAGAATAGTTACTGGTTGTAATCTAGTCTTTTTGTGTAATCTATGTATTTGTGTGTCATCTAAGAGTTCACTTTCTTTGTGTCCTTTTCCGCATTGTGCTATTTTTTCTCCAAATTAGGAGCCTTTAATTATATTACGGTATATTTCGTAACTCTGAAGTTTCTATATTTTTGTTCAACTTCAGTTTCTTGAAATTATCCATTCGCCGAAGAATACTCCTTACAATTCAATGGGACAGTACGCCCTCGTCTATTAAGCCCTACAGCATATCTACCTCATTTAGCACTTAAAACTATAGTTAAATTAATGTCAATTTATTTATTTATTTATTTAAATGTAATGCATTATTTTCTGTAATGCTCATTGTCATTAAAATTGTATGCTACATGAAAAAGTTATTATTGATATGTTTTACATAGTCTGTTCGCTCTGCTAGTAGTTCCCCAACATGGGATTACTGTATATTTTGTAAAAGTCCTTTCTTTAATTTGAAATCATTTTACTTTACTTAATCGCTTGGCATTTCAGCCATTCGTCGCCGCGCCTGTTGCCAGTGTTTTTTTCAAAATTGTTTTCCACTCACTCAACGTCCGATATTATAGGGCTTACATCCAGGCGATCATGCTTCCGGATTTACAAAGCGAGCATTGGCGGGATTCGGTTGGGCTACGTACCCCTAAGAGTAATGCTTAAATCTATTTTTCCCCTTCCGACATTATCAAAGGCAATTTGCTGTTCTGTTATGTGAGTGACACTGTCAACCTTCATAATATTGTACTTCAGTTATAATTTCAATTTTTTTTCTAAAACTACCACTAACCACTAAACCCTTTGTTATTCTTTCAGGCTCAATCGAAATCATTGTACAGGAGGGCTGCTACGATTTAATTCAAAGTATCCGAGGAACTATACTGATTCGCTACAACAATTACACATTCTACAGCCACTATAAGAACTATTGGAGATGCTGCAGCGAGAGATATGCCAAATGTCGTTCTACCCTCAGACTCAATGGTGATAGGAGTATCGTTATTAAAAACCCCCACAACCATTCACCCTCTCGGAGATATGCTTCTTTAAAGAAATTAGGCTGGGATAGTGTTTTGCCTGGAAACCCAAAATGATTTGAAGTATGTTGTTGAAATTCTACTTTCTACTGCCACTGTAATCCCTTTGTAGTATGGAGTATATTTGATCTTCCCTATTGTGACTTGGTGGAATATAAGCTAATTCATTATTTTAATTTTAAAACTGTGGGAGATGCTGCAGTGTGAGGTATGCCGGATATTCAAATTGTAAGCTGCACACCGGCTGAGCCCTGCAGTATGGTTTAATTTTAAATGTAAAAAATGTTAATGGAAATAATAAAGTTATTGTATTATTGTATTGTGTATCGTTCTATACCCTTAGACTCAATGGAGATAGAAGTGTCGTTATTAATAATCTCCACAACCACCCACCTTCTCAGAGTTGCTCGTACGAGTGCTTAAAGAAATCCAGCTGGAAAAATCTTCATCCTAGAGGACCAGTACGGTTTTATAGAGAGCACAACAGGAATGCTGATGGTACTGTAATTATGAAGAAAATCCTTAACCACCCCCCATTAATGACTATTAGTTAGTAGTAGAATCCGGTATGATGGGCCGTGGTTGATCTGAAAGCATCTACAATTTCCCCGGCAATACATAGACTCCAAGATTATATATTTTTATTGTTATTAGTTATTTGAGAGTATGTCCCCGTGATAGTTGCACCTATGTGAACCATAAGCGATCTTGCTGCTCGACAACCCACTTTTACATTTTCAAACAAATGCCAGTTTGCTTAAGATGATGCTTTCGGTACAGTTGGCTACAACTTATCACAAGTTCAATCTACTCGTAGTATCGGAATATATTCCAAATTGAATTATAATCCTGCGGACAAGATGGTGGCCTAATAGTAGTCTCCACTTTAACACATTTTCACTTCTTTCAGACCAAACAGAAAGCCCCGGGGGCCAATACGACTTAGTTCCAAGTCGCAATGGAGGAGTTTTGATTCGCTTCGAGAATTATACATTTTACTGTGACCGTGGAAATCATTGGAGATGCTGTAGTCAGAGTTATACCCGCTGCCGGGCTACCATCAGAAGAAAATTCGATAGAACTGTAATTATGAAGAATTCCCATAATCATCCTCCACCAGTTATTAGAACTTCAAAATATTTTCAGTCCCTAGAATCCGGGCAAGGCGGGCAATAAGTCAAGACTGATATCCAGAATGTTAAAGAACTACAAAACCCTTATAAGACCGGTTGCGATATACAGCTCTGAAACCTGGAATCTTAAAGCCATCGACGCCAATAACCTCCGAGTAATCGAAAGGAAGATAATAAGGAGAAACTATAGGCCCCTGTATGAAAACAGAGTGGCGTATAAGAAACAACTCGGAAATAGCCACAATACTCAATGGAGAAGACATAGCACAGCGTTTAAAATGGCTGGGTTACGCCAGAGAGTGACAAAGGACCGCATGACGAACAAAATGTACAAAACACGCATGACGGGAAGAAGACTTCACGAAACCGCTGGAAGGACGAACTAGAAACCGACCTCCGCGAGTTGGGAGTCCGTTGATGACTAGATGGTGGAGTGTCGTACAAAACCGAGATGATTGGAGGAGTGTTGTTGAGCAGGCTATAGCTCATCAAGGGCTGTAGAGCCAGAAGAAGAAGAAGAAATAGAATCTGGGCTGAAATCTGAAAGCGTAAGACCAAACGTCTCGTCAACATCTGCGGCCGGCTTCTTCACTAGAATTGCAGGATTTTATCTGAAAGCAATCGTTTGGTGAGGGGCTGTCAACATGTATGTACTCTACGAGAAAGAGTGGGATGTGGTGGCCTCCGGATTCCTTGGATTCCGGATTCAAGTGCTTCATCGTCTGACATCTGCCTTGAAAGCATTTGTAATTAAACTTTCCAGTGAATATACTCGTACTATAAAAGACCAGTTTTTTTTTTTTTTTTTTTTAATGACTATGTCATCCTCACCTACAGCAGAGGAACCCCCTATTAGAATTTTAGACTAATTTCAGTTTGCTTATTTGGATAAAAATAAGGTTAGTATTGAAGATTCGGCTTCCGATAGTTTAATTAAATATACTCGTAGCAAGCCCGTAGCCAGGATTTTTTTCTGGGGAGGGGGGGGGGCTGTGGCAACTGTGATCCTATCTAGTGTAAATTTATTTCTTGAGAACTCAATTGTATTTAGTGTATTTTTTAGAGGTTATGCTGTTACTCGTATATACTTGTATGATAGCATAGGCACATCAAACGGCAATTTATTGGAGGATTTAGCTTCGGGGCGAACACAGGTTTATCACATTTCGCGGATATGCGGACTAAAATGAAATGATATCATTATCCGGTTTAGAAAGTATAGAAATAATATTGCATTTAATCCGAAGAGGGGGACTCCCCGGGGGAAAAATTTGAAAATGTAAGTGTAAAATAGTGGGGTTTTACGCATTTTAACAGCAGTAAAGTATATCGATTTTACAAAGCCTACAAAAGAATGCTTATTAATAAAATGATATTGCATTTAACCCGCAGGGGGGGGGGCCCTGGGTTATCCCCCGGGGGAAACATTTGAAAAAATAAACGCTAAATAGTACCCCACTATTACGCATTTTAACAGCAGTAAAGTATGGATTTTACAAAGCCTACAAAAGACTGCTTATTCATAAAAATTATATTGCATTTAACCCACATAGGTGCCTGTGGGTCTCCCCCGGTGGAAAATTTTGAAAATGTAAGTGCGAAACAGTGGGGTTTTACAGCAGGAAAGCTTGCAAGGAATGCTTATTCATATTGCTCCAAACAGGCGGGCCGGGGGTCTCCCCCGGGGGACATTTTTTGAAAAAATGGGTGCGAAATAGTGAGGTTTTACGATTTTAACAGCAGGAAAGTTTATAATTTACTGAAGAAGACATATTCATGTTACCGAACTAGATTTATTTAATTCTCAACTTTTCATTTCGGCTACGGCCTTGACTCGTAGTGGAAGAGGTACACATCAAAATGCCAGAAAATTTTCCTGAAATTTTAAAAAAATTCTACGTTTGATATTTCATGAGTTATATGATTTTGACACTTGCAAGGATTTTCCACACGGATTGCCTCTTAACACATTCTCACTTCTTTCAGAGGTTACGAAGGTCACCGTGGGCCAATACGATTTAGTTCCTAGTCGAACTGGAGGCGTTTTGATTCGCTACGAGGACTATACATTTTACAGTGACCGTGGGAAGAGGCATTGGAGATGCTGCAGTGCTAGGCATGCGGGATGTCGTTCTACCCTCAGACTCAATGAAGATAGAAGTGTCGTTATTAAAAATCCCCACAACCATCCGCCATCTCAGAGACACTCCAATCCAAAGAAATTAGGCTGGGGTAGTGTTTTAACCGGGAATGTCCACTGATTAAGTAAGTAAGTGTAAGTTACATGCGTATTTTTCTGCCGCTAAAGGCACAATTGATGAGACATGCCGGATTTTTTTGAATGGTCAGACTCATTGGCATTATATCCTCATCCTAAAATCAGAAGGGCGTAACACACATTTTTGGGGCAATTGAGTTATAATCAGATTTAGTGGCCTTGTCATTAGCTCTTCCTTTGCATACACCGACAAATTTAATCTTGAAGAATAAGGCTGAAATTAACAATCAGGAGAGCATATTGAGTGTTTGTACGAAACTTGGTTATACGGACGCAAACGCAAATTTATCTCGAAGTGTTGTCTTTGATCGCACTTCCTTCTGACTTTAGGGTGACGATAAATGGTATTGACATTATATTATGGTAATGACATAGAAGCATTACTATTAAAAACTCTCATAGCCATCCACCCCCGCAGAGATACTCTTTTGTAAAGAAGTTTGGCGGAGCTTTTTTTTGCTGGGCGCCTGCTGATTCCCATGAAAGCTTATGCAAATAATTATTAGTACGTGTTAAAAGAATTCATATGAACCATCGGATAAATATTTCCAAACGCACAAGTGTTTGTTGCGGACAAGACGATGACTAGATATTTGAGTGTCCAGTTGCACACATTTTCACTTCTTTCAGACCGTATGGAGTTCTCCGTGGGTCAATACGATTTCGTTCCAAGCTGAAAAGAAGGCGTTGTGGTTCGCTGCAAGAAGTATATATTTTACTGTCACCGTGAGAAGAAGCATTGGAAATGCGGTTGCCATAGAAATGCCAGCTGTAGCTCATCTTTAAGAATAAATGCTGACCGATCTCTCCTCCCCAGGAACTCCTATAACCCCAAACTACCCATTATTAAATATTAAATGAAAATCATAAATACTTCTTCAATTATTTGTTAACTTATCATCTTATTTTATTTTCTACTCTTAACGGGTAATCCCCTTTCACTATATATGCATAATTACGGCCCGATTGGACATCCCCCTGTCCCGGGACCCTAACGCCACTCTACTCGACTTAAAAGATGAGGGCGGGGGGGGGGGGGGGGACGATGGAGCAATGAAACGTTTTCTGGTAGTGTACAAGTCAACAAAATTAGCAATTAAAAAGGTAAACGGCATGTGCATGTGCGTGTAGTGTGTATTGTTTTTTACACTATCGGAAAGTAGAGATTTCAACGAACCTATTTTTTTTTTTTAAAATTGACATTTTGACGTAAGAATTTTCAATTGAAAATTAGGGTGTTTTCTCCAATATAGAAAAAATAAGCTGAAAAAAATTATTATTATTATAATTTAGAACACAAAAATGTAAGTTTTCACCAAATTTAACGTAAAATTTTTTTTTTGTAAAAGTTAAAATTAAAAAATCCATAACCTTGGTTTTTGGCATTTTTCTCATAAAATTTGAGTTTATGTGAAAAAAGTGTAATCGCTGAAGTTGTAGATCTTATTATGACCTACGTTTTTGCTATTTGACGTTTTTCCACAGGACTTGTAGTTTACATGGAAATGTAGATGTACCGTATTTTACGCTTAAAACCCCACCCTCCCCGAACTCAGATCGCCCGTAATTTATTTTCCCTTTGATTTCTGTCATATTATCTTCCATTTCCAATGGGTTTCATTCTACTATAATTTGATGTCCTAAAAAAAATTATCTACTCTGGACTAATTTGAGCGCCGTTCAAAATAATTCTATTGTAACTACAATACAACAACGTTTTCATGTAATAAAGATTAACTCTACTTTATCGTACTTTACAACTTTACAGTATATTATTTTGATATTCCTGTTGCCATAAAATCTGCAAAAGATGCTGTAGCATTCAAGCAATACCAGTAAAATTCCAGATTTACAATGCATACTGTATATTGTATTACACTGAGCTCCCCAATAACCCTATCGTGCAACAGTTGCGATCAATTTCTGTAATTAGTAACAGAGGTAGTAATAGTCTGAAGGGAGCTGAACCATAACATTCGCCCTTTTCCAGGTTCCATGGAGCAATTTGTCCAGGAAGGCCAGTACGACTTCGTACGCGGTCGTCGAGGGACTGCTCTTATTCGCTACGGCCAATACACATTCTGCTGTGACCGCGGAAAGCATTGGCGGTGCAGTCAGAAGTCTAGACCTACAGGTTGCCGTGCGTCACTCAGGCTCAATGACGACAGAAGTTTCCTTCTCAACAACAGCCACAATCATCCGCCGCCTGTTAGATATGGAGATTAGCATGATTGAAATCATGCCTCAGCTTATAGTGATCTCTGCGGACCAAACGACACTAGAAATGCGCAAGAGCTGATAAGATTCTGGTTGAGGTAGTGTCTGTGTTTATGTATAAAAAAAATTACCAAAACTAAAATGCTGTGTTGAAAATTTAATAAAATATTCTACGGTACCGGTTTCTTCTTTATTTTTAAGTACATGATGAATTCAAACTCTGCCATCAGAAGCTATTGCAGCTATCATCATCAGAATAATAATTAAATATAAAATTATCTTTCCCGAAGGCATATACTGCATTACCATTTACTGTAAAATCAATCTCGAACCGAATCTGCTTTGAGCGGCGAATGAACTGTCCTTCATTTGACTTTTGCTCACTATATTATATTCATCTGTTTTCAGGCGACGTGGAGTTTAAGGTTCCAGAGGGTTATTACGATTTTGTTCGTGGCCGTAAGGGAACTGTGCTAATTCGCATCGACAATTACACATTCTTCTGCGATCGTTTGCATAGACAATGGAGGTGTTCCAGCCAGAAGACCACGAACTGCCGCTCCTCTCTCAGGGTCAACACTGACAAGAGCATTTGTCTCAAGAGGATCCACAATCATGTGCCACCTAGAAAATATTTGGAAGTTGTTTACCCGTAACATATCGTTTGGTAGCGTTTGCGAAGCCCTGTGCAGTAAATTTGTTAGGATGCTCGTATTATATACCAGGGATTCATTATTCATTTATTCAAGTCATACTACTTCAAAGGTGTGTACATTTACTTAAAACGTTTAAAGAAATTCAATTTTAAAAACTATTATGCACCTATTTTTTATGATAACCCACTACAGACGCGACCAGACAGACTCTTGGGTTCATTTCTCACGCAAGTTCTTTTGTTTCTGGCTTTCTTTGTAAGATATGTTGCGTTTTATTTTAGCTATTTATTTTACGCCGCAAATGCATGGTTTCATCGATGTGTTGCAAAAATTTGAACAACTATCAACAATACTTTCCTACTTTGCAGGAGTTTTCCGAGTACTAATCTCAGAGGGCCAGTACGACTTTGTACCGGGTTGCACTGGCACTGCGCTGCTTCGCTATGAGGGTTATACGTTTAACTGGAGTCGCCGAGACAGAGTCTGGAGATGTTCCAGCCAGAAGACGCGGGCGTGTCGTGCTTAGTAGCGAGTTAGGGCTTAACTGCGAGCTACTAGCGGGGTCACAGGTGGCGGATAGTGATACGGCCACTAGATATAGTGGTTAGCTGCGAATATACTGAATAAGCAGTCCCCGACCATGCAGTGGCGATGGTGGAGGTTGAGGTGGTAAGTGCACTGGGCAATGCACTTACTAACAAATCCCTCACAGATCTTAGAAACCATCGTGACGTGGCGAGTAACACCGCCACTAAATAGGTGTTGCCCCCCCGCGCTGCACGAAGAGATGGACAATGGATACAACGGCGTTGGAGGAGATGCAACTTCAACGGCTGAGTATGCAGAAGATCCTCTCGGAACACAGCATAGCCTAAGGGGAAGAGAAGTGAGAGTCTCTTGAAGGCGATGTCAGTCGGCAGCAGGGCTGTCATCCAACTCAGTGGCGGAAGAGCCCTAAAGGGCCAACGGCAATGAGCAACACACGGATGGTGTACTGCGAAGGGGCGGGTGAGACTCCCAGCCGAAGAGAAGGCGATCACCTAGGGGCTGGGTACCCCGAAATCAACACCCCCATCCTCTGGCAGAGGTTGGGCGTAAGGCCGACGACCTAACACCGTAAAAAAACCCAAGTTGCGATGACTCAAGACACGCCTCGGAACAACTATACCGGAACTAGACGACGACCCCCGCAAAACAAACGAGCTTCCTTGGAATTAAAACTGGCTACGTGGAACGTACTGCCAGGACGGCCAAGAAACCGCTGGAAGGACGAGTTAGAGAATGACCTTCGCGAGTTGGGAGTCTCCAGATGGTGGAGCGTTGTGCAAAACCGAGAAGAATGGAGGAGTGTTGTCGAGCAGGCCAAAGCCCACCAAGGGCTGTAGAGCCGGAAGAAGAAGAAGACTACAGACGCGACCAGACAGACTCTTGGGTTCATTTCTCACGCAAGTTCTTTTGTTTCTGGCTTTCTTTGTAAGATATGTTGCGTTTTATTTTAGCTATTTATTTTACGCCGCAAATGCATGGTTTCATCGATGTGTTGCAAAAATTTGAACAACTATCAACAATACTTTCCTACTTTGCAGGAGTTTTCCGAGTACTAATCTCAGAGGGCCAGTACGACTTTGTACCGGGTTGCACTGGCACTGCGCTGCTTCGCTATGAGGGTTATACGTTTAACTGGAGTCGCCGAGACAGAGTCTGGAGATGTTCCAGCCAGAAGACGCGGGCGTGTCGTGCTTGCGTCCGGATGAACACCGACAAAAGTATCGTCATGTCGAATTATCACAGTCATAAACCGTATGTGAAAAGAAAGATCAACTAAGTGCGGTCACAAATCAACAATTCATCATTGGATGCAGGCCCATTGACTGAGGGACCTGAGTACGGGAACGGAGGCTGCTGATTTTCTGGGCGTCGTTTTAGATCAGGTGCTGAAATGGGACAAGCACTACGAATGACTAGGTACTTTCCAAACTGGCTAGTTCTGTTTTCCTCCTCATGCTTCTCGCTGACTGCGCATCGTCTGACACACTTAAACAGAAAATGAGAGCTATAAGGAAGCTTGCCGTTAGGGGGTATTGAGAGGACTGTAGAGGGTACTTACTCGCTCTGCAGTAAAACTGAAAATGTTGCAAATTATTGGGACACTAAAATAATCAACTAAATGTAGAAACGAAGATCTTAAACAGACAAGCTTTCAAAACCATTGTTAAGGGTCTCAATAAGGCTATCTAATCCTGAGAGGAAATTTAATATTGTTATTGGATGTATTGATTAATAAATGAAAAAATAATGAATGTTTAAATGTTTAAAATTCTAAATTCAGAGATGTAGATATCGTGATGATACCTTTTATAGATAGTCGTTAAAATTTAAAATCGACAAATTGTTTCTCATAAAATGTAAATAATTAATAAATGTAAATAAATGCATGAAAATAGTATTAAAAATTAACCGCTCACGTTATACGTTCCGATCAAGGCCACTACCATGTGACAATATTGTTTTTCTGTTTCTTCTTTCTTGGCAACCTTCGCAATTTTATTAAATTACGCATTCTGTTAAAAAAGTCTTCTCTATTATTGAATAAGAAAACAAGCCTTTCCTCCTGGTACTGCTCATAATTTTTGTTTTGGTAGGTTTTGGTGCGAACTGGTTAGGAGCATACAATCGTAATAATTTAAAGTACTATTTTTCAGATAACTTCGAGTTGATCGTTGCTGAAGGTGAATACGATTTTGTTAGAAGCCGCCGGGGGTATGCACTCATTCGGTTTGCTGAATATAAGTTTTACTGCAACCGTGGCAAGCACTGGAGATGTTGTTGTAGAAAAACTCACTGCTCCGCCTCTCTTAGACTCAATGACGATCGAAGTATTCTGCTTAGAAATTACCATAATCACCCACCACTTTTTACGCACGGGGGCATTTTTTGAATGTATAATGGAGCAAAATCCTTGGTTCTATTTACGACTAATACAACATACAATGTAAGTTGGAACTATGTAAATGTATTTGTTTGTAACCCTTTGATTAATAAAATGTTTGAAGATATTTCTGAGTTTCTGAAACTGGGGTTTGTGATTTGCTGAAGGCCAACCAAAAATTGCGTAATTTGTAATATCGACATTTTCCAAGTTAAACTTGACTCTCTGTCTCTGAGATTCTGAAACCGGGGAATCCTTTACGAATTTTTCATACTTCTTGTGCCTTCTAACGCACTGCAATAATGGGAAACATTGGAGATATGGTTGTAGAAAAGCGGACTTCTCTTAGATTCAATGGCCATCGAAGTATTCTGCTAGTCAGAGGGCAACCCTTCCACTAACTTCCTAGGTCATAGGTAGGTAGTAGTAAGCACGATTGTATATGGTATTGTACAATATTCTAATCTATTAGCATCTAGTTGCACTTACAGTTACAATGACCATTATCACCTTTGACTGACGCACGGCGAAATTTTTGATTTTAATGGAGCAAATGTTTTGAACGTATTTTTGAGTCCCTACGTTTCGGAAGCTGGGCTTAGTGATTAATAGAAGGCAAATGATATTTTTGGAAATTAATATATCGACCTTTTGGAAGATAAATCTGACCCTGAGATTCTGCAACTGGAAAATTTGCTTATTTCTTATGTTCAGTATGTGTTCTAGTGCAAAAACATTGGAGAAGCAAGGTCACTCGAAGCATCGCTAAAATGGTTTGATTGTTTTTTGTTCTATACCTTGTATTTAATCTCTTAGCCGTGTTCATTTATTTACTGTACGTAAACAGAGTACTGAATACTGTACATGAGATACGGTGTTTACATCATGCATAGCTACTGTCTATTAGATACGTAGTTTGATTTGATTAAAATTTATTAATACCTCACGCTAATTGTGATACGTTTCAAACGAGTGCAGTTTTCATTACATTATATAACTTCCCTTAAAATGCAATGTCACTCGAAGTATCGCTGAAATGGTTTGATTGTTTTCTGTTCTGTACCTTGTATTTAATCTCTTAGCCGTGTTCATTTATTTACTGTACGTAAACAGAGTACTGAATACTGTAGATGAGATACGGTGTTTACATCATTCATAGGCACTGTCTCTTAGATACGTAGTTTGATTTGATTAAAATTTATTAATACCTCACGCTACCTACTTGAGATAGGTACGTTTCAAACGAGTGCAGCTTTCATTATATCGGCGTGAAATTTAGTCTCTACACTGGACATTTACAAACATTGGAAGATGGTGGTTCTGTATACCTTTTCAAAACTTTCAAGCCTTATTTTAAGATTTTCTTTCCTTCTTATTTAACTATTTCTTATTTCAGGCCAATCAAAGGCTATATTTATTGAACCGGCTTATTTTGACTTCGTGCCAAGTTTAAGAGGCTGTCAGCTGCTTCGATTTTCGCAGTACACATATGCTCGTAACCGCCGACGGTATTATCAGTGCAGCAGTCAAAGATATTCGGGTTGCAAGGCATCCGTTAGCCTTGTTTCCGAATCAAGTCTCGTCATCAGAAACGAACACAACCATCCTCCTCCTAAATACACATTACATCCGAATTTTTAAGTTTACAAATAGGTTTAAGGATATTTTTAGAATTGTTCATAGTCCCCTGCGAAGTCCAAATAGACTATATTTTTGTGTGTGGTGCTGGCATTGGAGATATACTAGTTACACAATATAGAGCAACCCTATTGAAATATTAGGTAGGTATTTCAGTTTTTATGAGAAAATGTGAAAATTGATATGGTTTGATTAACAAGCCGAATCATTAATAAGGATCTGGATAACGTTGGTGTTATCGAGTTAGAATTGTTATTCGAGTTAACATACAACGGTGAGTGGACCTCGGGTGAGTCACAAGGTAGGGTGAGGGTAGTTTTTTCTTTAAAAGTATTTTTGATACTTGCTTCTGACATAATATATAATACAAAAAACCAGTAGAACCTCGGAAAATACATTCGCTCGTCTTCTGTAGCCTGGATGTTATTAATTAAATTATTTTTGGGCTTTCATTAAAACCTAGCTAGGAGCAATCGTGGCCTACCTAATACGTAAGATTGTACAATTTAATGAATTATTTTCGGTTAACAAGTAAAATTTAACTTACTTATACATCGGGCTAATGTAACATTGATAACAGTTATCACGCAACTTGAATGGCAATGAATGGAAATAAATATAAAGGATTCGTGTCCCAAAAACGGGACCAGTATTTGTATATTAATTCTTTGTTCATGTTTACTTGCGTTTACTTACTTGCATTAATTAAATATTTTGTTAATAATTAAATAATTTAAATTAAATTAGTTATTATACCTTTTACCTATTCAGTTATGGTCAATTCCCTATAAGATTCTAATTTTAATTATAATTGTAAATGGTGTCACTCAGAAATATGAAAAGAATGGGGAACAAGTAGTTGGAATGGTTCGGCCATCCGGAGGAAGCAAGGCCGCAAGGATGAAGACCTATCGGCAGAGCGAGGACAACCCTTGAGGAAAGGATTGAACAACTCGCCGGAGCTAGAGGGAAAACAATGGCCGAGCTTAAGGCGTTAACGTCCGACCGGGGCGAGTTCAGGAAATGGGTTCGGGCGACCCCCCCCCCCACGCTGCGCACGCGGCACTAAAGAGGGAAGAAGAAGGAGAAGTCACTCAGAAATATGAAAATGCCTCCCGGTTACTATAATATAGTAATATAGAAACGGCCGCTATTTACACGAATGTTTGTTTCAGACCAATCGCAGGCAGTTCTTTTTGATCCAGCTAACTACGAATTCATACAGGGACGCCAGGGTAGCATGCTCATACGGTTTTTGGACTACACGTATTCTAGAAAACGTGGGAACTACTTCCAATGCAGCAAAAAATTGCTTACAGGGTGTCGCGCCTCGCTAAGAGTTGTTTCTGAGAAAAGTTGCTTGTTGAGAAACCGGCATAATCATCCTCCACCTTTCTGGAAATAAAATTCAATAAGTAGTAATGAACGTAACAGTGGCGTGTCTAAGGGGGGTGCCCCGAAATGGGAAAATTCATGACGGAATTAATAAATGTGAGTTGTCGTAATGCATAATTTGCCAGATCTAACAGCAGCTATTGTATTGTGGCGATTGGGGACTAACATAATACCGGGGTTTATTTTTTAACACCACATTAGTAATGTATCACGTGATGGTGTTAAAATATGCGCGGGAAATTCAAATTAATAAATTATTGGAATTACAAGAGAATGGTTTCCGGCCGCCATTCACATAATATACGGATGTGCTCCAGGACTTGGACAGAGAGGTGTTGACGAAGGTGGTCCGCTTCCTGGAGGGTATCGGTCAGAAGTGGTAGGACGTTCATGTAGTTAGAAATGGCTGTACACCATTAAGCCAAAAAAAAGAGAATGGTTGCATTGTTTTTTAATTGAAGGAAATGCTTGCAAACATTAAAATGGGCAGGTAGAATTTGGAAATATAATAAGAATTTTAATTAATGTGTTCTACATCTAAGGGAGAAAAAATTGAAAACTCACCTGATATCTGATCTGGTGCACCATCCAAATAACTCTTCTCACACGGATATGGTCGTAATTAATTCGTTTTCTAGGCACTAAAGTACAAAAAAATCCTTTGGGGCTCCTCTTCGTGTGCTATGTTACTTTTATTTTAAAAGAAAAACATTTATTTATTCAGTTATGAATCGTTTAGTTTGTTGTACCTAGACTTCTATATAGGTGAAATGTGACATTTGAGCCCGCGAAAAATATTTTTTTAATCCTGGTGTGACCTGTGAAGTTGTTTCAATGGCTGATCGTGTAAGTCCCAGAAATTACAAAATATATTTTTGGTGGGAAGCTAATGACCCATCTCTCCTACATAGAATTCCTGCAACGGCGTCCAGCCCGGGGGGACTTTTGGCCGCTGCCACTACACCCAGCCATCGCGGACGATCTTCCGCCGCTAGCTTCCAGTCTCGGGTGCCGGTGGCGTGCACATCTTCGAGCACTTGGCCTACCGGGACGCCTAGTGTGGTTGAAGGTGTCTTCGAAAACCAGTTTCGGCGACCTCTCCGCTTGCATACGGTTTACATGGCCCAACCATTAGTTCTATACCTTACATTAATATATTTGTTTCAGATGTATTCACAAGGGATAAATACGATTTTATAGAAAGTCGTCGAGGGGGATACGTTCTCCTTCGTTGCCAGATGTACAGATACACCATGGATCGGAAACGGAATGAGAAAGTGAGCCCGCGGTGGAGATGCTGCAGTAGGAGACAGACCAATTGTAGAGCGACAGCTATAGTAAACAGAGACGAGAGCTTAACCATAAAACATCAACACAACCATCCTGCTCCTAGAACTTACATGTAAAATGCTCTATAACACAATAAGAACAATTAATTCACATTATTAATACACAATATTAATTAAGCTTTGTTAAGGTACTCAAGTCCTCAGTCATCTTGAAAATGCTGAGTATATGAACGTACAGCCGGTATTAGTCAGAAAGGTACTACAGTTATTTACGAGGAAAAAATTAAAACGTATTAAGAGCTTGGGTTCCTGTGAAAAATCTGGAGCTGTCAGAGACGCACTGTTTCAAAATCCAAGCAGGGAGTCCCAGATGGCTGAGTCATGTCGAAAGAACGGGTGAATCTAGAGTGCCTAAGAAGGTTTTGAACAAAGATCGCGATGGTAGAAAATCCGTTGGGAGACCGATTAAGGGTTGCATGGATGACGTAAGGGAGAGGACCTCCGGAAACTTTACGCCAACAATTGGGGTGGCGGAATGATGTGTTTGCAGCTAGTATAAATGCATTTTAGAGCAAGCAAAATTAAATATTACGTTAATGATCAATTTTACATTATCAATTACCTTGTTAAACCAGCCTAGCCAAGTTCTTATGTTAATTCTTCTTCTCCTTAAAATGCCTCTCCCATCTAAGATTGCCGATTTGGGCCCTGGAGATTGCTGCTCTGAAAAGGGAAGTCATGCTCTTGCCGAACAGCTGTCTCACATTTTTCAACCACTATGTTCTTCTGCCGCGAGCTCTCTTCCCTCTGTCTTCCCGTGGATTATTACAGGCAGAAGGCGATACTTTTCGTTCCTCATCACATGACCGAAGTATGTTAGTTTTGGTTTCTTAACCGCTTTTTATCGGCTTCTGTATCCATTTGCCAATTTTTAATGAAGTAATAAAAACCTGATTCTATGGATATTTAAGGGACAGATTTTTTTGCAAAGAAGGAGTGGTCGTGTATTTTTGACGAAGTTAAGTAATTTCTAGTTCGATAGCCGCAAACATGTGAAAGTGTCAAAGTGGTCACAAGAAAAATTAGTAATAAACACTATCTTTCACAGGAAGGTTACTTGTTCTCAACTAAAACATTAGTGCTTCAGAAAAACTAGATGAAGCACAATAAACTGATTTTATAGAAACAGCTTTTAGAGAAAGTAATACTTTATTAATTACTTAATAAAAATTACTTAATACTTTCTTGTCAATTACTTGTATTGTATAATTTAACAAAAATATAGTTATTTATTTATTTATTTATTTAGTTGTAGACATTCAACACAGTCAATGTATGTTTCATTGTATGATAGTTTCTCTTTAGATTACTTAATAAGTTAGCATGTATTATTTCGTGGGTTGAGTTGACACAGGTCTGGGGACCCTTTGAACAGCATAAGTTACTATGTAAGTTCGCACATATACTAGTACCAATTAAATGCAATCCAGTGTAATTAGAGATTAATCTCTGTTTGAGGGGCCCACCACGGGAAAATCCTAACGGTGCACCACCAGTGCTAAAAATGTATGCATACAAGTAAATGCTTAAGATGTAATAAAAATGTAATAAAACTTCACTTTTTTCCTTATTCAGTAACTGCGGACAAAGTGTTTCAATATAATATATGTGTTTCAATACATTGGAAGAAATTTAATAATAATGACTTTTTTTTTTAAATAAAAAAAAAGGTTAATTGCTTACAAACAATTTAATAAATTTGTATTCGATTAACCTCTTCAATCACCTCACTAAGGAACCTAATAGGTACTTGTGTTTACAATAAAGTCGTATTTTCATTTCATTTCATTTCATTTGTGTTGAGCTACGACACGTCTCCGATCGCAAGGTCGCACGCGTACAAGCATGCTACCACCTTGCCACCGAAGTCGCTCAAACTTCAGGTTTTCGAGATAAAGTAGTAATAATACTAATATTAAACAGTCCAGTAGAGGGTCGTCTCTCTTGACCACTGTTCTATTTGGGATGCTGTTGTGAGCAACATGGCCGGCAGCCGCGTTTTTCTTTCCATAGAATGTAAGGCTTAAGATATGACCACTGGTGGTCTACAGACATATAAGAGGTAGTAAGGGGTAAGAAAATAAAACAGCTAAGTTATTGGAAATTTGAAGTAAAATACAGTAAGTCTTGGCACTGAACTTTAAAATAGAACCGATACCAGTCCTAAAAATCTTATCAAATATTAGTACGTAATTCTAGGCACAAACTACTTGAATTTGGTCCTATAGAATTCGACGATTTTCCTGTAACAGCCATGTTGGTCCAGCTTTTTCTTTTTACTTCTATCCCTGTTTCTCGTATTGTATTCATGGATGTCACAATTGCGACGGAGTGGACTAGTGTGCGGACTAAATTTCACTTCTCCTCTGATTGGCTGTAAATAATTTGATTTTTTTTTTTTAGAGGTAGTGCCCGTGGACAAGTACGATTTTATAGAAAGTACTAGAGGCGGATTCGTCCTGCTTCGCTGCAATATGTACAGGTACAGCATGCATCGGAAGCAAAAGGAGAAAATCAGTCACAAATGGAGGTGCTGCAGTAGAAGCCAGAGCCGTTGTAAGGCGACAGCCGCAGTCAACCAAGACAAGAGCTTAACCATAAAAAATCACCACAATCACCCTCCACCTAGAACTTACATTTAAAATTCGCTACAACACAATATATAAGAATAATTAATAAGGGCCTGACAATATCAGCGTTATTGAGTTATCCCTAGTTAAGTGTGTTTTATCAAGTTAACACTACAATAATTCAATACAATAAATTTATATTTCCATAAAAAGTTAAGTTATACAGTAATCCTAATATGCTGCAGGGCTCAGCCCGTGTGCAGCTTAAATTTGGAAAAAATCTTAATCTACGTTAAGTCAGTAAGTCAATCTTCGTTTGTCGGTGTTGACTCGTTGAGATTTGTTTTTAGATATTTTCGAAATACGTTCAATTGTTTAATAGTTTTTACGTGTGTCGGGAGTCTGTTTTAGTGTGTTAGTCCTACGTACTTGGCCTGTCGTTGTGGTTGTGTGTATGTCAGTCTAGTAAGGGATACTTATATAGAGGCTGTCTTTCCATGTATCTAGTGACGTAATAGTGCTGTACTTGTGGTATTCTGTGTTTGTTTTTAAATGTATGTGATATTGCTTCTATGATAAATAACTCTTTTATTGTGGGTGTATTTCAGCTAATTTATGGAATTCTTTGCTTGGGAAAGTATTCTCTTTCTTATATATGACTTTTAGTATTTTTCTTTGGGTGATATTTACTATTTCAATCACATTTTGGTAAGCTCCGCCCCATGCTATAATTCCATAATTTAAGTGTGAAGTTGCACTAATACAAGATAGACACTGGTTAGCTGTTTTATATTAAAGATCTGTCTTAATTGGTAAAACTTATAAATGGTTTTTCTTAATTTGGCAACCACATTTAAAATGTGCTCTTCCCATTTAATTTTACTATCGAATGTTATTCCAAGGTTCCACACTTGTAGATAACTGAGCTAACCAGAGTGTTATCGAAACGGCGAAACGCACTCTTGCTTTGGGTAGCCTAAACAGTGTTAGTTTGGTAGCACTGGCGGACTTATGGGCCCAAATAGCGGCCTAAGTCCCTGTAACCCTAATCAACAACTATACTACTCGTACTACTAGGTAGCGCTGGAATCGACAGTTGTTTGACCGCCTCCATATTTGTTTATGTCGGTTGATTTGAAATACACGTTTTGAATTTAATATATAATAACTATATATAATAACCTGACTATTGTCTATAAATAAATAAAATAAATAAATCTTGACTTTTTTTGTTATTCTGTTACTAAGCCAACCTGGCGGAGTTACGACTATAAAGCCCTCTCTTACACTCAACTAGGATGCTTTTCATGCCCTCCGAAGCATGGCCAGAAAATGTAGCCATCAGTGTGGGACTCGAACCAACAACCTTTCGGTCTATAATGACTGTTATCACAGCAAGCAACCGTTGGCAATGAACATGTACATGCTTCCCTATTTATCAATCAGGGTAGGTAGGTACTGTAATAGTTCTTTAGAAAATAACTGTTCCATTAGCATCAACAATTACACATTCTTCTGCGATCGTTTGCATAGACTATGGAGATGTTCCAGCCAGAAGACCACGAACTGCCGCTCCTCTCTCAGGGTCAACACTGACAAGAGCATTTGTCTCAAGAGGATCCACAATCATGTGCCACCTAGAAAATATTTGGAAGTTGTTTACCCGTAACGTAACAGTAGCACGTAACTTATCGTTTAGTAGTGTTTACGAAGCCCTGTGTAGTAAATTTGTTAGGATGCTCGTTTTATATACCAGAGATTCAATATTCATTTATACAAGTCATACTACTTCAAAGGTGTGTACATTTACTTAAAACATTAAAAAAAATTCTATTATAAAATTATAAAAACTATTATGCATCTATTTATTTTATGATTACTCATCAAACCCTTCCCCCTGAAATTTCGGTCGAAACACAAAAAAACTCATGGAATTCTCCCGTTTCTGCAGTTACAAATATTCCACAGTCTGCAGTTTTCAATACGCGAGAAGGTTATATATGTCATTGGAAGAAGTATGAATGGTGCTTTCAAGGGAGTATTTATCGTCCCCCCTCCCCTTTAAAATCGGGTCAAACACGAAATTTCCCACTAAATTCCTGAAAATATTCCCGTTTTCGATAATTTCGAAAAATTTACCCTTATTTTTGGGGTGAAAATATTTTGTGAATTTTGCAGAAGCGACCAGACAGACTCTTGGGTTCATTTCTCACTCAAGTTCTTTTTCTTCTGGCTTTCCTTTATAGGATCTGTAACGTGCTGAGTTAATACAGCGTTTTATTGTAGCATACTACGCCCAAATGCATGGCCATGAACCAAGTTTCATCGATGTGTTGCATTGAGGAAAAATTTGATCAACCAACAGAAATATTTTCCTATTTTTCAGGAGTCTACAGGAGACTACTAATCCCAGAGGGCCAGTACGACTTTGTGCCGAGTCGCGCTGGTACCGCGCTGCTTCGCTATGAGCGGTATACGTTCCACTGGAGTGACCGAGGAAGAGTCTGGAGATGTTCCAGCCAGAAGACGCGGGCGTGCCGTGCCTCCATCCGGATGAACAACGACAGAAGCATCGTCATGACGAATTGTCACAGCCATAACCCTCCTGGCACATGAACGATCAACTAAGTGCGATCACAAATCAACTATTCATTTGGAGACTCACTGTAAGCGATGAAAAAAAAAACCGTGTCAATGACTGAGGGACCTGAATGAACGGAGGCTGCTGATTTTCTGGGCGTCATTTTAGATCAAGTGCTGAAATGGGACAAACACTACGAATAACTACTTTCTAAACCAGCTAGTTCTGTCTTCCTCCTCATGTTCCTTGCTGATTGCGCATCGTCCGATCTTATGTAACAGCTGGCTGCTATGGCTGTTTACACATACTAATTGGAGATTCATGTATGCAACCTCGACACCTTCCACACCCCTGCCGACGGCCATGGTCCTTACTCGCTCTGCAGTAAAACAGAAAATGTTGCAAATTATTGGGACACTGAAATAATCAACTAATTACATTGCAGTATTATATGGAGTATATAACACTGACTTTTTAAATTGACTTTGGTTGAAGAGGCAACCACCACGTTATAACTGAAATTAGAGGATTGAGAAAAACTGGACTTGACGGGATTCGAACCCACGATCTACGATCTACGATATTCATCAACTGTGCTTGTGCGGGCTTGTGGTCGAGCGGTTAAGACGACGCCCCGGTTAGGCGTAGATCGTGGTTTCGAATCCCACCAAGTCCAGTTTTTCTCTATCCTCCAATTTCAGTTAATCAACTAATATAGAAACGAAGATCTTAAACAGACAAGCTTTCAAAACCATTGTTAAAGGCCTCAATAAGGCTATCTAGTCCTCAGAGGAAATTTATTTAGACTATTTAGACTATAGGGTTAGCATGAAAACAAGACTTTATAGTCTTATTGTTCGCCTTTTGTTTGCAATAAAGTCGTTTTTTCATTTTTTTTTCATTTCATTTCATTTCATTTCATTTCATTTCATTATAGTCTATTATAATGACTGTTATCACAGCAAACAACCAGCACGAGAGAACCCGTACATGCTTCGATCCCTATTTATAAATTAGGGTAGGTGCTGTAATAGTTCCTTAGTAAATAATTGTCCTAGGGTTAAATATCGAATGCCATGAGTCTCCCTATCACGAAGCACTGAATTCATCTATGAGACGATTGCAGGAGAATAGACCGACCAATTTGTTATAACACAGGAATAGTAATAGGGCAGAAAATTTATATTTTAGTCATTTTTCATGAAAATTGAGTCTCTTTTAATTTTTTAACCCCAGAACGAAACTATCAAGAGGCAAGCGACCTATTTCATTTTGTTTACATAAACAACTACTACGAATTTTAAAGAAATATTCGGAGCCGATTTTGAGAAACAATTTTTATTAGTTAGCCCAAAATAAAAATAAAACTGATCCCGAGGCATGATTTTTGTAAACCTACCGAATTTAATCCAAATCCAACGAGTAGTTTGCCCACAAACCGACGAACAGACAGGCAGGCATTTCGTAGAAATCACTTTTTTGGTTCTTGGCACATCAAAAAGTGTAAATTCATTGAAATCTCAAAATTTTCGATTTCAAGATTTAAATGGATTTACACAAAGCTTCCCTTCTACTTACTTATAAATATCATAGTAAAGCTATAACATTACACCATTGCCATTAACCTTATACTTATACCATTATACTTTATTATCATGAAAAACCAGCCTTGTTGTTTTGTTTTGTTAATATAGATCTACAAAAGACCGGATTCTGAAATGAAATGAAATGAAAATTCGAGATTTAAATGGATTTACACAACGCTTCCCTTCTACTTATACAATACGTATATATAGTAAAGCAATAATACAATTACACCATTGCCATTAATTTAATTAATTCATTTATGGGTTAATAATTGTAAGAGTTGGCCGAAAGTCCCGAAATTTCTTTCTTAACCTTTACCAATCATTATACTTTATTATCTTGAAAAACCAGCCTTGTTGTTTTGTTTTGTCAATACAGTACTACAAAAGACCGGATTCTGAAATGAAATGAAATGAAAATTCGAGATTTAAATGGATTTACACAACGCTTCCCTTCTACTTATATAATACGTATACATAGTAAAGCAATAATACAATTACACCATTGCCATTAATTTAATTAATTCATTTATGGGTTAATAATTGTAAGAGTTGGCCGAAAGTCCCGAAATTTCTTTCTTAACCTTTACCAATCATTATACTTTAGTATCTTGAAAAACCAGCCTTGTTGTTTTGTTTTGTCAATACAGTACTACAAAAGACCGGATTCTGAAATGAAATGAAATGAAAATTCGAGATTTAAATGGATTTACACAACGCTTCCCTTCTACTTATACAATACGTATACATAGTAAAGCAATAATACAATTACACCATTGCCATTAATTTAATTAATTCATTTATGGGTTAATAATTGTAAGAGTTGGCCGAAAGTCCCGAAATTTCTTTCTTAACCTTTACCAATCATTATACTTTATTATCTTGAAAAACCAGCCTTGTTGTTTTGTTTTGTCAATACAGTACTACAAAAGACCGGATTCTGAAATGAAATGAAATGAAAATTCGAGATTTAAATGGATTTACACAACGCTTCCCTTCTACTTACACAATACGTATACATAGTAAAGCAATAATACAATTACACCATTGCCATTAATTTAATTAATTCATTTATGGGTTAATAATTGTAAGAGTTGGCCGAAAGTCCCGAAATTCGCCCAAGTGGAAAATAAAGATAATTTTCTTTCTTTCATTCTTTCTTTCTTAACCTTTACCAATCATTATACTTTATTATCTTGAAAAACCAGCCTTGTTGTTTTGTTTTGTCAATACAGTACTACAAAAGACCGGATTCTGAAATGAAATGAAATGAAAATTCGAGATTTAAATGGATTTACACAACGCTTCCCTTCTACTTATACAATACGTATACATAGTAAAGCAATAATACAATTACACCATTGCCATTAATTTAATTAATTCATTTATGGGTTAATAATTGTAAGAGTAGGCCGAAAGTCCCGAAATTCGCCCAAGTGGAAAATAAAGATAATTTTCTTTCTTTCATTCTTTCTTTCTTAACCTTTACCAATCATTATACTTTATTATCTTGAAAAACCAGCCTTGTTGTTTTGTTTTGTTAATACAGTTCCTACTACAAAAAACCGGATTCTGAAGATGTCTGCTGCCGTAGCACAGTAGAGTCTAGGTCTGAGGACTGGTATAGAATCCTCCCTCTTGCCCACCGCTCTATTTGTGATTTTTTGGCCAGTAACATGTTCAGCAGCTGTATTTCTCTTTCTAATGAAGATACCCATTCAGATCGGTATCTGTACTTGGTTAAGTCATGCCTTCGCCTGTTTCATTGCGTCAATGGTATGCTTGTTTTAGCTTGTCTATTATCGCTTGTAGCCGGTGTAGGTTGACATCGAGGACGTATACCAGCTTGCCAATGGCCAAAAATTCATACGAAAACAATAGAAATAATGTCCGCAATTGGCATTGGACAAGGGACCTATGGACCAATAGAAGGCCTGGGTCCATAAAAAAGTACTTACTTACTTACTTACTAGCCAACGCCCACCCTTGGCATGTCGGCCATTTGGTGACGCGCTGACCAGTAGCGACGTGTGATCTTTTCGTACTCGTCTATATTTGTTGGTGTGTGGTCGATCGCCGGGCATGACGCGAGGTGTTCAGCGTCCTACCGGGGGTGTCCGCATAGGTCGCAAGCGCAGGAATCGCGGACTCCAATGCGGTTGAGGTGAGCAGCGAGGTACGATAGTTATGGCCCGTCGTGGACACAACACTGATGGCCCTGGGTAGACTGCGTGGAATTGGATTTTTAATTAGCTTCGACCAGGGCTTTCCTGCACTGGGTCCATAAAAAAGTACCCATTAGGATTTGGTAAACCTAGGTCGAACGGACAATTCTTTCCTTTTCATGACGAGTTCGAATCTTCGCCATAAGTTTTGTAGTCCAGTTCTCTCTACCAACTATTCCCGACCACATTTCCTTTCCTCCTCCGGTCGGCTGCTAATAATTTGATTTTGTTTTCAGAGGTAGTGCCCCTGGACAAATACGATTTTATAGGGAGTAATAGAGAGGGACACTTCCTTATTCGCTGCAATATGTATAAGTACACCATGCACCGGAAACGGAAGGAGAAACTCAGTCATAAGTGGAGGTGCTCCAGCAGGAGTCGGACCAACTGCAAAGTCACAGCCATAGTCAACCAAGACATGAGCCTAACCATAAAACAACGACACAACCATCCTCCGCCTGGAACATATTAGTAAACAAAAACAAAAGAACCATTTAACAATAAAGCGCAACGCATACGATGGCTGGGACACGTCGTAAGAAAGTCAAATGACCACATGCCGAAAAAGATGTACAAAGCAAGCATGACAGGAAGACAACTCGTCAAACGTCCTCAAAAACGCTGGAAGGATGAGTAGGGAGCTGATCTTCGCGAGTTGGGAGTCCTTATGAGGTGGCGCGTACAAAACCGAGTTGACTGGAGGAGTGTTGTCGAGCAGGCCAAAGCTTATCAAGGGCCTTAGAACCACAAGGAGAAGAAGAAGAGGAAGAAGTAGAAGAAGAAACAGAAGCAGAAGAAGAAGAGTGCTTATTGTATTATTACAATGATTTCGACAGGCGTGAGGAATAATATTAAAAATTCTTTATTTCCAATAAATACAAATATACATCCATGCTAGGGGTCTATATTAAACAAAAACAAAACATAGAAACCAAAAAAAAAATACAATATCACGTCCACCCCAAAGCTTATCGCTTATCGGGGGTAGCGTCTTCTAATAAATAAATGTTGCAACTTTTCTTAAATTTTGGCCTTGGCCTAATAAATTGCTCTCTATTAACAATATTTTCTTAAATTTGTTGCCTTTTCAATTTTTATCATTTTTTAATGGTGGGGAATTTCGTTAAATATACTGTATTTGGTATGCAAACAATGCTCTGTCTACCCCCAAATTTGTTGTATGTATTACATGTCTGCAGTCTGTGTTGTTGTCTCATGTGTCTCATTTTGATATTATATTTTCCATTAAAAGAATTTTCTTTTACAATTATGTATTGTAAGATTTTTTGACAGTTAACATTTGTGCATGTATAAATGTCCAATATTAAGAGTATGCGTCCCATAGGAAATACGTACATACCCCAAAATCCGTTGTTTTTACAGACTTCTTAGTTTTTTTATATAATTAACAAAGCAAAATGCTAAAGATTTGGGTCATTTAAGTGTTAGAAGACGATTTCATGCATCAGGTAATAGTGTAATTTTAATTTTTTGTACAGTAGTTTTTTCATAAAAATGATTGAGAGCTAAAATTTCGCGTACCGTATAATAGATGTCACGAAAAAACTACAAAACCAAACATTAATAATGCCCTCTTATATGAAGCATAAAGTAGTCTTCTACAACTTAAATGAACCAATTAAATAAATAAAAAGTATTAAATTTCGGGTTGTCAATTTCCTACGGGACATACACTCTTATGTATCTTTTTTAAATTAAATTTGCCACAATTCTATTTTGGGTCTTTTGTACAATCGTACAAATCGAACAATAGACAAAGTCAAACTGTTGTAGACGGTACCTGGGCAACTCTTTGTCCAGCGCGCTTTGTAGCAGTTTGCAGAACGACAATAGTGCTCCCCACACCAACCCCATTCAAAACCACAGTATTGCACTACCCATAAACATGCAATGCGTAAGCCCCAAAGAGCGTAGAGTTATGATTAAAAAAAAAAAAAAAAAACGGGAGCACTATGGGAGTGCCGGCAGAAGTGATTTTTTAATATTTTGCAATGGTTAGGAATTAATTTCGCTCGAATTGCTTTATTTATCAGTATAGAAGTACTATCATTTATGTCGTTAAATAAATATACGGCCCATGGCACTACGCGCCAGAAGACAGGCAGGTCTTCTGAACTCTACATCCTATTTTTTTGTTTTGCAAGAAACGATAAAAATGAGCACTCAAAAAATATCATTGATTCTTAAAATAGTCAGGTTTATTTTCCAAAGAAAAAAGAATAAAAATCCGTTGCAGACAATCCGTAATGGACATCCTTCGCATTGGAAATCGAACTTGTGATTGGTTCCACAAATCCCCGCAACTAGTGATGTGTAACTCCACACATTTTGTGGACTTAAGTCCGGATGTACATCCTCAAGTAGTGGATAGAATCCAACGGACTGAATCCAACGGTCTGCATCCGCTGCTTCACGTGTTGCATGTCAAACCTAATGCAATAATGGACACTAAACATTTAAATAGGCTACTAATCAATATTGAGCCTAGAAATAGTCAGCACATTACAAAACTTTCGCGTCGTTCTGGAAATTGAAGTAATAGTTATATCCTAAGTTGTCCCATCAACATTTACACTTTTAAAGCACGCAGTGTCCATCTTACGATACAATGAACAGTAGAGGTACACGCGTGATAGAAAAGCACACCTATCGGAGCTGGATCCGATGCGTCAAGACCACCAGCTCGGCTAGTCAAAGCCCAGTTTACATGCGTTGCGTTGAGATGGTGCAATTCGCTAGCCCTATAGATGCGTAGTCTTCTAACATTGCAATTGTTTTCATCTCATCTCAAAGGCAGCCTTTTCGTTTATCATTGAACACACCCTAGATGCGTTGTCTTTATACATTGCAATCATATCAAGGCGGGTTTGAATTCTCCTTTTAATCCCTCATCTAAAGTTCTCAGCGCCCCATCAGAAATGTTCACTTTAAAAAAAATGTACAAAGTGGATTCCAGAATTTTACTTCGAGTGCACTCAAAAATGGTATTGATTTGTTTATCTTAGGAATAGGACATATATCATGGTTCTAATGTACTCCCGTTTCCAGGTGACATGTCTGTACCAGCCGGCGCATACAGCGTGGTGGAAAGCGACCGTGGTACCATAGTCCTTCATTGCAACGGCTACTACTATGGTGCTCATGGGACGTACACCGCCTCCGGCGTGAAGCGCTGGCGATGTACGCACAAGCGCCAGAACTTCAGATGCTCGGTCACCGCCACTATAGCGAGCGACTATACTCTGCTCATCAAGAGTGCCCATCAGCACGCCCCTAGAGACGCTGCTAGTCACTGCCATCGGAGTTATTCCATACAGGATATTCAGCAGAGACTTTTAGATAAAGGAAATAAACTCATTATGAAGAAGTAGAAACCAGGGGATGCATTCTTTGCGGCGAAAAAATTTTCTTGGTGGATATTTGCGGTGTTGTTCATTATGGAGCTGTTTTCTGCGGTGTCGATCCGTGTAGGCCTATACTGAAGTTTTTCATCTTCATTTTTGTAATTTAATTTTACAAAATTGGCTTATTTGTTCCGTAAAGAAGAACACCGCATGTATAGTATTTCAATACGAGCAAGGGATACTGTTTGGATGGTCATTAAGTTACCCGTTGCCCAGAGAGCTCCCGATAGCTGTTTGCCATACCAAAAACCCAACCCCCCTTGCCATATGTAATGCCTACCAGTCAGGAAACGTGTTTAAGCTATGGGTCCTGTGCTATATAATTAATAGGAAGACCGTAATAATATTATGGCGTCTGTTGCCTTAACAACAGAGAATAAAGACTCTTCAAATTGGCTGATGCCACGTTTAATGAAATAAATTAAAAAACAATTGAAATATCCAGATTCACTCGACGGACGTATTTTGATTTTCAAGTCAATAAATTAACTTTGTTTGAAAGTTTTTGTAGTATTATTGGTGCAAGCCTGCAACCTAGTATAATTCATCTACTGTATATACCAATGGTCACCTATACACGTTTTGAAAATGCAGCAAGTTAAGGAAGAAGCGTATAATCAGGACGATTGTGTTGTAAACATCTTCCCTACTGCAACAACTTTACTACCTATGGCACGTTTTGGCCTCACAATCCGCAAATTTGGCTTCAAAATACTTGGTTCGGACTTCCTTAGTCACTTCAGTCTGTTAGTAGATCTACAGTGGCGATGCTTCACCGCCCGCGTGTGTAGCTTAACGTGTTTTACTGAGTTTCTGGACAACCCCGAACTGTCAGTTTCAAGTGTTCATCGTCCGTCTCTTGAGGCAGCAATCCAGGATATGTTTACAGTGACGTACAAGCTCCGAGATGCAACATACTTAGAGGACAAGTCTACGTGTCGACCGCAGATGTTGACGAAATGTTTGGAAGAACGTCTTCAGATCTACCATAATACAGCACATCAGCCCAGAGTCAGGCCGTTACCTTTACAGCGACACTACGTAGACACCTAGCATTGTAGGCCTATCTCGGCTTACTGGCAACTTTTCGACCGCAACCCATCAGCCAGGATTCTATGGCTCCATGTTCTGACTCCAGTTCTGATAACCTTTCTTACTATAATAGATATATAACACATTGACATGTTTAGACAAACAGAGGGAAAGACTGTACAAACTAAGTTTCCTATGATATGAAATGACATGAAATATTGATCATAAAGCTGTCAATATTCAAATATTGTCAAAGTTCTTAGAAGAGTATTTCGATACATGATAAAATTCGCCATAATTATTGAACTTGATTGGTAAAAAATAAAGGATGTTAAGTGTGAGAAAGTAGTTCCAAAACATTGACCAATCGGTGTTAGTTGCGACCACATATCATGTATCTTTATTTATTTATGACTTAATTTCTTCAATATTGTAAAATGCAGTACACACCTATTACATTGTTCTAAATTAATTATAACCAGCAGAATGTAAAATTAAAAGAGTAGATTGTAAAATAAATACAAATTACTTCATCATACATTAAAGATAACTTATGTGACATTTTCTTCTCTAGATAGTGAAAGCATTGCAAAATGGATGTATTGTATCAGCATAAATGTTTTAAAGTTTCACGATCCTTAAAATGGTAGAGTTTAGCGCAATATCCACAAGGTGAAAGGGTTGGTAAATTAAATGCGAGGATGGTCCCAAAGGTACCCGACCTAGCAAAGAAAAACAACGAATTGGGGGAAATTTTGCCTTTATTTCTCTGTACATAACCTCCTTTCAGGTTCATATGCACATCGATGTTAAATAGTTTCGATGCCCTGTTCATAGTGTGATCCGTTAAGTTCCTCAAAATATATAGCCATTAACTGCAGTTCGTATCTGAATCTTGTTTCAACAGCCGATTCATGAAAATAAAGTTTACTTAAGAACATTGGGTTGTTTTCACGGCTATTGGTATACATCAAATGAATATAAGTTATTTCCAGTGAAATTCTATTTTGTTCAAAAACGGATAGTTCGAGTTTCCGATTTGCTCTAAGAAAAAGTTTAGGTGGGATCCGCTGACCCATTGCATGATTTGCTGATAAGTACTTAGTTTTACTTTTAGGCCGAATAAGGCTGCCTCCGGTCTTTGAATGGCTGAAATCATGGCTATGCAATAGAAGGAACGTGAGATGACTGTGTTCAACGTTATCTCTAACCGAGTCATTTATAATACACAATCCGATGGATTGGCTGACAGAGTTTGACCCACATTTAAAAGCACCAGGTTCTTTCTTGGCTACGCTTAATGCATTCTATTTCTTTGGATTTTAATAAACTGTTTCTTTCTATTCAGGTGAGCAAACACCGGCATGCAATGGAACCCCAGAACCATACCGTTCGCACCGGGATTATACAACAGAAACGTTACGAAAAGCTATCGAGCAAGTCAAAAACAAAACAATGACATTGCGGCAAGCTGAAAAACGCTACAAAGTACCAAGGACAACGATTTATAGGAAAGTTAAGGGTATTCAGTTGGGTAACGTTGGCAGGCCTCCCGTTTTCACTCCCGGCGAAGAAGTAGAGTTGGTTAATTATTTAATCAACAGTGGGATTGGCACTCCTATTGCTCCATGCGATGCCAGGCTTTCTGTCAAACGATACCTGGACAAGAAAGGGGCGACAGTTAAGCGTTTCACTAATAACTATCCGGGTAGTGAATGGGTCAAGTCTTTCTTGATGCGACATCGCGAACTTACGTTGCGTAATAGCAGCAATATTTTGAAAATTAAGGTAGAAGATACGAACTTGTAGCCTTATAAGGCCAACAACTTTATATAACTATAACATTCCTTCTCTATGTAGATGAAACTATTAAATTGAATTAGAAGACGTACTTGTCAATTATATTATTATCCTTATTATTATCTGCCGAGGTGATATCGGATATGCAAAGGAAAAGAAATCCTCGGGTTCTTTGATAAGATGTAGGTACAAGGCCGTGCAGTTTTTTTTCTTGGGGGGGGGGTCAAAAAAATTTTTTAACGTAAATTATTAATGTAAGTCCATCCTGTCCAGTGTTCCAACTCACATATCCTTATTCCAATTCTTTAAACAATACAGGTTGACATTAAAAAAATATTTCGGGGGAGGGGGGTCCGGACCCCTTAGACCACCCCCCTGGATACGGCCATGTGTACGTAAGTTTCCCTTCTGCTGCCTAATTCGGTATCCAGGCTACAAACAAGCCAAGAGTCAAGTCTTGAGGCGGCATTCTGAACTTACGTTGGGTATGATAACATCAATGTTCAGGAAATTGAGGTGCAAGATACCAGCAATTACTTCGACATCGTAATCTTTGATGAAAACTGTTGTAACTCGGAAAAGAGCGTTTTGCAAGTTTTTTTCAACGTTACACTCAATAAGATACCTACTCATGTTTCAATAACATTCATTCCGGGCAGAAAAAACATTTAATTGTTTTAGTCGTTCCTTTTGTGTTTACAATAAAGTTAATCAGTTTACAAAATTAATCTTGATCTTGTTTTAAAAACCCTTCAGATGATTCCTCCATGCCTTTTCATGTTTTTAACAGGCTGTATAACAGGCGTTCCAACACTACAGGTTTGTTCCTTTCTGATATCCCTCTCCACTCAACCGAGATGTTCCACAAATCATTCACGGTGTTGTCTACTCAGCTGCAATATGGAACTACAATCCAGCTGTGACCAGAGAATCGTCAGTTCTGGCATCAGAGCACACCTCGACACCTCGTGACTATTTGCGTACTGCATATACTGTAGTATCTCCTGTGTAAACAAATAAATACCTAAGTAAATTACTGATTTGATTAAACGGTCAAACAGGTTCGTACTTGTACGGTACAAGCTGTACCTGCTTGCTCAGGAGCAGATACGTTTTATATCTTTTCGCGAAATATTTTAAATCAGTTCATCTCCTATTTCACATTCATTCAATTCTTTTTCCTTTCTTGCTCGAATCGTTTCTTTCGAACACCTGGTGGTTGCTCTGTAGACTCTGTGGCAATTTCAGTTATCAAGTGTATGTGAATTATACGCTTTACAAGTAATTTTTATTTTCTTATTTATTTGAAATTTAATATAGCCTACAACTAATTTGTTTTCAGTTGAAAAATCGTCGTCAAACAACCGGACTTCAGAAGCGTACCGTACGTACCGTGATTATACTACAGAAACATTACAAAAAGCAATGGAACAAGTCAAAAACAAAACAATGACAATCCGGCATGCTGCAAAAAGCTACAAAATACCCACGGGGACGATTAAGAACAAACTTAGCGGTAGACACTTGGGCAATGTTGGCAGACCTGCCGTCTTCACTCCTGACGAAGAAGAAGAGTTGATCAATTATTTAATCAACCGTGGGATTGGGTCGCCAATCAGCATAAAAGACCTCACTATTTCGGTTAAAGGATATCTGGATAAGAATGGGACTACTGTTGCACGTTTCGCCAATAATGTTCCTGGTTATGACTGGGCGAAGTCTTTTTTGAGGCGGCATCCGAAGCTAACTTTACCTAATGATGGTAATTTTAAGAATGAGAAAGAGTAGCGAAACAATGAACCTCTTTTGTATAGAATGTCAGATCCCAAGGTTTTGATTGGTTGGGCACGGTTGCGCCCATGATGCTATAAGTTGGGTGCAAGCATTTTCCTAAAGTGGTCAATCGTTCCAGTATTTCTACATTTAGAAACAATTATATTTTTGATGAATGTCGATTGAATTTGTTTTTGATGAAGATTTGTGCGTCATTTAGCCACTTCATTAAACAACAAATGCGCAAAGTTACACTTCAATTTTAGCATCAATTTTCCTATACTTATGCAACGTTGTGAAACAGGGTTTTCTTCACGCAGTAAAAAGTATGAAAATTCAGGAGTTGTTCATTATTGCTTAATTTATGGGCAACAATAAAGTTGATTTGCAGAAATGTTTTCTACAATTATTTGGGGGTCTTTATAAAAAGCAGTTCTAATGATGCCCCTCTGCAGCAGAGGGAGAAAGAATCGCTTATCCAGCAGCCTGATCGAGGCGATTATAATACCGGGGTTAAATAAATACCCTGGGATTATAACTGTAAACAAACACATTTTGAATAGCACTTTCCATTATAAAATTATCTTGTTTACATTATTAATACCAGGGGATTAAATAAATACCGGTATTATAATCGCCTCGATCAGGCTGCTCGACTAAATCCAAATTATCTGAAATAAGCCCCAATTAATGTAAACTTGATGACGGGAATTAAAGCGAATTACGTGATGAAGCATTAGAATCCGGGATGGTAGGCTGTGGTCGATCTGAAGGCGTACTTCCAAAGGTTTCGAGAATCAGTGGTTGGGTATAGCAAGGAAGGAAGATACCAAAAAGAACGGTTTACACTCCCTCCACTTATTCTTCATCTTGTTCTTGTTTTTGATGCTGTTGTTCTTCTCCCTCCTCCTCCTTCTCTTCTCCCTTAGTGCCGCGTGCGAGAGTTTTCACATAATAATAATCTACTTTCCAGAGCACTGGGTAACCCTCGAACCCGGGCAGTTCGAATGGGTCTATAGTAGGCGAGGTGCCGTCATGTTGCGCTGCGATGGCTACTACTATGGGAAACACAATGAGGGCTACTACGCAAAAAACAGCCAAAAAGTCAAGTTCCCGGTGAAGTGGAGGTGTACCTATAGACGGGCAAGTACACAATGCAAGTCAATGGCTAAACTGCTGGCGTCAGGTCATGTGATGATTAAAATTTGCCATGAACACCCGCCAAGATTATAAAATGTCTAATTGCCTAATTGTTATATTGTTATGCTTTGTGATATTATATTGAAATTTAGACAGATTGATTTTTTACATAGTGCCTGGAATTTTACCCGAAATACTATATAGCCATGGAAGCACGAGTTTTGCGAAGACCTTTGATTTTCTGGGCTACGTGAGGGGACATGCGGCAAGACCAACCGGTCGTAAGTCCGGGAAAAGGTCCCAAGGATGGGCTTCACCATGTCACTCTTCTTTCTTCCTTCTAGAACTAATTGTAAATTTCAGATATCGACGACAGAGGCTACGTTATTCACAATTTGAAGGATCACGAGTATAAAGTCACCAGGTCTGCTAGAGGGGCAATAGTAATCTTGTACGCCGGATACTCCTACGTCCTCAACCGACAAAATCCGAAACATCCTTTCAAGTACTGGAGATGCGCTAACAGGAGAACTGCGGTCAAATGCTATGCTACGGCAATACTGAAGGATGACAGATCTCTTATAATCAGGAGCTGTCATTCACATCCTCCAAGTCACGAGGATTTACACTAGTACTCCTACGTGCCCAACCGCCAAAATCGAAAATATCCCTTTAACTACTAGAAATGCGCAAATAGTTAGGAGAACTGACATCTAATGCTATGCTTCGGCAAAACTGAATGATGACTGATCTCTCAGAATCAGGAGCTGCCATTCTCACCTTCCAAGTCATGATTGAATAAGCATCTATTATTGTACTACTACCTGCTCGACTGCCCAATTCCGAAACATCCCCTTCAGTGACTGGAGATCAACAGACATGAGAGCGGATGTCAATATTTAAGGAGCTGCCATTCTCGCCTTCCAATTGATTGAACTGTTTGTTTAGCCGTGTTTGAAGTGTGATAATGGGGCAATCTTGAGTAAATGAACAAAAAAATATTGTCTGATATTGTTATAACTACTACCCTACCACGATATTTGGAACGACAATTGGAAAACTCTGTTCATTTGAAAACTTTCATAAGCGGAACACCGAATTCTTTCGATGTTTATGAGTGTTCCAAATGTCATCATGTCGTAGTCGGGAAGTCGGTATAGATCCCTTTCCATGGCAGAACTGGAGCTGCTATTTGTGATTTCGCTGTAAGTTATGCTGACCCTTAGCCTGTTCCCTCTACTGAATTAGGTAGAATTGAGTTGGTGTTGACAACAGGGCATAATGGCTGAATGGAATCAGGTTGTGTACAAACGTTGATTTTTCTTTTTATATAGTAAAAAAATGTAAATATTTTAGTATTTTTTATATGAATTACCGAGGTTTAATTAATAGAGTCTAAGTCTAGAGATGTTTCCTTCTTTCATTTCGACAAACAATAACCTCTGATGACAAAACAGCAGAATCCGGGCTGTTGGACCTTGGCTGATCTGAAAAAGTACTATCTAACGTTTCGTCAACAGCTGCGGTGGAAATCTTCAGTGGTTGCTTGTAGACTGAATCAGAATAACCCAATTGGATTACTGTTCCTTGCGTCGCTGCTAACTCAATTTTATATCCGGTTGAAGATGTCATTCTATTTGTAAAGTGAGTACTACATACATTTATTAATTATTTTAGATATGATAGCTGTACGTCGTGAGCAATACGAGTTTGTCGGGAGTTCCAGGGGAAAACCGCAGATTTTATACGACGGCCGGTACTACTGTACTAACAAAATGGATCCCGCACAGCCGTACAAATACTGGAGATGCACTTTTGGAACTGTCAAAGCGTCCATCAGATGCAAAGCTACTGCTAGATTTATGTCTGATAATCAGACTTTGTTGATTAGAAACGTCCACACCTGCCCGAGGAGGAAACAGTCAAATGTTTAAGAAGCCGTTTTAATTGAGGCAAATGAATCTACTAATCTACTGAATACTTTTGATAACAATTTTGAGGAACTCACTCTTCTAGTTACTACTCAATTTATGTCTGAAAATCAGACTTTGTTGACTAGAAACGTCCATACCTGCCCGAGAAGAAACCAGTCAAATGTCTAAGAAGCTGGTTTAATTGAGTGTAATTGAATTTACTAATCTGCTGTAAACTTTGTTTAGAATTTTGACAAATTAAAAACCTTGCTTAATGCCTACCTAGATTTATTTTGTACTCCTTAAAATGATTATTTTTTCCTTTAAAAAAAACGTTATTTAGTAGGGGAATACATACAGTATATTTTTCCCCATCAATTTAATTATAATGGTTAAAAGTGGTTCCATGACTCTGGAATATAATATATGATAACATTTTTTTACAACTTTATATCAGAGTATGTTCCATTAAAAGGTGGTAGGGGGATCCCAAAGGATTGACCTCTGGGGCCTCCTGTTAATTTAAAACAGCTTATAATTTTGGAATTATAATGATACATTTAAAAAATGTACTATAAGAATTTAAAAAGAACAAGGGAGAAAAAAACACAATAAACATGAGAATGAAAGAAAAAGAAAAACCGCAATAGAGAACGATATAGGTATAGTTACAGTAAATCGTGCCACTTTGCGAAGTTATAGGCTTAGAGCGTCCAAAGCTTGCGGATTTAACTTAAAAAATTGAGAAATTGCTTTGGCGCGGTTTCCACCGACCGGCTAGGGCTAAATACAAATACGGTGACGTGGTAGCAGACATTCAAGACTTAGGCGAGGTTTCCATCGACCTCGCATTGCAGAATGCCAATGACATTGACGGAAATGTTTGTTTTCCTATAAATAAGGACTTTAAAAGTAAATAAGGACTTTATATTGTTTCTATTACTTAGCCATCCTAGCGGAGTAAGGGCTATAAAGCCCTCTTTAATACTAAACTAGGAAAGCCCTCTGTGCCATAGTTAAAATTGATCAATGATCATACAGTAAAATCACAAACAAACTAAAATTAAAAAATGGCGTCATGGGATATGTTAAGTACAAACATTTTAATAGATTTCTATAAAAAGAAAAATTTTAATTTCCGTCAATGTCATTTGCATTTTGCAATGCGAGGTCGGTGGAAACCCCGCCTAAGTCTTGAATGTCTGCTCCCACGTCACCGTATTTGTATTTAGCCCTAGGTCGGTGGAAACCGCGCCTTAGGATTCTGAAGATTGCGGCCGGTTGCCAGTCTAGTTCCACGCTGGTGGCGTACATCAAATTGGTTAGTGTCCGTCAAGAACCGTTTTTGTCTGTATAGTAATAGTTGTTGAAGATTGCACTTGAAAGTGTTCTTTATTAATTAGCATGACTATCTTAAATGATAATACATTATTTCTATATAATAACTTTATATTTCTTGACATACTAAAATTAACCTTCATCCAAAAACGTATTCTAAAAAAGAAGTCCCGTGTCATCAATTCTTCTTCCACGCATATATTCTTCCCATACTTTTGGCGCACTTTCCAAACTTCATCTTAGGTTTGTATTCCAACAATAGTTGTCTGGCGGAAGTCTCAGTTGATTTTGGTATTTTAAGTTCATGGTAATGGGCGTAGATGGGTATCTGTTTGGTTTTCTCATGGCAACTTTTAAAGCACTACCTATTTTCACAAGCTCAATATGTGTTTTGTGGGCACCACCCCAGGCCAAGATATTGTATTGTACTATTGATTGAATGTGACGTCATTTGTGATGCCGCGGGGTAGCCGCCGGTAGTACAATTACTAGCATTAGTATATGTAGTATCCGGAATGTGACGTCATTCTCATGTTACCCATGTCTGCCGACGCTTTGGTTCATGTAATCCACAGCTAAAAACACCAACAGGTTCTTTTAATACTTACAATTTTATTCATGCAAAAAATGAATGTGTTATAGTTAACCTACACCTAGGTTAGCTACCTTATCAAGCATATTTTAATTTTTTTATTAGAATTATCAAGCAGACTATTGAGGCAGATGAATGTATAGCATATATTATTCTGATATGCCGAAAAACGTTCAGTTTTTGAACAAAAATCAATTTCACGGGAAATATTGATAAGCGGGACTATCTCGGAATTTTCATGAAATGAGCACCTGAATTTAACACCTTTCATTTGACTTATACTGTAACTTATAGACATAATATACCAATGTAACATAAAAAATTAACAGCCTCTTCGCAGTCCGAAATTCGAAACAACCCGGTCGAAGCATTTTTACCATTTACATAATAATGTACACCTTGTTCAGAAATTCAGATGTAGCTATTTATAGCGTTGATTAATTGCAATCAGGTTATGTAGCGTATGAAAATTATCGAAATCTATTAATAATCTAGGCTACAACTATGTAATCGATTTTGTCACAATATACTTTGTAATAGGGATATCCTCCATTTAATTTAATATATTTATCGAATATTTTCAGAGCTGTTGGCTGTACCAAGTGGGAAGTACGAAGTTATCGTCGGAAGCAAGGGGAAACCGCAGATTCGCCACGACGGCCGCTACTACTGCATCAATAAAATCGATCACCAGAACCCTTTCAGATACTGGAGGTGCACCTCCAGTAATACAGCTGGAAACTCAGCTTCAGTGCGGTGCAAAGCTACTGCAAAAATGTCACCGGGATGTGATACTTTGATGGTCAGAAATTGTCATACTTGTCTTAGAAGAGTCTAATTATTGTAATCGATATTAATTATTGATATTATTAGCGTGAAATTGATTTAAAACTCAGCTTCAATGCGGTGCAGAACTACTGCTAAAATGTCGGTGATGTGATACTTTGATGGTCAAAAATGTCCATGCTTGCCTTAGAAGATGCCTCGAACTAATAATAATCTACGTGAAAAAACAACAATTAATAAGAATAAAAGTCCTCAAAAACATAGTACATGCCTTAATATTATTGCACTGAGAAAAAAGGTAACCAGATAGAGGTTGGTAAAGACGATCTGGTCATATAGCTTGGTAGAATGCACCAGACCCTGTCTGGTCTAGCCAATTTTTGACCAGATAATGACCAGATTCAGTAATTACCAGGCACCCGGTCAGGTGCAGTCGTTCTTGACCAGTCTCTTGGCCATTTCCTTGGTTAATGTGTAGCAATTGACCAGATGGCTTCACAAAGATAACCTGTCATATGGTCTGAATTCACTTGGTCAATGATAAAATTGACCATGTGAAGGTTGGTTAATGTAAGTGGTCAATTATAAACTAACCACGGTCTGACCATAATAAGGATGTATTCATTCATTGTGTTCCAGACCTGGGTTAATAATTATTTTGGTCGATGTTAATTATTGTTAATATTAGCGTGAAATGCATTTAAAATTCACCTTCAATGCGGTGCAAAGCTACTGCAAAAATCGCTGTGATGTGACACTTCGATGGTCAGAAATTGCCATACTTGCCTTAGAAGATGCTAATTATTGTGTTCCAGACCTGACTTAATAATTATTGTGGTCGATGTTAATTATTGTTTATATTAGCGTGAAATGCATTTAAAATTCAGCTTCAACGCAGTGCAAAACTACTGCAAAAGTCGCGGTGATGTGATACTTTGATGGTCATAAATTGCAATACGTTTCTAAGATGATGCTGATCAGATTTTTGGTGTGCTAACAATAATTATTATATTGTGGTCGAAAGCTAAAGACAAACCGTTTCTGGAATATGTGAATTTGTTGATCAGAAATGGTGATTCTTGTCTTAGGATAGAATTATTAAAAGTAATTATCATTATTATTATTAGTGTAATTAATTATTAACATCACGTAGCGCCATGCTACCTCTCTTCAAAACTTACCTTCAATGCGGTGCAAAGCTGCTACGGAGATTCAAAATTGCGTATTTTTCCTATACTACAAGTAGTTGTAATTGTTAGAAAAATTGTGACTTGCAATTTAAAATAATTGCAAAAAACCGTCAAACTCATGACAATAGCGATATAATTGTGTTGTGCAATAATTATAACATAATTTAATAATGCGTTTGCTGTCGTATTGTCAATAACCAATTTTTCTTTCAAACCCAAATACGAATACAAGTACTTACGACTAAAATCAACAATAATATCAGTTGGCAGTTTCGTTTTCGAGGAAGAGATATATCCGTAGAAATGATGAGCTCTACGCAATATACCAAGAACCTACAATAGTCGCCGAAATCGACTTCGATGGCCAGGTGGTAACGTGCTTGCACTTGTGCGAGACTGTACACGCCTTGCAATCGGAGACGTGTCGTACTCATCACGGGTAATAACCTACAGAGGCGACTGAAAAGGTAATTCGGATACATTCATTAAATTGTTTGTAAGCGATTTATCTTTAAGAAAAAAAAAAGAAAAAAAATGAGAGCCCGCATCAGGAGGCTAGGGTACGTGCACAAGAGCAGCCTTACACAAGGTGCCCCAAGGGAGAAGACGAGTGGGACGACCACGGATGTGATGGCTGGACGACATCGGTGGATCTGGCGACCCATGACGTCGATGACTGGCAAAGGAGAGTGCAGGACCGTGCAGGCTGGCGCGAAGTGGTAGAGCAAGCCAAGGAGTAGGTAAGTAAGTTTCGCTTTGTATTTACATAAGGACAGATGTGGCTTCGGTTTAAATGGAGCTTAAAAGAGGGCTTATACAATTAAAAACATCGTGTGAGTCAGACCACTCGTATCTCTCCACTGTTTTCCTTGGCTATGGTAAGCGAGAGCAGCTGGCAAACGATGGGAACCGCTCCTGGCAAAAACCATCCCCAGCAACTTGCGTTCCGAATGGCACACAGGACATGACTACCTCCAGAGCCACCTCCACAGAATAGGTATAGCTGAGTCATCCGAATGTCCCCTCTGCTTCCAAGGGGAGGGGAATGCCGATCACATATTCAGCTGCCCTGGCATTGAGGTAGAAAACCGAACTACGACACAGGAGGGATTGACCCAGCTCTACTATGGGGCCAACCAGTCAAGGACGGGCGTTGGCTGAAGAAGAAGAAGAAGAAAGCTATGGTAATAAATTATTTATTTGTAATTGCAAAAACTTTCATGGCCAGATTCAGTTGATATAGCCGTAGAATTCGGGCTGATGGGCCATGGTCGATCAGCAAGCGCGTCAAAAGCCTGCGGTCGACATGTTCAGGAGTGCTACGTAGAAGATGGTTCCTCAGAGTCTCAGCAGCAACTGTTCAACCATGGTCCACAACCACGACCATGGCATCTACTGCTTCATCACGATTTTCTTTTATTTAATTTTTTTTATACTTTCAGATAATACATCAAGAAATTACCATTTTGTGCGTAGCTGCCGCGGTAACATCAACATCTCCTGCGACGGTTACAAGTACTCAAGTAGCTCGGTCGGAAAAGTACGGAATTACAAGCACTGGAGTTGTGCCAACAGTAAGCGAAAAAAGTGCAAGGCTACAGCAGTCTTAGATCTTAAAACCAAAATGTTGACCATAAAAAACGTCCATTCTCATCCACCTCCAAGGGCGCGAACAGTGCTCAAAATTTAAAGCTATTTATTGGAGTTTACTCCTTAAGAATTGGATTTCATATTTAATGGCCCGGTATGAGAAATTTATAAGGCGTTAAAAATAAGGTGATCGACTTTCTGCGTTACGGACTTTTTCGGCAGGGCGCCCACCGCGGGGAGTCCACAGCCCATTCTTTATTATGGTTGGATAATGCACCTGCAGGCTGCCTAGTGCGTCCCTAGCCTATATATATATTTATGCGACGTACACATGAGCATGTGTGATTTGTATTTATTGGACATTTAATAATTATTTATGTAGTTTATATAAAATATGTATGAACTGCACATATAATTAGATATTTAATCCAATATGAATATTATAAAGTGCATTCCACGAAAAATAGACAACTTTTTAACCTAACCAACATTTATTATTTTTTCGATATCTATAATTTCCTCGTGGTTATTACAAATATTTATTTATTTTATGAATAAATTTTGAAATGTAAATAATATTATAATCAACAATTAAATAATATTATCTGATTAATCAAAAATATTTTTTTCAATATCATAATCTTGTATATAAAATTCTCATGTCCCGGTGTTAGTAGTTGAACTCCTCCAAAACGGCTTTACCGATCATGAAATTTTGTGTGCATATCGGGTAGGTCTGAGAATCGGACAACATCTATTTTTCATACCATACATAAATATTAAGGGTTAGCCACCCCTAACTTTTTTTTTCAATTTTGGATTAATTTTTTTTTTTTAAATTTTTTTATGATACAGCATTAGTAAATACATATGACCCTAAATTTTCAACCCTTTACAATCAACCCCTATTTTTATCTTCCACCCCTAAATTTTTTTTCAATTTTAGATAATTTTTTTTTAATTTTTTGATGATACAGCATTAGTAAATACATATGACCCTAAATTTTCAACCCTTTACAATCAACCCCTATTTTTATCTTCCACCCCTAAATTTTTTTTTTCAATTTTAGATAATTTTTTTTTTAAATTTTTTATGATATGATAGTAAATACATATAACCCTAAATTTTCAACCCTTTACAATCAACCCCTATTTTTATCTTCCACCCTTAATTTTTTTTTTCAATTTTAGATAATTTTTATTTTTTTATGAGACAGCATTAGTAAATACATATAACCCTAAATTTTCAATCCTTTACAATCAACCCCTATTTTTATTTTTAATAATTTTTTTTTATCTTCCGCCTTTACCTCCGAAACGGCTTGACCGATTCTCATGAAATTTTGTGTGCATACCGAGTAGGTCTGAGAATAGGACATCTATTTTTCATACCCCTAAATATTAAGGGTAATCCACCCCTAATTTTTTTTTCCACGGTTGTGCATTCGTTGGAAAGGTCTCGGGCTCAGGAAAAACTTCAACAGAAAAGCGGGAAAATCATTTTTCACATGAGCAGTGGGCGCGAGGCCGAAGGCCGAGCTGCCGCCCGCGGCAGGCCCAACCGTTCTGCTTGTGTTAATATAAAATTCTCTTTCAAAAATTTTTATTTTTCAGCATTTTTAAATAATTTACATACCTATTTACATACATATAATTTGCCACTGTTTCGTTTTTTTTTTTTTTTTTTTTTTTTCTGCGGAAGTGGAAAACTTGCAAACCAAGCACCTGTGCCTTTACTTGCCTCCTTTCAACACGGCCATGCTCCGGCATGAGTGAATCAGGATAGCATCCAGGTAGTGAGGGGTTAACTGCGCGTTCAACCTCTAGTAGGCCGCCAGCCGACCCTCTAAAAACCACTACCATCTCACGTCAGGTAGGGTCCTGTAGACGCTGGAAGAAAACGTTCATTACTGAAGGGATGGGATGGATAATTTGGAAGGAACTCGGACGGTGGTGAGAGAGTGGAGAGGATTTAAAATTGTAACAGTACGGTAACTGGTAACCTAACCTAACTGTTTCGGTGTTTTCATGATTCGTGAACCACGTTTCTACCGACGATTATGTGAATTATAATAGTTACCATAAACCACTTGTCACAGTAATTAATAACGAAGACGCTTGAGACTCTCTCCGGTCTTATAATGGTTGAACACAAAGGATCCCCCTCTCCCCCCCCCCCGTATATATTTTAACCTTCTTTTTTCCCCCTCTCTTCTTCTCTTGTTTCTTCTCTATTTAATTTTAAGCATCTGTCTATAATTAATACAATTTTTTAAGGTTAGCATGAAAAGAATACTTTATAGACTTATTGTTCGCCTTTTGTTTTGTTATTTTATTTCAATAAAGTCGTTTTCAATTCAATTCAATGAAAAGACAATATTGACCTAATTAATATTCTTCTTCTTCTTCCCCCTCAATGCCGCGGGCGCAGCGTGGGGGGGGGGGGGGGTCGCCCTGGACCCATTTCCTAAACTCTCCGCGGTTCAACGCTAACGCCTTGAGCTGGGCCATTGTTTTCCAGCTTTCGCTCCCATAGAGGATGTTGGACTCCGGTCTCCTATTCCTATTTTATGTAAGTATCTGAACAATGGGAGATGAGTTTGATTTATCTATGCTGGAGTCTGAGGTTGAAGGAAACGCCCGAGAATTATTTAGGCACTTAAAAATTTTGAAAGGTATTGTGAATGACAGATATTGTCTAAATGGCTTGGTTGAGCTCATTTCAGCTATAATGGATGAATACAATGATACAATTAGGGGCAACATACGCTTAGAAGAGCTACTTTTAAAACGGAATGAGCTCTACGATGACATTGAACATGACTACAAAGCTAGGTTGTTTGAATGTTCTAAACTTAGAAAAGAAAGAGACGCTCGCCAGAGCGAACTAAGTGAGCTTAGGAGCTCAGTGGAGGCGTTGAGGGGGCTATTAGATGTGGAAAAAGAAAAAAACAATAAGCTACGTATGGAAAATCTTACACTCTTAAACGATTCGATGGACATTCAATCTCAACTTCGTGCACTCCCTCCACCCCTTGCGCCCATTTCCGCATGCGATAAGGTTGGAGTGGCCCTAACCAAGGCAACTCTGACTGAGCATTCTCTCAGTGAGCAACTGGATAGTTCTGAATTAAATAGATCTAGGCCTATAAAAAAGGTTTTGACTCAGATTCCGATACAAATCTTTACTTGTGAGCCTAAATGTTCTTCAGATGTGACCGTTTCAAAGCCCGAAGTTATTGTTACCCCACCGACCCCCCCGAGGGCTAAAAACTGTAATCCTAGAATTATTGTTACCCCGCCAACCCCAGGAAAAAACATGATTTTGCCTGTAGCGGGAAGGATCCTCATAATTGGTGATGGTAATGCCATTGGTTTGGCGGAGAAACTTAATATGATTTTACCTACCACATACACTGTCTCTGGTACTTGCCTGCCTAACGCAAAACTGGACCATTTAATTGATGTCGCTATGAAACATAAATCTTTGAGCAAAAATGTGACTGTAATTTTGCTTTGGAGAGGGTCGGCTGCTGACGACGGTGCGATTGCTACTAATTATAAAATTTTAACAGAGCTGGGCACGAGATGCCACCTTATTGTCTCTCACGTAGGTCCCGCTATTAGCGGTGGGAAATATATTCCCAGAAATGGGAGATCTCACAAATGTTTTAGCGGTTTGGTGACATGTTTCAACGTATTGAATACCGTAGCCATGCAACCAAATCTGTTCTCATCCAGCGGATTATTAAATGCCCAGGGAAAGAAGTTTTTAGCTGATAACTTAAAAACTCAAATTCTCTCTATGAGTTCTAGTATATTGAGACATGAGGTCAAGCTTGTAAGGCCCATTCCTGTTCTAATGACTAGGCGTCCTGATCCCCGCCCAGTCTCTCTCTTTCGCCAGCGGCGATCTCAGAGAAACCATTTTTTAGGGAGTGTACGGTGCTTACTCCACCTAACTTAAGGAGCCAGCCTACTTCAGACCAAGTCAAACAAGTTGCCTCCTCCCGTACGTCTAGTAGGGGCAAGCTAGTTGTTTTCCATCTAAATGTCCAAAGTCTCAGATGCAAAACGCATCTACTCCCTCATGTTCTTCAACTGGAAGACGTGGACATAGCCTGTTTCAGCGAACACTGGTTGCAACCTAATGAAATTGTGCCACTAAAAGATTACTCTCTTGCTAGCATTTATTGTCGGTCTACCAAAGCTGTTGGTCATGGTGGGTCCTGCATCTATGTTAGGGAAAATATTCGGTTTGTGGAGCGACCAGACATCCAGACCCTATCTGTAGAAAACAGTTTAGAACTCACCGCTATTGACCTATGCAATTCACGTATAACAATTGTCTGTTTATATAGAGTTCCCGATAGCAGTGACATCGATAACTTTCTCAGTATAATGCTAGCTCTATTAGACAAACTAGAGCGTGATAATAGAATAGGTGTACTGGCCGGTGATTTTAATGAAAACTTTTTATTGACTAGTGACAGAATCCTGAAAATTTTGGACGCCTTTAAGTGTTATAACTATAACCCCTTTATATCAGTGCCAACGAGAATTACTGATAAATCTGCAACCTGTATTGACAATATATTTGTTAATATTGATCAAAGCCCAGACATTTGCCATGCACTCTCCCACTCAGTTGGCTTCTCAGACCATGACGCCCAGATATTGTGCATCTCTGATCCCCAATTCCTGCCTTATCCCACTAATGAGGTCAAATGTCCCCAATTTCAGAGAGCCTATACTAAAGGTAATGTTAATAAATTCAATGCCCTGCTGTCAAATTGTACCTGGGATTCCATTTTTGATACTACAAACGCTCACTCTGGTTTTGAAGCGTTCTCAGGTACCTTAACCTCTTTTTACGACTTATCCTTCCCACTTAAGATGGTTAAAGATAAAAGAAAAACTACAAAGAGGACCACTCTTAAAGATAAGTTTGACCAACTCCGTGACATTAAAGTCCTACACCAAAGCTCTGGTGACCCCATGTTAAAAATTCACCATAGCCAAGCTCTTAAGTGTCTAAAATTAGAATGTCATAGGCTGGAGAAAGATGATGTGTGTGCTCGAATCTCTAACTCCAACAATAAGGCTAAAGCTGCGTGGGAGGTTATAAACGAACGTAGGCAGTTATCATCCAAACCAGCTATTGTTAAATTAACTGTTAATGGTGAATCGATCTCGTCACCTCAATTAATTGCTGATGAATTTAGCTGCTATTTCAGAAACACCATTGAGGATCTCATTAGTCGCATTCCCCATGCGAGTGTTAACAACGTGGGATGGCCAGTAAGTGACACGTTCTTCCTTGCCCCGGTAGATGCCGGGGAAGTTCGCGCTGCGATTAAATCCCTGAGGCGCACGTCGTCTGCCGGGGTTGACAAAATACCCTCTAAGCTACTTAAAGATTCCTGCCCTCACCTCATTGGACCTTTAGTTCTTCTGATAAACAGGAGCTTTGACGATGGGGTCTTTCCAAATTGTTTTAAAAAGGCCATAGTTAAACCTGTGTTTAAGAAAGGGGCCCGTGATCAGGTACAAAGTTATCGTCCCATTAGTCTCTTACCATCTGTATCTAAAATTATAGAAAAAATAGTAAATAAGAGACTTATTGATTTTCTAAAAAAACATAAGGTACTCTCTCCAGTCCAGTTTGGGTTCCTACCTGGCAAATCTACTGGCGACGCCTGCCTCAAGCTTTATAACACTATCCTTGATGGCATTGACTGTAGAAAAGCTCCCCTTAGCCTGCTCTTAGACCTATCTAAGGCATTTGATACGCTCGACCATGGCATACTTCTGGAAAAACTGCAAAGGGCAGGCATCAGAGGTGTAGCCCTTAAATGGTTCAGCAGCTATCTTAAGGACAGACAGCAAAAAGTAGTAATTGGATCTGGCGGCTCCCAGGCGTCATCAGACTGGTGCCCTCTCAGTACAGGTGTCCCTCAGGGCAGTATCCTGGGTCCCTCCCTGTTCCTTATCTATATAAACGAGTTCGCCTCCTTTATGTCAACTACCTCCCTGGAACCCCATGTGGGACTCTACGCGGACGACGCTGTGCTTACCCTACTATTGCCCAATACCCAGTTAGCTTTGTCCGGAGCTGGTGAGACTCTTGAGCAAGCTCACCGGTGGCTCGCAGCGAATAAGTTGGTCCTCAACGCGGTTAAAACCGAACTCATTATCCCAAGTTGCACCAAGCACGGCCACCCAACTCCTAGAGTACTTACTACAAATGGTCTCGACATTACCGAAGCGGCTGACGTCCGGTTCCTAGGCATCACCTTCGATTCCAACCTTAATTGGCGACGACATATTGACATATTATGTGGGAAACTCTCATCAACGGTGTTCCTTATGAGAAACCTATCCTTTGTCGCTGGCAATGACATTCTAAAGGTAATATACTATAGTCTCATGCAATCTCACCTGTCGTATGGCGTAGCCCTATGGGGAAATTCCTCAGACTGCACTAGGGCTTTCCGCCTGCAAAAAAAGGCTGTGCGACTTCTGGCAGGAATATTGGACCAGCGTGTGTCATGCCGATCACTATTCCCTCGTTTGGGTATCCTCACTCTCCCTGCTCTATTTATATTAGAACTGATAATTTATATCAGGAGGGAGGGACTGGGGCTTAAAAATTATGAAATTCACCACCATCACACACGGAGAAGGGGTGACATTCACCTGGGAGCAGTCAGACTCTCTAAGGTACTAAAGGGACCCTTCCAACTCGGTTCCAGACTGTTTAATAAGCTCCCACAGGGTCTAAAAAGAGAAGATATTAGCCTAAACGCTTTCAAGAGCAAGGTGAAGGGACTCCTGGTGAGTTGTTGCCCTTACTCCGTCAATGAATTCCTAGCGACCAACCTCCCTCCCTGCTGACATTCTCTTCATACTTATAAGTGCCTATTGTCTGTTGTCAAACACCTATGAATAACAGTTGCATATGCGATGCCATGTATATCAAATAATTTATTTAAATATAATGTTAAATAAAATTTTAACATTAATCAATTATTATTTTGAAATCAGTAAATTTATTAATTTGAATATAGGAACTCGACAAAATATTTTCGCCTGTTTTATCAAAACTAGTCTTTTTGGCAAAATATTAAGTCCAATCTTATCACTGATAATTTAAAGAGCCAATGGGAAAAGTTTTAGTTAAACCTATTAAACATTAGAATGTCAAACTAAAACTATTGATATGGACTTTTCTCTCATTGTTTTTTTTTTTTTTTTTTCAAATTATTGACTCATAAATAGTCAAAATGTTTATAGTCTAGACTTGATGTTTTGATATTATGTAGCCTACATGGTAGACCTAATTGTATTTTTGACGGTGCCGAGCACATACTGTACCTTTATATCTGTATTGTACTGTATGTGGTAATAATGGCCTATTATATTTCATTTCATTTCATTTCATTTCTTTGTCTTCCGTTCGACTTCTCTCTTGCCGAAAAAGGTGATGCATGTAGAGGAGTAGGCTGCTGTAGTTTTCTAGTTTTCTTAACCGAAATATGAAACCGAGTCCAAAAGACTAAAGACAAATTAATATTCAAAATAATAATAATAGTTAGATAATAATTATCGCATAATTTATCAATCTTCCTAATGATATATTATACATATGATTATGTAAAATCTACTTTTGTAAAATGTTTGATGTATAATAATTTAGTGAATAGTGAATAGAATAAATGTGGGCCTAAATATAATAAAAATATGTAAATTATTTAAGTTGTCGAATTGATTTGCTTACTTACGCTTTGTATAGAAATGTAGAATATCGATCTTTTTCTTAGTCTAGTAAGCATTTTTGTGCCTGTTTAGACCATCGTACTTGAGGAGTAAACTCCAGTCGTGTGTCAGAGCTGACACACACAATTTTTAATTATTAATTAATGTAATTACTCCGGCTTATGAGACAATTTGAGATGGAAAAAAGCTTATAAGTGTAGAAATTAAATGTCTCATGAGATATCAATCATTCATAGAGTTGTCAAAAAAATCAAGAACATTAGTTTACACAGCAAATTTATTAAAACTTTTATTTATTTTCTGTTCATCCTGTATTTTTTTTTCTAATATTGTTCCACTTGTATATATACCAGTTATTTTATTTATATATATATAATATAATATGTTGATCTATTAAAAATATTGAGAAATACACGAATTATTATTGTTATTTGACTGCACACATACTACCTAAGTATATATTTAACGACTATTTTATAGCCAGATGTAAAAACTGCGCACGGGCGTCGCGTCGCCTTGGGGTACATGATGACACACTTTGTATTATTTTAATCTGGAAAATACACTGAAATAAAAATATATTTATTGAGTTATTGACAATCTTTCGTTCCAGATACCAACATCGGACAGTATAAGTTTGGACGTAGTACCTGTGGAGATCTGCAGAAAACGTTAGGCGATCCATTTCCCAAACCAGGAAACCATCGGCTGGAAAAACGTTTGGCAGCCAACGGTAAACAAATCAGAAGACGTTGTGTGTTATGCTACAAAAAACTGGCGGCAACACAGGGGCGTATAATGGCAAAGAAAAGGACGAAATGCGTATACACATATTGTAAACAATGTAAGGAAAGTCCACAGCTATGTATGGCTTGTTACCTTTCAGTACATTAAAAAATAAGTACAATAAGTCCTGTCTGAGCCATTGCCATATCTGGGGAAACACGGTGTTTCTAGTAAAGTTGTAAATATTGACTTCCAGCAAACTGGACTCCGAGTAATTTGAACGGTCTGCACCCAATTTCTGTTATGTGTAATGTGTCAAGCTACAATTTACAATAAAAAAAACTATTGACTGTATTGCGGTAGTATTCCGAAAGGTGCTTACACCTTTGCTCACTTGGTTGATGTTACAATGTCGTGTAAATGTATTGTTCGGCTGGTGTTTAGGCGTGTATTCCACTGGTTAATATTCCGTCATTTGTGATTAAAAAAAAGTTGAGATTGTTGTTTTAAGGAGACTATTATGTAGACACTTAACTTATCAATTATAACAGTCTCCTTAAAACTAAAATTCCAACTTTTTTTTAATCAGAAACGACGGAATATTGAACAGTGGAACTCACGCCTTAAGTAAGTATGACTATTAAGATTAAGCCATGCATGTCTCAGGGCAAGTTAAATCAAAATGCGTTGGACGAGTGAATCTCAATATTTCAATTGTTTTTTTGTGACATCACTCAATTTGAAGTACCTTTAGTCTTTGTTCCTATGGCAGCAGACGCAAGAAATATATTTATTGACTGCTTAACAATCTTTCGTTCCAGATACAAAATTGGAAAATTATAAGTTTGCACCTAGTGACTGCGGAAACGTACAGAAAACGCTATCTGAGCCATTGACCAAACCAGTTAAACATCGGCTGGAAAAACGCCTGGCAGCCAACGGTAAAAAAATCAGAAGACACTGCGTATTATGTTACAAAAAACTGGTGGAAGCACATGGGCGCTTAATGGCAAGGAAAAAGTCGAAATACGTATATACATATTGTCAACAATGTATAAAAAGTCCACAGCTATGCATGGACTGTTACTTTTCTGTACATTAAAAACAAGGTACAATTAAGCTTCATAATGTGGCTAATTTATAAGTCCTGTCCAAGCCATTGGCATATAAGGGGAAACACAGTGTTTCTTAATGGTCTCAATGACCGTGTACCAACTTGTCAGGGATTGTCTAAATGCGAGAAAGTAAAAGACTTACAGGTTTGACAGGTTTACTGGTTTTGGATTGGTTGTTGAGCAGTTGTGGTGAGGCATACCCGAACCATTGCGATGCAAAATTGGGCGTAGTTTAGCGACCTTAACTAAGAAATGGTCGAATTCCTGCAAGATCGTTTATTAAGAAAAAGGCCTGGAGGAACGAAGTTGTTTGTTTTCTTCCAACGCCCGTTTTCAGCATTTCTGCTTTTAAGCAACCTAGCTGGCCTGGCGGGGGAGTGAGTCTGTTTATTAACTAAGGGCTGGCTCCTTTACCTCTGGGAGAATGGGGGTTGACTGACAGTGTAAATACTGTTTTTCGCTTATCCCGACTCGGTCCCCTATCTGTTCAGTCAACATTACGCCCTTCTATCTTCACCACGAGGAGGTACAGATCAGACATTTTTCGCGTCTTCGCCTCTGAGACCATAATTCCTCATTCGGGTGAGTGAGGGCAATGCCAACTCTCAGGCGGTCTCCGTCCATGCTTCCGAAGTTGCAGAATTGATCTGAAAGCGTACTACCAAATGTTTCGCCAGCATCTGCAGTCAAAACCTTCAGTGGTATGACATAGACTGAAATTATTGGATCTCGGAGCAACTCTTGCCCCCTCCGGATTGTACTGCTTCATCATCTGACTAATTGGCATTGTTTATTTGTGGACATCCCGTTTGGTCTATCAGTCCGGATTCTTCTGCTTCATCATCTGACTATTCGGCATTGTGTATTTGCAGAAATCCCGCTTGGTCTATCAGTCCGGATTCTTCTGCTTAATCATCTGACTAATTGGCATTGTTTATTTGCAGAAATCCCGCTTGGTCTATCAGCCCGGATTCTTTTGCTTCATCATCTGACTAATCGGCATTGTTTATTTGCAGAAATCCCATTTGGCCTGTACCAGTTTGTGCGTAGCGACCGCGGTAACCTACAAGTTTCTTGTGCGGGATATAACTATTCGTCAAACTCTGTTGGAAAAGTGCGGAGTTACAAGTACTGGAGATGTACCAGCAATAATCGCAACAAGAAATGCAAAGCTACAGCTAAAATAAATCAGCAAACCCAAGTTTTAACTCTGCGAAATGCCCATTCTCATCCTCCAAAAACGTTTAATTTTTTGTGAATAGCCTGTAATTACTAGTATCAGCTGTCATACATTCTTATACACAAGAGAGACACGAAGGGCTCCTTAAGAACATCATTGAGGGTATGGTTGAAGGCACCAACTGAAGAGGACCGCAGAAGAAAGAGTACCTAGAGGATATCATGAAGGACCCAGGGTGCGACACCTTCAAAAGACTAAAAAGGACCGCACAAGACAGACAAGAGTGGAGAAGAAGACTACAGTCGCTGCAAAACTATCAATTGATTGCAATGAAGAAGAAGATAATATCTTCTTCTTGAGTTGAGAGCATTATTCTTATACCGTATACTCTTACTACCTACTGTATACTGTATTCTTTTAGATAAAATAATAATAATAATAATATTACTAGTACTAGTACATTGTTGAATATTCCTCTTGGTAGGGTAGCTTAAGGGTGCTTGTCAAGACTATTTTAGGGGTTTGTATGGTGTGGGAATAGCGTGTAAATGATCTGCTAGTTTGTTTTATAGTTTTTTTTTTAGTTTTTAAAAAAGGTTAATCGCATACAAACAATTTAATGAATGTATCCGATTGACCTCTTCAGTCACCTCTGTAGGTTAATACCCGTGTTTAGTTGCGGCACGTCTCCGATCGCATGGCTTGAAGCGACTCGCACAAGAACAAGCACGCTACCATACCACCTGGCCATCGAAGTCGAAGTTGGAGTGGCCCACACCGGCTACAAGCGATAATAGACAATCTGAGACAAGCTTACCATTGACGCAGTGAAACAGGCGAAACCATGACTTCGCCAAGTATAGGTAAGAGTCCCATAGGTTATCAATTTTCCGCAATTTTTGCTGCGGCGGAATTTTTTGTATTCTATTTTATATCATGCAGTATTGTGTACACATCACTCTCTCTCTTATTACAATTATATTTTATTTTAAATTCCAGTGGTTCGAGTACTTCCAGGTCAGTATGAGTTTCGGCAGAGCGTGCGGGGCAACGTCCAAGCAGTTTATAACGGTCATGTTTTCTACCGGAACAAAATCAATCTAAATCAGCCGTTCAAGTACTGGAAGTGCGGCTTTTTCAAGAAAACTAAGTGTAAAGTTACTGCTATGTTGTTGGAAGACAAATCTTTTGTCGTCAATAACTGCCATAACCACCCTATATATTTTTTTTGAAAACGCCATCAATAAAATGATTAATGGTTAATACATTATTACAACTTCTGACTCTGTGTGATCAATTCTTGATTAATACATTATTAAAATTTCCCCGAATCCGAATTAGAGAAAAAAAAGTCGTGGGGAAATGGACGAAAGGAGGAGCCTCCACCTTGCCGTGGTGGAGACTCGGGTTCCAATACCGTTTCGTTCAATTTTTCGAAGTCTTCCTCTAATTCTCCTGCCTATAAAGAGTTTTTATAAAGTTAAATGATTATTCTGTACCTCTAATTGTTGTTAATTGAAAACATACTATATTCACCGACATATTGTAGCATTGTATGGCACTGACATTAAACTAACTTATACTATGTTGAAGAAAAATTTGCACTTGAATTCGAACCTGTTAAGTATTAAAGTATCGTTATTACCGCCATTACTGACTTAAAAGTGAAAAGATTGTTGTCACGTTGGTGGCTTGGGATGATTTACTTTTGGTTTTGTGGACTTGGAAGAAACATTAAAGGAGCATGAACTTCAATAAATTCCTTCACGGAAATGAAATGCCTTATTCTCTTTCAATCAAGTTAAATACTTCTATGCCTTGGCGGGACATCATCTTAACCACAAGATTTTTCTAGATCCTACAACTTCAGATATTCACAGAATCCGTTTTTTTATCTGTCTTTACTGTAACAGGCCCTGAAGTTTTCGGCCCTGCTGCTTTTTCATGCAACATTGGTAACGTTTCTGCTTGAATGTTAGTTGTTGGCAAACTGGTTTAGTTTGTTTACCAATTCTGTGGCCATTTTATTCAACTAGGCTCACGTAAGGAGAATAGAGGGGAAGTTTCGCTTTCAAATTTTACATTGTAGAAAAAAATCACTGACTCTAATAAGGACCCAAGCGTACTTGTATTCTATGAAGGATTTAAACAAAATTGCATTATAGGGTCACCCACGCCTGCATTTGTAAGGCCAGCACCACCCTCAGCCAACTGTGAGCGACTGGACCATACGTATATCATATACGGTTTTGTGTATAATATGTATCACCCGTTCTTCTCGGTCAGTGTTTTAGGGACTGAAAGGCTGATTGAGTTGAATATTGTAAACACTAAACATGTTTTTTTGGGTTTGTGTCATTCAATTGTTTTGGTCATGCCGTCTTGTATTCCTTTCTGATTTTTTTTTGTGCACTTAAGCCTATTGGGCCTATTGTGCCCCCTACAACAATGTATCTACATCGCTTCACTTCCTCGATGCCTATCTCCCTCAGGAGAGCCAGGATCTTGAGGGGGTTTTCAAGCGGTAGGTCTCGTATATCCATCAGCAAAAGACTTGATTGTGTGACTATTGAGAATTCCTGCTGGTTCGCAGTATTCTTTCTAACCTGACGCCATGATCGGTGCACACCCAAAGGTCGTCTTTGTGAAAGGATTAGCCGCTAGATGTTTCCACTTAGCGTTGCCCAGATCGGTTTTTTATCCACGGTTTTTTATACCGCGTGTATAAAAAGCGATCTACGGGGTCGCTCCTTTCCTGTACCCCTTCCTTTCTAATACTTTCTAAACGGTTATGGGACCGGGCTTTCAACTGTTTCTGCTGTTTCCAGGGGCCATACGTTTTCCTGCAGGACAGTACCAGGTGGTTCGTAGCAAGTTCGGTGGCATCCAGATGATTTGCCACGGCTACAGATTTTATCTGAATCGCAGGGACCGCAGCAAGCCGTACAAGTACTGGAATTGCGTCAGTTCCAAGAATCTTAAATGCAAATCTACCGCTATGCTCTATGGCGATAAGTCTTTCATTGCCAGAGACTGCCATAATCATCCTCCGGAGTCGTCCTGAAGAAATACATTACATTATCTAAGAGAAAATTATGTTTTCGAAACTTCTGTAGTCTGGAACTGCGTCAGCTCCAAGAATCTTCAATGTAAATCTACCACTATGCTCTACGGCATAGATGCCAGAGATTGGCATAATTATCCTCCGGAGTCGTCCCGAAGAAATACATTACATTATCTAAGAGAAAATTATGTTTTCGAAACTTCTGTAGCCTGAAACTGCGTTAGCTCCAAGAATCTTAAATGTTCTACGGCAATACGTCTTTTATTGCCAGAGACTGCCGTAATCATCCTCCTGAGTCGTCCTCTAGAAATATATTACATACTCTAACTCTAAGATAAAACTATGTTGTAGAAAGTTCTATATAACCTTACAAAGTATTGGAAATGTTTCACCTACAAGAACTTCATGTGCAAATCTAATTTTTTTTTATTATTAGGAGAGACTGCCATAATCATCCTCCGCAATAGTCCAACCTAATAAAACTACAACTAAAAATAAAATGCGTCAGCTAAGGGAATCGTCTTTGTTGAAAAATGTGTCTGGTCAGCATGAAAACAAAACTTTATAGTCTTATGAGCCTTTTGGTTTTTCAATGAAGTCGCTTCTCAATTTCAATTTCAATAAAATACGTCATCTAAGGGAATTGTTTTTTTGAAAAATCTGTCTACGTCCATAATAAAATCTATATTCATTTAAAGGTACATCCAATCATCAGTCTGATAATTAATATTTCGACTTCAATGACTGATTTCCGGTCATCCTAGTAGTCTAACATCCGAAATAAGATCGAGCATCACGGATTCAGCGATTAGGAACGTATGACGAAGAGATCCGAGAATTCTTAGCTTACTAAATTGCTTATAAAACAATTTTCATCCATTAAACAGATCGGTGAAGATCGATCCTACTTCGGATCCTCTACAGGTGATGGCTAGGTAACTTAAGTTAGGTTATCTGACTGGCATTGAATGGCACTGGGCCTGATGAACTGCCCCAATGTTGACGTGTTGTGGAACAGACCAAGGGCCTACATGGACTGAAGCGCCACGGGCTAAGCTCCGCTAGGCCTAGGCTAGGTGAAAGGGACTCCCCTGTTGGGTGAGCCACAGGCATGTAATGATACGTATTAATAAAATTGGAATCTTTAAAATATTATCTGTAAACAATGTCTGGAAGCAACCCCCCACCGTTCTTTTGCAAAGAGAAACTTTTGGTTGGCCCACGGTAATCCGATATTTAATGCAAGCACGCTACGCCACCTAGCACGTTGCTGTTTATATTGATAATTATCTAACTCAAATTGTTTACTGTTGCAGGTGCAAGATTTCCACATGGGCGCTACCAATTCAAACACAATGCACGTGGTGGACTAATAATCCAATTGGACGGCTACAGCTACTGGAGGAACCCCGTCAGCTGTCAACAGCCATTCAAGTACTGGAGATGTTCCTTCGGCAACAAGACCAACAAGAGAGAACGCTGTGGTGCCACTGCCGTGCTAACGGCTGATAGGACTTTTATTATTAAGAAACCCCATTGCCACCCACCCTCGGAGATGACACAGTAGTAGGCCTACAGGTATAGGTACATAATAGTCTCATTAGAAACTTTGTAAAACTTGCTGTCACTCATTGTGAAAAAATAAACTTTGTAAAGTATATTTTTTTACAATGAGGCCTACAGGTTTTCTTTTATATTTACCAAAAAGCACGCAAGAAGGACAGCAACACGGAACGCTGGGGAACACTGCTTTGTCAACTTCTGATTGGAATTTTATGATTCAGGCACCCAATCTCTTTGGCGACATAGTAGTAAGGGGTTTCTTTTATATCTACGAAGAAGCTCGCAATAAGACCGACAACAGAGAACACTGTGGAGCCACTGCTTTGTTGACTGCTGATAAGAATTTTATTACTCAGAAACCTCTTAGCCGCACACCCGGGCGAACTGCATAGCGTAATAAGCCTGAACTTGATGGGTTTGGAATGTTCAGTGATTTAATGTGTAACTTTTTTATGAATTGTAGTATTGTTTAATTAATTAATATATTATAAGCTTAAAACAGATACATTTTGCTATTGTCGATATGAGATTTATTTAGATACTATAGATATAATTTAATGTGAACATTGAGCTAGTGGAGATCGTTAACCAACAAGTATCTGTCTCTGCAGGCAAATAAAGAGTGATACGCATACCCGTTCATGTTCTGATGACTTTTTGCTTGAAAACGCTTGATTGATTCAAATCATGGTTCGTTCCCAGTTCTAGGATCCTTTGCAATAAGGTTGTAAAGCTATTTTTGACATCAGGAAACAGGTCGATTGACAATTATTGTGACTAATAAGGGAAGAAGTCCCCACAAGAATGTTCAGTATGTAGTGAACTGAAATAGGCTTTTGATTACACAATACTACTAATAAGCTATAGCCCATTTTTTGCATTTCTAAAGGGCTTTTAATAGTATTTTTATATTGTAACCTAACTATTGTTATGTTTGCTGAGGAAAATAAATTCATTCATTCATTCACCATTAGGGTTGCCATTTGTCCCGGTTTCCCGAAACGGTCACCGTGTTTGTTTTCTCTGTCCCGGTTTCGTCCCGGTTCAGGCAATATGACGTGCAAAGAATTTTACAATTACCTACGTCAAAAATCAAGCACAACTTTTAAAAAAATTAAAATCTTCCGAAAAATAAGAGTACAGGTAAATTTTATTTTATATAATTTTATTCTTAGGGAGTGTTTGCAAAACTTACTAAACTAATAAAAAATGCACTAGATAAAATGGACTTTTTCTTTTTTAAATTTACACTAGATGTAATATAGGTACATCTCGGCTCTTTGTCCCGGTTTTATGTCTGCCAATTCTGGCAACCCTATTCATAATTGAATATAACTATATCTAACTATATTTTCGTTTATCGTGAGGTACATTATTAAAGCTTTTATTAAATCCACTAAGATATTTGCTTTAATATGATGATAATTTCGGTTTCATTTTGTTTCAGGTGAGAATATTGTACTAGTACCTTTCGGTAAGTACGAACTTAGCACCAGTATACGAGGACATGCCAGAATTTTCCACAACGGTTACAGTTATTGTCTTAATTCCCACAACAAGGGGTTGAACCCGTTCAGGAATTGGAGGTGCACCAATCATTCAAGGACGTGCCGTTGTCGAGTCACTGTCAAAATGAATATTGACAAGTCTATTGTCATTCGAAATGTTCACAGTCACCCACCAAGGGATAATATATTTTAATGTTGGGGATAATGGATTGTAATATATGGAATACATGCTTGTTCAAATTTCTACATGTACAATATTTAGGTAGGCTACTGTTCGACCAGCCGTTGAAAATTATACAGAGCAACCATATTCTGATAATATTCCTAACTGCGGCTCACCTCTGCAATTTGCATGGCGCGGTGTGGACAATGTTGCTGTGTTTAATATTCCATGGCTGGTTGAACAGTATAGCCAGTTTCTGTCTAGGTATTGATCGACAATTGGAGAATTTACTCTATGTGTTCGACAATTTACATCCTAAGATTAAATTTACAAGGGAAATAGAAAACAATAATTCATTAAATTTCTTGGACCTTAAAATAGGTAACTAAAACAGAAAATGGATTATTAGCATTCAATGTTTATAGAAAACCTACCCAAACAGACTGTATAATTCCTGCTGATTCCCTTTACCCCTTACAACATAAACACCCAGCCATTCATGCGATTATTCACAGACTTCATAATATTTAAAACGGAGTATAATACGTTCGTTCAAATATCTACTAATAATGGGTGCCCAGAGAATACTGTGAACAATATTTTAAACAAACATAAAAAGCTCTATCTCTAGTGTAGGCACCTGCCCCATACAGGATAAAAAATTTGTAAAAATTCCTTACATAGGTAAGATTAGTAACTATTTGGGAGTGTTTGTAAATGAGAAGGTGGAAAAATCTATAGCTTACTATACTATAGGGTCAATGGGGAGAAAATTGATCAATTTCAAGCCAAAAATGGAAAGAGATAGGAATTCAGTGGGATATTATGTGACGATTGTGATTGTTCTTATGTTGGGCAAACAGGAAGACATTTTAAGAAGAGACTGCATGAGCATTTTAAAGGAATTGGTAAAATAGATACGCAATCAATGCTAGCCCAACACAGGACATTCATGTAACTTTAAGGATTTTAAAATATGACACATAGCCAACAAAGGAAAATTGCTGCATAATCATGAAACCATTGAAATAAAAGAAACTGTTAATATAGGAATAAGCCCCTGTTATATGACATAACGTATCAGCAATTATCCTTTGTTGGACTTGGCAGCAGGATCGTATATGTAATGTAATTATATTTATAACGTGACTTAATGTTTATAACTGGCAATTACTTGTTTTTATTTTAAGTTTTATCTGCTCACTCGAGAATGACAAACTGTCATGACGATACTTTTATATGTTTTATGTGATATTTTACAAAGTTAACTCTCAACAAAATGCAGTTTCTGTCGATGAGGCGGTTGAATGGTCGATTCAAACGTGTCATCAACATCTGCGATCGACATCTTCAGTGGTGCTACGTAATCTCGGTGGCTATTGGTGCGCCTTTTGGCCGCTCGCACAACCATAGCCTGCCAATCGAAATAAGCTGACTGGCATCCCTATGCTTATACATAGGATGCAGTATTTCAGGGCTTTGTGATTTTTTTTCAATGAAATCACAGGATCGAAGTTACAAAATATTTGCGTCCCACTTTCGCATTTTGGCCACTTGGTTTAATTTTTCTTCATTAATTTGCAATGCTATCGATTAATTTTTAATTAATTAATTAATTTAATTAATTTTTAATTGTTCCATTGGTTAATGTTTAATTTTTCAATTTAAATTGTTTACTTTATGCGATGCTGTATATTATCCTGACAATGAGTTTTATTTTGTTTTAGCTTGCATACCTTTTGTTTTATCTGTTTTCAATCGCACTTGACGATGGCGTGAGCCGAAACCGGTTGTGAATTTTCAATTTAATTTTATTCGTAAAACTATATAAAGTTAATTTAAACAATAAGTGAATCTGGACGGGTCCATTGGGTCTTATATTTATTAGTATTTCTTTCAGGGTCTTACGAGTTCCGAACTACTCCTCGGGGGAATGTTGTTATTATTCATAATGGTTATAGTTACTACCACAATAAAAACAAAAAAATACCAATGTTTAGAAATTGGAGATGCACCTTCAACTCGGTACAATGTCGTTGCAGAGGAACAGCTAGATTGAACGACGACAAGTCCATTACTGTTCGCAATGTCCATAATCACCCGCCCAGGACCTTTACTTAATCTCTTAACATTTGTAGACCTCTAAATTGGAGAGATAAGACGCTAGCTCACTGAATGTCTGGTGGTGCCTGCCTCTTCTTCTTTCTTTGATCACTCTAACTGCTGACTGACGTGGCCAGTGGCACCTGTGAATAAAACAAATTATTCTAAGCGACCATCTCTCCTACATAAAGCTCTATACACAGTATAGGCCAGTTGTCGTCAACCTTTTTGTACACCTTTTTAGTACTTATCTTAGAGAAAACAACGTATATCGATTTTTCTACAAACAAGGATGCTATTGGTCTACTCAATATAAATGGTATACACCAAAGCAAGGCTGTTAAATACCTAGGTATTATTTTTGATGAAAGACTAACTTGGAATGAGCAAATTACGCAAACGTGAAATGCATTTATAAATTGTATATCCTTAGAAATATAATAGATTTTTCATTTAAAAAAAATGTATACTTTGCCTTGTTTCAAAGTCATTTAATTTATGGTATCCTTGCCTGGGGATCTGCCTTTTCAAACCTTTTAGAAAGAATACAAATAGTTCAAAAAAGAGCTCTAAAAGTGATGCACAGAAAACCCTGTAGGTTCCCAACCACGGCTCTGTACCTACTCGCCGACGTGTTAACTCCCCAACAATTGTTCTTAAAGGAAGCTTTAGTTCAATTCTTTAAGACGCGCTGCTCCCTTTCCAATGTTAGTCACCATCATGGCACCAGATACTTAAGTAGGGAGCCACATCCGAATTCTAAACTGTTCATGAGGTCAGCGTTACATATTGGTGTAAAACATTACAAACCTTTGATATCTGGAAGTTCTGGAAGCCCATATATTATAAAAAAGGAAATAGCTATGTTAAAATCGTTAAAGAGCGTGATGTTTTCGACATTTGATACTTTGTAAAGTCGATTTATAACAATATACAGTTGTATACAGTGTTGCTACAGTAATATGTGCGAGAAAAAAAATTAAACATGAGTATAATTTTATTGTAGCCTAGCTAGCAAACTTTTACTGATATAAAGTATTTCGTTGTGTTAACGGATGTAGGGCATTTGCCCAGTGGCGTGATTTTTATAAATTGTTGTTGTATTGTGTATTGTTGCATTGTATTGTATTAAAATATATTCATTCATTCATTCACAACGGAGCCAAATTCTGAGTTCACAGCGACCAATAAAGCGGAGCCAGACGTACAATAATACATATAGCGTATGTGTGTATGTATACATAGATAGGAAAAACGGCGAAGGGAAAAGTAACTTAATTTTTTATAGCTGTTTTTTTGCTTTCCAATTTATACGTAGTATAAGGAAAGCTTTGTGATGGTCGAAATTTTCGATTCCGAGATTTCAACGGATTTACACGTTTTGAGGTCCCAAGAACCCAAAATAGTGGTTTTTACAAAATGTCTGTCTGTCGGTCGGTCTGTCGGTCTGTCTGTTCGTCGATTTCCGGGCAAACTACTCAGTGGATTTGAGTGAAATTTGGCATGTAGGTTCACAAAAATCATACCTCGGGACCATTTTTTTTTTTTTGGGCTAACTCAATTTGGGGGGGTCTTATTTTCAAAAAACTCCAAAAAAACGTCTAAAAAAATTATTTCTCAAAAACGGCTCCAACGATTTCTTTTAAATTCTCGTAGATTGTAGTCGTTATTAATGTTGACAAAATGCGGGGGGTCGCTTGCCCCTTGATAGTTTGCTTCTGGGGAATTAAAAATAAAAAAAACTAAATTTTAATGAAAAAATGACTAAAAAATGCGAAACCTTTCTATCGATGATTTCTACCTTCAAGCATGTTTTAGGTGTTAAATTGAGTAACGAAACCGGATAGGTTGCTTTCCCAAAAAAATATATGGTTTTGCCCAAAAAATTATTTTTTGAAAAAAATGATAGAAAATTCGCGCTCAAATGCATTGCATGCCCTGCCATTATTGCTGTGTGGTAATTAATGTGTTTGTTTGACCTATCGAGAATTTACCTCACTTCCAGTGACGTCAGGTGGACAACCGCCCCCCCCCCCCCGAGATATCGGAAATTTAACCATAGGAAAAATATTTGCCATAAAATTACTAATTTTCTCTATCTAATAATTTTGATAAATTGGAAAGCATGTTCGAGTGAACTCGGACCGGTTCTTTTACTTTCACTTGTACAATAATTAGACTATATACTATAAATATGTGGATTAGATTTGATGCAATAAAGTTTTGTTTTTTTAGTTTAGAATTTCCATTTGATGGATTAAATTTTGAGTTTTTTCTAGAATAGTTTCAATTTTAATTCTACCGCGGTGTTCTGGTGGTCGGTGGAGCCAGCACCAATGCGGCATAGGCCATAAGGTCTAAACAGACGTATGTAATAGCTCCGCTATTCTTGCCCCTGAGGCTAATGCCTTAAAGTGAAAGTGAGAAATATTTAAAATAATTTCAAATTCCAGATTATGGTAAATATTAAAAATTAAAATTAAAATTAAATTAAAATTAAATTAAAAAATAAAATTAAAAATCGTGTATGACTCAGCATTGAACCCTTTATTATTCAGTGCTCCACTAAGGCATACATTTTTTAAATTAAATTCATCTAGGGCCTAGATTCTAGGCTACATCGTAGATGCCCTTTTAGTATTTCTTGTCTTTTTAAGATTTTTTGAGAACAAAGGCCACAGCCTGAATTTTCGGGAGTCAGTGAAGATCTAGTTTGCTGCAGGAGCTTCACGAAATTGATAACAAGCAAGGAAAATTAATTTAACTTATGCAAGCCGTCTGTTTAGAGCCCCACTTCGGTATTTTCTGTTCCTGCAGCCCTAGCACCAAAGCAAATGATTAGGAAGATTATTCAAACTAAATTTACACCATATTAAAACTATAACTTGACTGATACATGGTATTCATGTGCACACTTTTGCTACAATGTATTGTATTTTTTGCATTGCTTGTATTATATGATTATATTGTATTAAACTATATGAAACTGTAAAATTCATTCTTTCCTTTGCAGTCCTTCAAGTCAACAAACTATTGTATTATAACAATATATGTCCTTACTAATCAGACTAATTAGATTTGCGCGCTAACCCTACTGTCTATTATAGCCTACTATAGTATCGAAACAGATGTATGCGCTAGACCTGCGGTTTTGAGGCTGTACACTACTAATACGTACCGGGAGGGTCGAGCGATAAGGGGCCATTAAGAGGAAATCGGCTGACAGTGACAGTAAAAAAACGGAAACTTACACACCTGTATTTTGGCCATGTGATCCGGGACAGATAGTATCGCCTTTTGCATGTAATAATCCATGTGAAGATAGAAGGACAGAGGGCTCCCGGCAGAAGAAGAATATCCTGGTTGAAAAACCTGAGGCATTGGTTTGCTAAGAACACGACTTCCATTTTCAGAACAACAGCAGAACAGCAAAGAGGCATTTAAAAAAGAAGAAGAGGAAATCGGGCACCCAATTACTCTTTATTTGTACAAAGTCGAATTTCACAGGAACAATTTAAAGAAATGTAAAAATGTAGAGCAATCAAAAATATTGCATTTATTAGGGGAAACACCTAGTTTGATATGCGATATGTGGCCGTCGAACCATTTCTGCTAATAGTGATGTGATACTTTTGACATCTCTAAAATCAATATTTCATGACATATTTGATTTTGGAAAGGGCTGCCCCCCCCCCCCCTACAAGAATAAAAGTAAAAATTGCGCAATGACAAATAAAAATTCAACATTCAAAATTTAGAAAAATAATTGCGATATATGCAGGCAGATAGGCTAACTAAAGTAATGTAATACTAGTGATAAAAAATCGAGAATGAGAGAGTGCAACATCCGCTTAGCAGTATATCCCAATCCCCATTTAAATATAAATTAAAGTAAAATACGTACCTGAGTCCAAAGCATACCCTTTGCTTAAAGACAGGAACAGCGTACTGCAATGCCTCAGTTAATTCACTCTATTTTACAAAATTTATTAAATAGCTCTCATCATTTGCAGAAATCACTGTAACTCCCGGGAAGTACGAAATTCGCACAACTCCTCGCGGGAACCCCGTCATCTTCTACTGCGGCTACAGTTACTGTCGGAATAAAATTCCGCGTGTTTCAAATCCATTAAGAAATTGGCGATGTACCTACAACTCCAGGACATGCCGATGTCGGGGGACTCTAAAACTCAACGATGACAGATCTATAACTATCCGAAATGTTCATAATCATCCACCAAGGGACATCTTTTAACGTGTGGCTAGGCCAAGAAGAAATTGACGCTGTGCTAGTCTGCAACTGTATCATCTATCAGTGTTGAGGGACAGTTAAAGTGTACTGATCTGTAAAATATTTGAAATAATACTTTTATGCTAGAAAATGTTGTTTTAGTTGACTGAACAAAGTACCAAGTGTGACGATAAATTTTTAATTTTCCATATACTGGGATACGTCATTGTCGAGTGACAGCTTTATTTTGTGACTTCTAATTTGTAACTACGGTATTCGAAAATTTCGCAGCAATACTATTAAGCTTGATAATGTTGTTTTAGTTGCCTGAACGAAGCATAGTGAGATTCTCCAAAGTGACTTCGTGGAACTGCATCATACTTATAATTATTGAAAAAATAAGACGCAGCTGATCCACAATAAAGTTTACACACATTAACAAATTCACAATAATTTTATTGTGGATCAGTTGCGTCTGATTTTTTCAATAGTTTTAAGCCTGAACAAAGTACCAAGTATGGCGATAAATTTGAAGTTTTCCATGTACTGGGGTAATAAGTCAATGTCGAGTGACAGTTTAATTTTATTGTGATTTCTGATCTTTTTTTATTCGAAATTTTCACAATAATCCGTCTAAGTTAAAATATGTTTCTGTTACCTGAACTGAATGATATGTTTGACCAAAGAGTTGAAATTTACTACAATATGTACTAGAATGATTCCATGTCTAAATTGTTTGGTGGCAGATCTGTAATAAAATTGTTGGAAACCCTTAAACTAACATTCAATTACATAATTTTGTTTATAAGCAGTGAAAGAAGTGTTGCCTAGCTGCCTAATCTCTGAACAAACTTGAACGTTCAAAAAATACATATATAGAAGTGGGGCCCACAAGAGTTCTATATTTGAAAGATAAAAGAATAAGAATGAGGGATAGGACATTCGTTCCTAGGCAACGAGATTTTTTAATATCTTCCACCACTTAGGCTACCTACCCCGTCCTATCCACCAATGAGAGAGTTCTTTGGAACTTCTAAACAAAAACAAATTGCGTCGTGGCTGCACGGTATGCTCTGATTGGTCGAAGGAAGACGAAAAAGCTTCCAGTGTGCCCCGTAACTTAATTTGAGGCATTTCTTTGTTACATTTTGTTCAAAATAGCGGCTTTTTCATTTAATTTTTGACTATTTGGGAAAAGTTTGTGGCATATTCCTTCCTTAGAACTGTTTTTTAATTTGTGACCGTAAATTAACCATAGGGAAATTATTTGCTATGACATAACTCATTATCTCTATCTACTAATTATTAAATTTGAAAGCATGTTCGAGTAAACTCGGACCGGTTATTTTTATTTGAGGCTCTGCTTCTGGCAGCTCTGGACGGGTCCATTGGGTCTTATATTTATTAGTATTTCTTTCAGGGTCTTACGAGTTCCGAACTACTCCTCGAGGGAATGTTGTTATTATTCATAATGGTTATAGTTACTACCACAATAACAACAAAAAAATACCAATGTTTAGAAATTGGAGATGCACCTTCAACTCGGTACAATGTCGTTGCAGAGGAACAGCTAGATTGAACCGTTAAATAGGTTTCACAACATATCGTACTATTGTCATTATTATTTCTTATTTCCTTTATTGAATGTTTTAAAGAGTTACATAAAAATTTGTCAAAGGAGAGGCCTATGATAGAGCGTTAGAGCCTTCGGTAACTGTTTTATTGCAGTTGAAATGGCACATCGTACAAGACTTTACCGACAATATTTGTGAGCTATACCTAGAAATCTAAAGCTAACGAACCGGTTCGAGTGATCCCGTACGTGTTTTCCTCTTTAACAATTAATATAGGTAATGAGGTAGATAATATGGGTAATTCTGTGGTTAACAATGGCCATAAGGTTAAATTCCAGTTGCCTCGTCATTCATCGATGGTACGATTGCATAGTCTAGAACGGGCGTTCATTTCTGAGTCCCTACAACTGACCTCGCTTTTAATTTCCAGATTCGTCTGTAATCACCATCATAGAAAGTACCAAGGGTAACCCCTGCCTTATATACAACGGCTACCGATATCGATCCCGAATCCGAAGAAATAACTACGTTATTTGGTCCTGCGTTAAAGATCGTTCGACCAAATGCCCCGGATACATTAGAATCACTGTTGACAATCTGAGAATTATGAAAAAAGTCGAACACCAATGCGTCCAGAATGTGGCAGAGACCGACATTGCAGTTATGAAGTTCCACTGTCGGAAACGAGTCAAGGAGGAACTTTCGTTGCCGGTTAAGACAATTTACGAGCAAGAAGTGGCGAAAATTTACGATCGTGGAAATGTCCGGGCCTGTGATATTCCGAAATACGAGAGTGTCAAAGGGTCGCTCTGTAATTTGAGAAGGCAGGCTTTGGGTAATGTTCAGTATGCGCACCAAACTCAATGAATATTATTCTTATTATTACTATGAGTTCTTTTTGCACAGTTTGTTCGTGAAATTGGCTCTATCTCAAAACTGTAAAAGTATTCTGTGTCAGAACATCACAGACCCAGGGTATTACTGTAAAAGCCGATCTTCATGCTATTGTACTTGCCATTCTAATTGACGATTTACAACTTTTTTGACTTTCTTTTTTACTTCTTTGACTTTCTATGGGTCCAGTAAAATTCAAACATTACTATACAAGGTGATGCAAAAGTTTGTACAGATTTAAAAAAAAAATTAAATACAGAAAATTGTAATGTCTTTGTTTTCATATCAGCCGAAATTTGGGCCTTGCAGCCCACTCTTACAATTAACCCAATGTAATGTCCAAAGCAGAATTGTAGATGCGTCTACTTTCCGCTTAAAACATTTCTGATTTATGCTGTAAGCAACACTAAGAGTGCAACGCATTTGTGAACTGGATCGTAAGCAGTATACTGTATATCGTATATATGGTTGCTTATGGGTGGACTGTACAATGTCCATACTGTGCGAACAGGAATTGAAGATAACACCGAGTTTCTTACATTTTAAAAATGTATGTTTATACAAGTTATTGGAAGAAACGGTACCGTACACGCTTTCCTACTTATCAGTTGTATTATTATATATATTATATTATTAGTATTATATAGGCTAAGTACTGTAGCAGTTCCATGGCAAATAATAAACCAATGATTAAATATCGGCTACCTGTAGGTTATCCCTAACCTACGCAATGCATTCGATTATCCATAATATCTTTAAAACCAATTTTTTTCTTTACAACCAAAACTCTGCTTGGGAAAGCATCCTATTCGGTTTTGTTACTCTATTTAGCGCCTAAAACATACCAGAAGCTAGAAAGTATTGATGATTGGAAGGTTGCGATGGTTTTTTTAAGCCTTGAACCGAACTATCAGGGGGTTTCATTTACATTGATAAGTACTATAATCTCTGTGAGTTTAAAAAAATTGTTGGGACAGTTTTTTCACCGATCGTTTTTAGTACGAATCAAATCAAACAATTGTAAAATATTATTAAATAAATAAAACAAATGTTGACTGTTTGTTCTGTTTCTAAGCGCAACCTAGCGGAGTTAGGGGTATAAAGTCCTCTCTTACACTCAACTAGATATTTATTATATATTATATTTATTTATTATTATTGGAATGAACCCAATTATTTATTAGCTGAGTTACTCTATACCATAGATTTTAATAATAATACTAGATATCGAACTCCCAAGGTCTCTGTATGGAGTGTTGTGAAGCCATCCGCCATTGCTATAAGTGGATAGAAAGAACGCAAAGTAGGTACCTGTTATTAAATGAGTACTTCTCGACGAAATAAATTTTATCTTGATTTAATTTCAGTTAATATTGTCTTTTATGTAACTATTGATCAAAATCCACTGAAAATAAACTGTAAGATTGAACTTTTGAACGTAATTTTCACAGAAAATGTTAGGAAATCTCATAAGAACGCAAGGTGTTAATGAATGTAAACAACGTTTTCTATCCACTTATAGCAATGGCGGCTGGCTTCAAAATATGCAGGGGAGTTCGTTATCTAGTATTATTATAAAAATCTATGCTCTATACTGAACGAGTTGAACTGTATTAATGCGTATTGTTCATGTTATTTATTTTGGCAAACTAGTTCGAAATTATAAGTTGCATTTTCGGCAGTACTATACCTATTTTAATGTTGGATTGGTAGCTTTAGTCTGCTCGGTGCATTTATCCTTCGAATTCCATTTTCCATAACTTTACCAACGATGGTGGGAACTTTTACTGTATGCCAGCCTAACTTTATAACTTTTCTTTTTTTAGGTTATCGTTTTGACATAAGTCGAAAAGGTCAACCAGTCCTCATCTACAAAGGCTTTCGCTATGGCCTACGGTCTAAACTTCAGAGTAAAGCCCATCGTTACTGGCGGTGCAATGCTAAAGCTGCGAATTGCCGGGCGTCGGCCAGATTCTCTGAGGATAATCGTCTTACCCTCCATGGGACACACAACCACCCCCCTCCCCTTGAATAATTCAACTATTACGAATTATTGAACTGTAGTATTAACGTCAGAGTGTAACACATCGTTACAGTGGGCCGATTATGGCGATTGGCATTAACTTACTCCTGGGTTTGAAACTGTAAACAAACAAATTTTGAATAGCACTTTCCATTGTAAAATTACTTGTTTACATTTTTAATACCAGGGTATTATATTAAGAGTGTACAGCCCGTAGGAAACCCGAAATTTATTACTTTTTATTTCTTATTTCATTCACTAAGCATGTTATTAAAGATTTGGCTCATCAAACTTGTAGAAGACTACTTTATGCATCATATAATAAGGTATTTTTAATTTTCAACGTGATAGTTTTTTTATAAAATATTATCATGTTTATGAAAAGCTACAATTTCGAAAATTAAATATATCTTATTAGTCTATATGATGTATGAAGTAGTCTTCTACAACTTAAATGAGCCAAATCTTTGATAACATGCTTAGTTAATTAAATAAAAAATAAAAAGTATTAAATTTCGGGCTGCCAACACTCTTAACCCCGGTATTAAAATCGCCATGACGGGCCGCAGGTGGTGCAATGCTAAAGCTGCGAATTGTCGGATTATCTGAAAATAACCGCCTTGCTGTCCATGGTATACACAATCCCGCCACTCGCTCTCGAGAAACGAATTATTAATAGAGGTCACCCTCATAGTCCGTTATTAAGGGTGGGTTACACAATACGAGTAGTTTGTAAAGTCTCTGCAATATTCCTTACCCACACATTACAAAGAATCTGGGGATCGATCCACCTACTTTATTTCGTTTTAAAAAATACTCTAACACTGAAAAAAAAAATACTTTGACCTAGAAGCATTAACGACCTTGATTGCTTCTACTTGGGATATTCTTTTTACGTATAAACTCTATACGTATCTGTGCGCAACTGCGCATATCGATTTTATGAAACACTGTAACTTCCCTAGATATCATTTTAGGTAAAAAATTCTTTTGTGCAATCACTACGTTTGTGGCAATATATATTTGAATATAATACAATTCTCATGCCATAAATTAGGTGTCATTATTAAGTTGAAGAAATGTTCCTCAACATTTAGACGTAGCCTATACGTGAACTTCACTAATCCCAGTTGAAATTGACGACAGACATGTAACTAAGCATTTACAGGTATTCTGCATTTTTTTTTAAACCCACGATTATGATTTCCTTATATCTTGGGAGTTCCAGTGACGAACTTTAAAAAAAAAACGGCTTATTGATGAAGATCATTTCTTCTACTTTATGGCATCTCAATTATATTTTATGCTATAACTGTACGATCGACAAGGCCATGCCCATGTTTTTGTTTTTGTTGGGGGGGGGGGTCCAAAAAATGTTGTACGTAATTTATTAATGAAAGCCCATTCTATCCAGTGTTCAAATTGAAATAAATTTATTCAAATTCTTCAAACAACACAGGTTTACATAAAACTATCACAAAATATAAAATTAAATTTAAATTTGTGTAAAGCCCACCCCCCTGGGCACGGCCATGATGATCGATATTTCTGTCATGTCTGTTTTACTGATTATTTGGTGAAATTCCGCCCGTCAGCCCGACCATTGAACGAAAATCATTATGTTGTGTACGTTTAATTTTATTATTGTTAGATAATAACCTTCCTAACACTATTTGAATATAATAGTACGTCATGTGTCCCGTTAGTTGCCTCCCCCTGATTAGCTTTTCTAACCGGGTCGTATACATTTTAATAACTAGGCTACCTAGGCCATGAAATATAGGTATATAGGCCGCGGTTGAATGGAACATGAAACAGAGTCATGAAAATTTGTATGATTTAAAAGATGTTGAAAACCCGGGTTGCTCTGGCGAACCCTAGGGCAAGCAATTTTAGAAGGGGCCTTAATCATGGTAGGATTAAAGCCCGCAGGCAGAGGAATTCATTCGATAAGGTTAAATTGGTACTCTGTAAGTACAATTTTGTTGTTATGTCATACCCTACGTCTCAAAAACAAATGTCGTAACTGCCTCCAGAATATTATACAATATATTCTATTTTTCTGTACTATAACTTATTATGTGGGTATTCCTCAAATATTCGGAGGATGCGATGGTAAATGGAATACGAGAGGTAGCAATGATATTTTTTTAAAAAATAAATTCCTTACTTTTGTGGTGTAATTCTTCCTCTTCTTTAAAAAAAAACTAGATAGCCTACATATAATAGCCGACCACAATAAGATGACATGTGGAACACCTATAAAAAACGATTGAACTCGGTGTTTCGCTTCTGCAAGTTTTCGAATAAACAAAATGTTCCAAATGTCATCCTATCGTGGTCAGGTTGCTTAGGCGGCTATTCCACCGGCGAATTTACTTCAAATATGAATTTGTCATTGACGTTTGTTTTGTTTTAAGGAGACTATTATGTAGATACTTAACTTATCTATTATAAATTAAGTTATAACATGGTAGCAGACATCATTAATAAGTCTCTACCATATTATAACTGATAATTGATAAGTTAAGTATCTATATAATTGTCTCCTTAAAACAAAACTGACGTCAATGACTAATTCAAATTTGAAGTAAATTCGCCTGTGGAATAGCCGCCTTATAGAATCAGTCGTGTATTGTGGCAAGTGGTGACCAAACAATTTGTTGGCTTTATAGCAGGCGGTTCTGGAAACGGGTCTGGCGTATTGAATATTGAATAACCCCCGGTAGGCTATTATGTTAATTCCAAATCGCCATAGTGGGGCTGCAGATTTAATGTAATAATTCTTACAACTTTAGGGACTTGCAAAATACATCTTCATGTTTTTTAATTCATCTGCTTGGGACAATACGTTCATTGCATTACCTTGATGTTACAGGGCTAATCCAGTGGCCAGGAAATTATAATATTGACAGTGGCAAGCGAGGTATGCCTGTTCTTATCTGGAAGGGTTACCGTTATGGACTATCATCAAATCCTCAAAATAAAGGTCGTTATTGGCGGTGTAACGCACAATCTGCGAAATGCCGTGCTTCTGCGACGTTGGCTGAAGATAAAAGTATTCTTCTTACTGGGGCTCACAACCATCGACCCCCTTTGAAGTACAAATAAATAATATTTGGAATAACTGTTTAACCCTGTGCTTAGAGAAGTATTGCATGTGTATATGGGAAAGAAGCCACCCAGAAAGAAGACCTACGCCTAAAATCAAGAAGTAGCTTCCTTAGCTATGTTCCCCTGGAACCTCTAAGCTGGTACCACCCGCGTCCGTTAGCACCACCGGGATCCACTTCGACTGCTGCGGCGGTGCTGAACCAACTCCGCTCCGGCGCAGTCCCTGTAAAAATCAACGATATGGGGCCAGACAGACGCAGACAACACCCTGTGACATCTTTGACATCTCTACAATCAATAGTTCACGACATATTTGATTTTACACACATTTAAGGTTTTTCCCCCTCTGACTGTCTCTTAAGGTAAAGTCCTAAGTACTCGTTGCTGAAAGACAGAAATAGCGTACTGTAATGTCTGAGTTAATACATACGATTTTACTAAATGTATTGAATAGTTTTCATCATTGCAACTCTCGGGAAATACCAAATTCGCACAACTTCTCGTGGGAACCCCGTCATCTTCTACAGGGGGTACAGTAGCCGCAGGAAAAGCTGGAAATAAATTGTGACAAAACGTAATTTTTAACTGTGACACTGTTAGAAGATAGCAGTATCTACTTCAAAGGATCACCACTCCCCTTCTTTTTGATAGAATTAAATTTTTGTTGTATGTGCACAATTTTGCCTTTTTTTTATCATACGCTGAATAACCTACTTCGCTTTCTTTGTCTACAATTGCTCATTTCCTAGAATTGCTTATCAGGTCTAAAGAGGACATGCATACTCCCGACGTGTCATGCTAATTTGTTAATTTCATTAACCTTCATTTAACAGATTGCTTTGATAGAACTATAAAGTAACGCCTTGAATGGGGACAACAAGGTCGGCCTGTTGTCATCTGCGAGGGTTACCATCGTGGTTTACGAACGAATCCTCAGAGTAAATGTCGTTATTGCCAGTGTAACGCACACACTACTGTGACGTGCCGCGCATCTGCGACAATGTTCGAAGATAAGAGTACGTACCCACCTCCTTTAAAATAGACATGAATAATGTGTCCTTAAATTTGTACCTTAATTACCTTAATTAAGCCGGTGGAAATGACGAATAATTAGGTCTCAACCTGTGACATACTCTCTGTGACACGTCCTGATTGATTAATTTAGTAAAGTATTACAGATTCATGTCAACGACCAAGGGACTATCGCATGGACTGGGGCCTGCGCGGTATGCCTGTTCTCATCTGCCAGGGTTACCGATACGGTCTTCGATCAAATCCTCAGAGTAAAGGTCGTTATTGGCGGTGTAACGCACAATCTGCTGTGAAATGCCGCGCATCTGCGACGCTGTCAGATGATAAAAGTATTCATGTCAACGGGACCCACAACCACCCTCCCCCTCGTTATAGTACATAAAATATTAAAAGAACTTGTTTTTTCATTTCCCAACGCTTGCTTTCAATATTTAAGGGTAGACTCCTTCACCTCAGGTAGAAAAGGAATTGGCTGACAGGGTGGACCTCCTGATTATAGTGGATTCCGAACCACTTGGAAACATAGTAAAGTCACATGATTATTTCATTTTACTATTAGATTTCTCAGACGAACTTCTCAAAGAATTAGTTTGTTTTATGAATTGCATCGATATTATGAGTACACTTTCAAGTATATTTTACTAAATTGAACTAAATGTCGTAACTCAACACAAGTATTGAGTTACTTGGTGAGGCGACTAAAGAGGTCTATCAGATACACTCATTAAATTGTTTGTATGCGATTAACCTTATAAAAAACACAACTAACGGCTTAATGCCAAAGAGGAAGGAAGGGTTAATTTGGTATTTTTGTGAGTTTAACAACTGACCCTTGACACCAGGATGGTTTTTTGTTTTTAGACAGAAAACAACTTGCTACTTGCTTCGAACCGCGTCAGCAGTACTCCTTAAGCTCATTTTATTGTACTGTTAATAATTTGTTACCATATAGCAAAAATACGCGCTCCTACGCTTGAGGAGCAAGCAGTCGTATACTTTGCTAACTGATCGTTTTTGAGCCAAATTTCCTTACCCCCGGCTTGTAATTTACCCTTCATTTGAAGAAAAAAATCTCCAATATCAGCATACGATAATCCACACGGACGTCCAAAGACTCTTCTCTTACTTCTCTCTAACATCGTTTCCGAGTCGGAGTAACAACAAAAATAGTAAACAATAGTATTAAAGTGATTTTTACACTATTTAACATATCAGGAACTGAAATTTTATTGTAAAAGACGAGGAATACGTACCGAAGTTGAAAGAAAATAAAAAAAACCATGAGTAATATATACTTTAAAGTGAGAATTACGAAAATACTGAACACGTTGGAAAGAGTACGATATTGAAAGACAAGTCAGCAAGTGTAAACACGTTCCAGCTTATCTACCTACAACAGCATTCATTAAAGCCTAAATATAACCGAAAACTTCTGGTTTGAGGAAATTTAACTTATCCTGAAAGCCTACTTAGATCTAGAGGCAAAAAGTTTGTTTTTATTTCAAGGGGTTGTTTAAATAGTAATTGGCTTTCACTTTTATTGACTCTTTTATTGACTCAACTCTGGCTCGCTCCAACCATATCCACTAGCTAGAGGCTGCTCCTCACACCATTTCACTTTCTTTAACTCTCAAGTAGGTTCTATTTTCGATTGTAACACTTCTATTTTCGGTTCTATTGTGAATCGCTGTCCAAATTCTCAGTCTGAAAGTTTGCTCAGGATGAACCTACCTAATCAGAATCACCTGAATGGTTTTAGCATCTTCAGCACCTGCCTTCAAGTTACCCTGAATGGTGTGTAGGCCAATGAATGAGTGCGCCATCCCAGCAGCGAATGTGCTGTATCGTTTGTCTCTTGACAAAAAACATCAAGTAGCATTGTCTGTGATTGAAACTATGTCATTAGTTCTGTTTTTGAGGGATAACTCTCGCGCCAGGTCACTACCGAATTTACAGCGGCCTGCTGCCTTATCTTATCCCCACTCAGGGAATTTGCAAAGATTACCGTTACGAATTGTCACCAACGAAATTTCAAAAAGGTGGAACTCAATGCTGGCACTGCGAAGCTATTTCAAGAAAATGTCTCGCGTATGCTGTTTTGCTGAAAGATGGCAGCCTTGTTCTCAATGGGGCACATCATCATGAACCGGGCGAATAAACAATAATAATTAAAAATAAAAACATTGATTAACGATAATCTAGCAAAGTACGGTCAGCTCATACGATTGTGGCATAGATGATCTGGATAGCAGGGGTTACGTACGCATGTGCAAAATTCATAGAGAAGAAAATTAGATCTTCTGCTTCCTCCTCCTCGTCGTCGTCATCCTCTGCAATGCAGGTCGGGGTGAGTTTTGATCTTGCGTGTCCACCCGGCACCACCACTCCCCCTTTCTCTTCCTCTGCCAAGATGCGACTGACATCTTTTCCACGTCACTTTCCACCTAATCTTTCCTTCGTTTTGAAGGCCTGACTAGCCGGAGGAAAATGAAATAATGAATGAGCATTAAATAAGCGCTGGCAGTGACGAACGGATTGGAAACTGAAAACATGCCTCGTCTGTCTATGGCTGCATCTGTTAAAGAAGTTGTCTTTCAGATCGACCCTTTGTCGGATGCTGCTCTTCCATCAACCATCAGCCTTTTGAATGGTTATTATAAAGTTGATGAAGCCGTAAAATCCGGACTGAGGGGCCAAGGCTGATCTGAAAGCGATTTCCAGATTTGTAATTTTCAGCTGCTGCTTCTTCTTCTTCTTCTTCTTCTTCTTCTTCTGGCTCTACAGCCCTTGATGAGCTTTTGCCTAGCTGCTAGACAGCACTCCTCCAGTCATCTCGGTTTTCTACAACGCTCCACCATCTACGGACTCCCAACTCATCCATTCAACGTTTTTGAAAGCTTCTGTAAATATTAATAGTTTTATAGTACTAGTAATATCTTTTAGTTTGTAATAAATAGCCTGTTGCATTTTTCTGATTGTGTGTTTTCAAAACCTAATATATGAAGTGACGTTACATTCAGACAAAAATGTTGTTTGTCCGAAAGTTACATAAGCAAAACATAAGCAGCACCCAATGGTTGTCCGAACGACATCTCCATTGACTCCATGTGTAGCATCTCTGTTGGATTTATCTGCGCAAGAACTCCATTGTAGTTAGTTTATATACGGATACTAAAAAGTGGCTCCTCATATGTTCTAGGTTCTTACTGATCCTCAGCAAATGACTTCATATCACAATTCCACAATAGGTTTTCTAGATGTTTGCAATACATCGTACATTGCGCTGGGTTTCAGCTTAAAACTGTCTTTTTTAGATGTCGCCGTGACAGCCGGAGGATACCAAATTTTGCATGGGAAGAGAGGCTCTCCGATAATTTACTACAATGGCTACATGTACGGGCTGAATCGAGTCAACGCCAAGAACCCTGTCAAGTATTGGAGGTGTACCGTTGAAATCAATGGCATGCGATGCAAAAGTTCCGCCATCTTGTGCGACAACAAGTCTCTGAGTATTAGGAAACGTCATTGTCATCCACCGCTCCGCTCATATGAAGAGGCATATTATAAACTATCTGTCTAATTTTGACCGTAAATGATGACGAGTCTAGACTTAAGACTACGACTAGACGATGCAAGAGTTCCGCCATCTTCTGGGACAACGAGTCTGTGAAATCGAGTGAACCGCCAAAATGTGAAAATGTTACCCCCGTATAAACTGTGAAAACCTACCTTCTAATGTTTATACGATTGATAAGTATGTTTATAGTTCTCACCTTGCTTACCATATGGTAAGGTGCATTCTATTGGGTAATCTGAAAATTTCACGAAAGGGCTGAGCCAACTGTGTATCGTGTATGAAAGGTCGCATTAGTGTGGGCTAATTGTGTTTTTTATTGTGTTTCTACCTCCACAAATTTTCAAATAAAATTAGCCTCCTTTCACTTTGGAGGCGTAAGAAGACAGGCACAGTACAGTACGTGTGGACTCTACGGGAGTATTTACGAATTATCTTACGCTGCTTGAGATATACTGTACATACAGTATGTTTATTGTGCGAGCGCAAAAGTCAATTTTACCCCATACGTATAATAGTAGTAGTAGTGTTCGTCGGGCTAATAACGACTTAGGCCTCATATTTGGCCCATAGAGCGACTCCGACTTGACTGTCCTATGCCAGCCCATAGGACAGTGGAACTCCTGATTATAGTGGATTCCACACAGTTCCAACACAGTGAAGTCACACGATTAGTTCGGAGGTGACCAGGACAAGTCCTACCATGTTTCCCTACCGGCACTGTGCACACGACCACTATACGTATAATAGTCTCCTTAGTATCTTTGTAAAACTTGCTGTCACTCATTGTGAAAAAAATTACTTTGTAAATTTTACCCTAAATATAACTGCAAAATTAGAGGATACCATTATGGGCCAATTTTGTGGTATGTGAACGTATTGTTGCTATGTTTAAGTGTAGCTTTGTTCAAGTAACGCTAAAATATCTTAAAATCCGCTAATAAAGGATTCTTAAATCGATGTATTGCAATATTAATACCTCTATAAGGATTAAGGCTACCAGATTCTTGAAACTTCAAAGCTGACCATGAGTCAACACTCCTCCAATCATCTCGGCTTGGTACGACGCTCCACTATCTACGGGCTCCCAACTCGCGGAGGTCAGTTTCTAGTTCGTCCTTCCAGCGGTTTTGTGGATGTCCTAGCAGTCTTCTTGTACATTTCGTTCGGCATGCGGTCCTCCGCCGTTCTTGCGCACCTCGGGTTATATACAGTTTCCTTACTTCATGCAAGGTCCTATTTTGCTTCACTATAGTTTTGTCCGGGTATCATTCGTCTCCGTAGAGTATAGCCCCGGTCTCACAAACGTGTACTATCAGACCTGTAAGTCTTTTACATAGGTATTCTAACAAGTTTCTGGCAGTTTCTATGATTTACACGGTGACTCATAGTATTTTGCTCAATTCACTTTTGAAAAGCATGTTTAACATTATGGTACTTAGCTAATAATTTTCATTTTGGGAGTATTTAGGGCGTAACATTATGTGATTTCTTCACAATGGTGAAGATCTAGCACTTATAATAATTTTTGCTTTTCAGCAGACTTTCCTTTCGTATTTGTACCGAAACTAGAATACACATTTTCGACGACTAAGCGAGGCTTCAAGCTGATTCAGTACGGCCGGTACAGCTACGGATTTCACCAGGCCAACAGAGACTTGTCGTCATCTTGGCGCTGCACTCGTAACCAGATAGGCCATGACGACAAGCGAAAGCGCAAATGCAATGCAAGCGCTAGACTGCAAGCAGACGGGAGTTTGGTCGTCAAGAACGTACATACGTGCGCCCTTCAGGCATATGACCCTGTTAATAATTGAAATTTCTGTCCTGAAAACTGAAGAAATAGGTTGCTGACTTGACTTATTGACAGCTATGAATTTGATAAAATCTCACCATCACCCGAAGCGCTTCTGTGGGTCTACTATACCGTTTGGTATAAACTTATTCTTGGGATTAAAAAGTTATAACAAAACCATTTTGAATAGCACTTTCCATTCAAAACTTATCTTGCTTACATTTTTAATCTCGGATTAATATTAAAAATAATCACCATAATAGGCCCGCTGATTAAGTGAATATCGTGCTGATATTCACTTGTTCGGCATCAACCGTATCCGTCTCAAATGCCTTTGTAAATATTGGAGTTACTTGGTTAGATGCTGTCGTAAATGATGCAAAAGCTGACGCTAAAGGTTCGAGAGAGGAATTAAGGGCAAATTGGAGTACCTACCACCACCACGCGTTTTTTGTACAAAGTTGATTTTGACAAGATAATATCGATTGAAGCTATTAAACGTAGCCGTTAAATTAGCAGAAATGTTCCTCGTCATTTCGATATGTGACATGTGGCCTTCACTAACATGATTTGGGCTTTTGGGCAATCTGTGTTAGATAGAGATACGTATCATGCATAAAAATGGTCTCAAACATTTTTGCTTTCCTATTTATACCTACGTTAGTATAAGGAAAACTGTCGAATTTTCGATTTCGAGATTTCAACAGATCTGCACGTATTGAGGTCCCTGGAACCCCCAAAAAGTTGTTTTTACGTAATGTCTGTCTGTCGGTCTGTCTGTCTGTTCTTCGATTTGTGGGCAAACTACTTTTGATGAAATTTTGCCTGTAGGTTCACAAAAAACATAGCCTATCTCAGGATTTTTATTTTTATTTTGGGCTCACCGAAATTTGGGGGGTTTTACCCTCCAGAAACTTAAAATAAACGGCAAAAAATGTTGCTCTTAATCGAAGCCCCGTTACACAGTTGCAATGAATAGACGGATTGATGATTAATTATGGCGGCTACATTTACGGGCTTCACCAGATATAAAGTTGTATGGCGTCAACATCTTTTAGACTGCAAAGCTTAAACAAAATAATTTTAACACACAGGGATCATTCTGTATATTTGGGAGTAGGGAGACATGAAAAGTTGTGAAGAAATATTCTGAAAGTCGAACATTGGTCGCCGTCTCAATAGGTAGATAAATCTCCCTAAAACAAAACTCTGTCCTGATTTAAAATGTCCATGTAAATGTACTGTTAAATATTAGAGTGCACGTATTTTTCAACAAATTGACTCTATAGATAAAATAAGAAGTGTCTTGAATTTCATATAATTAATTTATTAAAAAATTGAAAATTACGTACGTATATTTTATTTGAATTTTGGTAGATAGTTAGATGAAAGTTAATAGTTAGAGGTAGTCTGGTCTGGGCCCTGCCCCAATTATTTTACATAGGTAATCAGAATGAGCTGGGAAGATCATATTAATTCTACAGTGAATAGGCTTAAAAAAGTTATGTATGCATTTAGAAGACTAAGAAACATTGCAAACAAGGACGTAATACGATTTTTTATGCCTTGGCCATATCAATTGTCCAACATGCACTAGCTGCTTGGGGACTCATTCTATCTAGTCAATTCTATTCTATTCTATCTGGTCAAATATTTGGGAGGAGGGTACCCTGCCCCCTCCTTGGTCTGCCCTTGGATATCTCTTCGACCGATTATCTCTGACCAATCATCTCTTTGACCAATTATCTCTTCGACAGATCATCTCTTCTATTATTATCCACCACTAACACCTATTTCTAATTTCAGGCTACCTAAACTATGAGTTCAACTCGAAGGGCGGCCTCACCCGTCTCCAGCACCAGGGCTTCGAGTACGTCAGCCCCGGAGACAGATCTCAAGGTCTCCGCCTGTGGCGCTGCTGTCGCTACAGCTACCAGGCGCAAGTATGCAGTGCCAGCGCTGTGCTGCAGCCAGGCGGTCTGCTGACCCTCGTCGGGATACACAACCATCTGCCGGCCAAGCTTATTCACGATGGCTACGAGTATCTTTTTGAGAAAATAGATAATGACGACAAGTCCTATAGGTTGGTGTTTTAGATAGATATACAAACCATTGGCAAAGCTCGAGGAAACACAGTATACTATTTATACCCGAACACAATACGAAGACACTTGCCTGGTTTACCTTTTTAATCCACAATAGTCAATTAATCGTGTGGCTTTGCCATATCGCCCAAGTGGTTCGGAATCCGCTATAATTAGGAGGTCCACCATGTAAGTCAAACTCCCTTTCTCCCTGAGGTGAAGGAGTCTGACCTTAGGGTACCTCACGTTAACCAACAGACTCACTCCCCCCGCCAAGCTGACTAGGGTTGCTTAAAAGCACAAATGCTGAAAGCAGGGGTAGGAAAAACAAACGAAACAAAAGATATTCGTCAAATTCACGATATGAAGCATTTAATTAGTACCTAGCATAATAATTCCGGTACTTAATAACAGCAAATTACTAAATGGCTTCGTATTGTGGTCGAGTAGTAGCTACTTCTTTTGTAGTCGCGGTCTACACAGTCCCCACAGTGACCAGAAATGAAAAAGCTGACGTCTCAGCTGAGGAAGGGTGCTCAATAAACCAGCCATTAGGCGGGGTTTCCGCATACGTCAATGGTCAATGGTAAATATGATTTTGACGTGGTAGCAGACATTTTAATATGTCTTTAATGTCTGCTAAAACGTCAATACCACATTTACCATTGACCATTGACGTATGTGGAAACCCCGTCTAAGTTCCCACTACCTACTGGAATATCAGCATGGTTTGTTTAATACCAAGTTATTTTTAACTCCTGGGTTAGTTAGTTAATATTAATTGATGTGGAGGAACAGTCCAGTTGGTAGAGAACTAGACTATTAAGCCAAAGTTTGAGGTTTGAATTTACAGGAAATATACCTAAGCCTGACCTGAGTTCACCCAGTGGGTACTTTACCTTCAACGAAAAGGGAAAATGCCGCTGCCGACCATGTTGCTGACTACAGCATTGGGTTGTCGTGCCACAGCATTTTTTAATTCGTCTTCCCTTCATCCCCCTAGTGCCGCATGGGGGCATGGACGGTTACAGGGGGGTAGCTGTCTCCCCCCCCCCCCAAATTTAGAAAATCTATTTTAAGTTAATTCATTACGCTCTGATTTAATCGATCCTACATATGTTTTTCCTATTTTTACGCCCAACTACCCCCTCTCCAAAATGGGCTGGATCCACTCCAGCATGGGGGGGAGGGGGTGGTCGCCTGGGGTCCATTTCTTGCCCACGTCTTCATTTAACCCCTTTGTGTTCGTGTTTGATGCTGCAGGTATACTGGGAACTCCGAATAATAAAACAATGAAATAAATTATTTTTTCAGGTGCAACTGGTATCTGAATCCTACGGCCACGTGTACCGCACGTGCAGTCATTACTAGCCGGGGTGAGATGACCTTGGTTGGAGCGCATATGCACCCCCCCGGACGGTCACCTTCTTGTTTATAATGCTGAGCAAACTTCACAATGTTACTCCATACCCGTGACTTACTTTAGTGTCTTCCCCTGCTAGGGGCTAGTATTTAATTATATTGCTATTCGGATTTGATTTGATTTGATATGAACAACTCGCCGGAGCAAGAGGAAACCGAGCAGAAGACGTTAGCGTCCGCCGGGTCTTCATGAAAATTGAGTTTTTTTATGTTTTCTTCAAGGAAGCATGAAAACTCGGTTGTCGGGAATGTTCCTGACCACAATATCCCAAATAGTGCAGTGGTCAAGAGAGAGTTTTTCTGGTTTAGACTCCATTGTGTTTTCGTGACACGTCATTTTATTCTTCTTCCCTTTTTCCCCCGAACGCGTCTTTTTTTATTCAAAATTTAATTATTTTTCATTGAATTGTTCGACTGTTATGAGTACTGTTTCATGTTTTCATTGCAATACTTTCATTTTCTTTTGTATACTATTATGTAATATTGTATAGTTTGCTTTATGTATGCATCACTTTATCCCCCTTTTTGTTCATAATAATCTAGCATACTCCTAACCATTCTTACTTAATTTACAATTACGATATTTTAAAATCAAATCAGTGTACTCCCCCTGCGCGTTTTTCGTACCTAGACACTTTTACAGGAAATTATCGATCGTAGGGCCGTCAACAATAGCCGTTAAATTATCAGAAATGCTCCTCTACATTTCGATACATGACATGTGACCTTCACTAACACCAAGTGGACACAGTTCGTGGACTCCTTCCTCGGGACCTCCCCACCAATCATTCTTTGTACCAACCCAATTCAATAATTTGCCATTCAGTGTTCGAAAGAGGTATAGTATAGTACATTACTTATTATCATGTATCAAAATGTTCAGAAAAATGTCTTCTTGTTGTCTTGATATTTTTGACTGCTCTACGATTAATTTTTTTAGAGATATTTGATTTTTACACTTATAAGGTTTTCCCCCTCCGATAGTGTCTTAATGCGTAACTTATTGTAGGTGCTTTTCAATTGAGTTGTGTGCTAAAAGGTAAATTATTTTTTTCAGCTGCTATTTAAAGACAAAAGCAGGTCATGTGGTAGTTGTCGTATGCTAATTTACGTCACGGGTTCTGACACTGTGTCCTAACCGAATTATGGCAGATATTCGAACCTGCCTCCTGTTGTTATTTGTACTAGGATAAGACCAAGACCTAGCTCTGTAGTCAGCACCGTTATGGAGCCGAGGACCACCACAATACGATTTTGAATTATATTAAGAATGTAATGTAAGAAAGTAGCGTGAAGTAACAGCAAATTATGCAACATAAACCCTTCTTATAAGAATATAAATAATGAGCAATAGGATGTATGCGCAGTGGGTGTTTAACGCTGCTGGGGCAGAGCCCTTTTCTAGTACTATATGAAATAAAGGCCTAGATACGAAATGAACATTTAGCTCAGTGCCAGAGTTAGGTTAAAGTTATGGTAGTCTGGCAGACATTCAAGAATTTTTTTTAATCCAACACATTATTCACTACAGAATTAGGTCTTACCCTAGTAGGTATACCCCTAGCTGAGGGTAACAATGTATGAACTGTCTTACTTTTGGAATTAATGTACATTTTTTTAATTACAATACTCTTCATTTTTGTGTGTGTATAGGCATAATTACTTGTTTTTGATGTGGTTTTGGGGAATTAAAGCCGAATGCGATTTGCTCATTCATGTCATATTTTTTTATTGAATTTATCCGTCAGTGGCGTTTATAAGGGAGGGGGGGGGGGGCATCTAATAGATGTTCGGGTCGACATTGAGTGGTACGCGGTTTGTTGGGTAAAATTCAACGTCATCTCGCGACAATAAGTTGACAGGTAGAGGCGATCTGGTCTTGCCATTTATAGGCTAACCTGACATTCTCTTTTTATCGTTGTAGTGAAACACTTTTCGTGGGAAAGAAACTCGAGGGGCAACATAAACGTGGTCTGCGATGGTTTTCGTTACAACAAACATTTCACGAAACACTACCAGAATCGTTACTGGCGGTGTCGCTACTACGCGAAAGGATGTCGCGTCTTTGGAATCATGTCAGCGGATGGCTGCTTCCAATCCAAGGGGAAGCACAATCATACCTCGACGTAACAAGCGTCAGTCGCACCCCAAGAATTTCATGAAAGCACTACCAGAATCGTTACTGGCGGTGTCGCTACTACGCGAAAGAATGTCGCGTCTCTGTAAAAATCTAAGGGAACGCACAATCATAGGCTCATAGCTCATCGTAAGAATCGTCGTACGCCTCTACACCAAAAAGTTAATTATGAGCCAATGGATCGTTTTCGTTACAAGCATCGGAGTATCCCCAATAATCATTTAATTTCTATAGATATATCTAAAATGTAAAAAAAGAACTTTTTTTTTTTAAATAATCATAACGCAACGCCCTTTGGGGCTTACGGTTATGCTTACGTTCTTTTAATTACTATCATTTTTTTAACTTTTGATGTAGAAATTCCACTCATTTTACCTGCCATTAATCAAATTAATTTATGAACCGCAAATCAATGATTAATTATGAATGCTTTATATTTATTAATTTTATTAATTTGACTATTCCATGAATGAAACCAAGGAGCTCTAGAATGATATATTTAATTAATTAAAGCCAAAAAGAGGCTTATTATTGTTAATGATATCACTGAAATTCATTCTAATTAAAGAATTAATATGCCCCTGTTTAAGCTGCTAGACTTAGTAGTAGTATGGTTGGACACAGTTCCAGGCCATGGTGTGGGCCCATAGGACACGGGACCTCATGATTATAGTGGATTCCGAACCACCTGGGAAACACAGTGAAGTCACACGATTAGTTCGGAGGTGACCAGGACAAGTCCTACCATGTTTCCCTACCGGCACACTATCAAGTTATTTGAACCTGCTCTGGTCCGCTGGATTCAACTTGGTAAGGCGGCCGGCGTTTAAGCTGCTAACTTGTTTGTACGTGCTAATTAATTTCAGTCTCTATACTTTGAAGACACAATAAAATACATATTTGTGATAGTACACAATGTATTGTAGGTTTTGTCAGGTGAACTACTGTTGATCTAAGAAATGTGATAAAATAAATCTAATTTCTGGTGTGAGTCATCTGTTATATTTTCATATTATTTATCTATATTTAATATAATAAGCTAACAATAATTCATATAACCAAATATATTGTGTACTATTATTAAAGTTTGTACCTTTCAAGAGGTCTTCAAAGAGCGAGTTTACCAGTATAGTCAATATAAACCGTTGAACGAGAAATTAAGTAATTAGGCCTATTGATCTTCAAAAATTTGGAAAGATTACCCTTTATTTACCCGCATTGTTATTCGTGAAAGGGTGCCAAATCTCAATTTTTGAAAACTAGGCCAAACTCAAAATGCCTTTGAAATCTTGTAATCGGACATTTTGACCATCACAAAGCTTACCATTTTCCTTTAGTACTTATTTTACGTCTTAGAATAAAATTGTTATAATATACTCTTGTAATGCCATATATTAAAAAAGTAGCATATCTAGTGAAGCTGTATACGTATTTTTTATTATGCTTGCTGTATATTTGTATCACTTCCTTCAAATTCTAAGCTATGCAACTGTGTCAAGTTGTACTCAGCAATCTACAGCAATCTTCCGGCCCTGTTCCCAGATCTAATCAGCAAGATTTGGATGATGAGATAAAGGCAAATGCTGTCTCTACATCTTCCGTCTTACTCATATACAGTTAGGAAGAACTGCTTGCATAATTCAGAGTCTATGTCAGTGGTTCTCAAACTGGGCACCACGACAACTCGCTAGGAGCACCGCGGCGCCATGGGACAAATAGGCAAAACATAAATATACGACAATTTAAAAATACAAGAGTATTTTTTTTTTCTCTTAAAATTGAAACAATTTAATTTTTTATTGTTAATTTGGCACCCTTGTCGAGGAAAAAACTAAACTGAATGCTGAAGCCAAAAAAACTGAAAACCAGAGGCGGACGCAGCGACCGGCACTGCGGGCCTCTAAAATCCAATTGTTACTGCACTCAAAATGCGTAAAGCCCCACTATTTCAGCCCTATTTTTCAAAAAAATTCACCCGGGGGGGGGGGAACCCCCAAACCCCCTTGTTCACAATTACGTCAATTCTCTGTAAAATATCACAGTTACTGCTATCAAAATGCGTAAAGTAAAAAACTATTTCAGGCCTGTTTTCTCTTAACTACTCCCCCGTGGGAGACCCCCGGGCCCCCCTTTCTATCTCCCGACCCCTCTGGCTCCTGCGCATAGGACACTAAGAACAATAATTTTAAAGCTGTGTACATCCATGAGAACGGCTTTCCCCCTTTTCTACACTTTTATGAAAATGAGTGGAAGGGCGACAAACTATACACCACCCCTTCGCAAACCTATTGTTACTTCACTGTCAAGTGCCCCCCCCCCCCTTTATGAGGTCTGTGAGCGCCTCTGCTGAAAACAAGTTCATGAATCCCATTACAATTTGTTAAAATGAAATTGTTTTGTCATTTAAGCCCAAGTTCATGATATCGAGGAGGTATTTAGGACAGGTACGAAAAGGTAGGGTAGGTAGGATTTGCTCTTATATAGACCTACATGTACAACATTGAATATGTTTTCGGGGCACCGCCTCCAAAAACGTTTGAGAACCACTGGTCTATGGTATAGTTATTGTCGAATCGCTGGCCGTACTGAAGCAGACAAAGCTGCAAATACGCGAGCCAACTTGGCTGTACAATTTCGTCTGGACCAGTCTGATAGAATCGTGTGTGGTCAAGTTGCACAAAAAATTTTCTGTCCCAGTGGAAAACCTGCAGCGGCTGATTTACGTGTTGATGCTCAGGACCTACCTATCTATTTCCATGAAAACACGAATTTTTGTGTTTTGTTGACATTTTATGCACTAGGCCCTACAGTACAATGGTGGAGATACAAGTACTGGAATGACTTTTTTGCCTTTTCTTGTATTGTATTGGTATTGTTTCTGAATGAATTTCAAGCCGTTGACAAACTGGTGTACTCCTCTTTGTCAACTCACACCGACTTCAATGGATTATTTCAGACATGCTTACCTCTGACATTGTAGCAGGCATTAGCTTGCCTTAAGCAAGTGCGGTAACGAGCTATTAACAAATAAAACTGGTTTTGAAAGGAATGGCTGTGACCAAACTATAGCTATAGTATAATTACAAAAACTCTCACGGCTGGAGTTAGGTACTTGATGAAGCAGTAAAATCCTAGATGATAGGCCGTGGTCACTTTGAAAGCATACTTCTTCTTGCCCAAACAGTTGCTAGCTTCCTAGTTACTATCTTAGAAGCCTACGCAGTGCCACTAAAGATGGCGACCACAGATGTTGACGAAACGTTTGTAAGTACGTCTACGCTTTCAGATCGACAATGGCCTATCCCCCGAAATCTATTATTTCATCAAATATGCCTACAGTAGCGCCACAAAAAATTGCTAACACTAGTTGTAACCTGACGCCATAAGCAAATTTTTGACATGGTAGACATTTCCTTTTGTAGCTCTTGAACCTCGGTCTTCCGTTTCCTAGGCCAGTTCTCTACCTGCTAGACTGCGACGTGTTTTACTAACACACCACTTGTTATTTCCAGACAAATCCCGTTTTGTGTGCATTTTCGATGGTTGCCACGTGACGTGCAGTAACGCGGGCAACCTGAAGAGACACGTCCAGACCATGCACGAGCGGAAATACTTCCAATGCGTCTTCTGCTCACAGACGCTGCGCCGGAAGGACCACCTGGCACGCCATATCCGGAATATCCACACGGACATCGCGCAACTTCCGGCTTGGACTGAGCAGAAGCCATTTTCTGAGAATCGGTTGAAATCGGCTGCGTACAGGCCAGAAAACGAGTTGATGGGACTTAAAATGAAAATGCTCTAGGGGTATTGGAGTTGTATGATGTACAGCAGGGGTTCACAACCTTTTTTTCCGCGGACCACTAGATTATTTTATGATTTTCCGTGGACCACAGTAGCTGCGACAGGTAAATCGTCAAATTCTAGGATGATTTTTGCCTACAATTACATGCTACAAGTAATATTTGATTAAATGTTTAGGACTGGCATCGGTTGGATGAAGACTTACTGTATTTTATTCTAATATTTCCAATATCTCAGCTGATTTATTTTCTTATTTCTTACCTTACAAGTAATATTTGATTAAATGTTTAGGACTGGCATCGGTTGGATGAAGACTTACTGTATTTTATTCCAATATTTCCAATATCTCAGCTGATTTATTTTCTTATTTCTTACCTTGGTCCGTGGACCACCTGATGTATAACCGAAATGAGAGGATATGGAAAAAAACTGGGCTTGGTGGGATTCGAACCCACGATCTACGCCTAACCGGGGCGTCGTCTTAACCGTTGGACCACAAGCCCCGACAAGTCCAGTAATCGCCAAATCCTCTACTTATGCTCAAATTGACATGATTTGTGTTGCTAGACAGGTTAGCACAACTCAATTTGAGCATAAGTTGAGGATCGTCGGGGCTTGTGGTCCAGCGGTTAAGACGACGCCCCGGTTAGGCGTAGATCGTGGGTTCGAATCCCGCCAAGCCCAGTTTTTTCCATATCCTCTAATTTCGGTTATAACGAGGAGGTTACCTCTTCAACCAATGTTAATTTAATGTCAGTGTTATGTATACCATATAATACTACAATGCACCTGATATACTGTATGTCTGTGGACCACAGTTTGGGAACCCCTGATGTACAGTATTTATATGATTTTGCAACCGGGCAGCATACGTGTATATACTGTCATTATGATTTACAATACACGTACATATATTTTTTTATTTTCTGGGAACGGGTTAAAAGCGGCTGCGTACAGACCAGCAGGAGATAAAGAGCCCGGCCCACCTTCGCTTGATTTTGCAATGAATTTGTGATTCTTTATTTTTTGAGTACCGGATGAAACTGGCTAAATTTACAGACCAGAAGGCTAAGACATTTTATGGGTCTCAAAGTAAAAACGCCGTAGTAGGCATTTTGTCTATTAATTTTTGCTGTTTTCAGTTGTAGGGGTGTCCATTTACTGTAGCTGTATGAGACAATACAACTTTGGACGCTTTAGGGGGGTTAGGTTACACTTAGGGCCCTTCTGTAGGTTTACAGTTAAATGCGACAACGCACACAACTAATTAAGTTTCTATTTTCTTTTTAAATTTGAATTTTTCTAAATTCAAAATTGTAGGTCTATGTGCATACGGTACTATTTTTTTTCAAGTAAACTAAAGTTCACTTATTTTTTTAATATGCATACATAAGTATATATAAATGCAGGCTATAGTCAAAGATACATTATGTTCATTTCTTATAACATAAAAAAATTTATAGGATATAATAAAGGGCCCATTTAATTCTTACTACTTACTAATTTATGAATTGGAGGATAGTCACTACCCCCCCTTATTTTAAATAATGATCGAAAAAACTAAATGCAACAAATCCCAACCGTGGTACAAGTTTGCACTGTTGCATAGCCAATTTTCTGCAGCGGAACTTCTGCATTTAATTCCATAAATTGTAAGTCTGATATTTATTGTGTGTTAATTAATGCGTGCCTTTTAAAATATACCAAATATATTATCAAGTAACTAGCCTAATATTTTTTGATCCATATTTAAACCGAGTTCAAATTGCAATTATAGCCTTGCTGAAACTACCAATCGTGCAGCATATTATTATACAGTTATAAAATATTAGGGGCAGATTTAAAGCTAGTAAAGCTACCTTTTATTTAAACAGTAAAAGGCTCATTTCTGACGCAAGCAGGATCTTTCACGAAACAGACAGTTTCACAAACAGGTTTTTAAGGATTTTGTTTAAGCTTTGCTGTGCGACACTACCTAGTGATTCCTATACGTTTCATTCAAGACAATGTTTATTATTTCATGCTAAACAGAATACTTACTGATAAAATCGCTTAAATATCTGATATCTTCTAAATTTTGAGGCCAAAGGTCATAGTTACAAACGGGTAAGTATGTTAGGAATATTTAGTATAAATAAGACTGGAAACATGAAAACTAATGTCCTTGGTAGATTAGTTTTTGGACTGAAAATAGTATCATTTGATTTTATTAATTTTCCGGCTAAAATTTAAAAACGTAAGGTGGAGGAATTAGAGGTCTGAATAGGAGCTATCCGCCACATTTGTATTTTCGTTTCTGGGGACACCTCCTATGACCAGTCATTGATAAGACGTAGCGGGTGGCCCTATTAGGATTCAAAAAATAATTTTGTTGCTCTTTATCCGCGTGATTCTGTAACCGGTTATTTTTTTTTCAATCGCCTTAAGGTCTTATTATTGCAGGAAACTAAAATATAACTAAGTATTTATAACGTTACATGTTACTAACACGAAATCATAATGCATTTTCAGACTCAAAACCAATTCAATGTCGCCAGTGCAAAGGTCGGTTCTCCTCTGCTAATGGCTTGTTCCGCCACTGCAGAATTCAGCATTGTAAGTATCACAATGAAGACTCGTGCTCGAACTTGCTCAATCAAGTTATCCTAAGGGGGGTATTCCATATACGTACAACGTCAACGAAAAATTGAAAAATGACGTTTTAGCAGACATTAAAGACATACTAAAAATTCTGCTACCACGTCAATTTACGTCATTTTGACGTCATTTTTCAATTTTTCGTTGACGTTGTACGTATGTGGAATGGGCACCTTACGTCTGTTATATTGTGTCAATAGCAAGCTTGTCTCAACTTGCCTATTATTGTTTGTTGCCGAATAAGTAGGTTGACATCGGTTGACTTGTACCGGTTTGACCAATCAGTAGAATCTGGGATGATAGGCCGTGGTCGTTATGAAAGCGTACTTCCTCACGTTTCGTCGACATCTTCAGTGGAACTGCGTAGACTTCTCTAAGGTTGGATCTCGGAAGCTCAACAGCAACTGCTGATACAATCTTAGAAGTCTACGCAGTTCCACTGAAGATGTCGACCGCAGATGTTTACGAAAAGTTTGGAAGTAAGCCTTCAGAACGACCACGGCCTATCATCCCGGATACTACTGATTCCTCACGTAATTCCGGCCGTGGAAACCTTTGTAATTATATTGTACCGGTTTGCCAACGGCCTCAAATTAATATGTAAACAATACCAATTATGTCCGAAACTCTGTGGGGTCGTTGGTAACGGTTGAAAATGTGGGAAAGGCATAATAAGATGGGGTATGACAATGAGTGAAAATTTCATTGCAACTATCAATTTTTCAAAATGTTGATACCACGTTTCGGGTCACGTCTATCTTTTTCCCATTAAACATTTGCCTACCGGTTCGTTTTGGCGCTACTGCCCCCCCCCCCCCCCCCGCAAATGGTAATTCCTTTCTTGCCCATTCTATCTAGTCACGGTTATGGGATTTTTCACTGTCAGCACACGGTACTAACTATAATATGGAATTATTCCTAAATAAATGCCTGGACTGTCGTTTAAAGTTAATTTCAGAATGAAAGGACGCAAGAAAAACCTCGGACTGTCTTTGCTTGGCACAAGTCACCACTTCTCCGTGTCTTAAGACACCAATAAAGTCATGGGCTGCGAAATTCTTGTGGCAATGTACCTTTCTGGCAAGTTTCTTGACCTATAAACTTGTATTGATTGCAGGGCGAAATGATCAGAAGCCGACATGTCCACTATGCTACCGCAACTTCACGTGCGTCTCCTCCTTGAACCGTCATTTTCGGAGTAAACATCAACAGTCCAAACATTACTGCCAGTTCTGCGGGAAGGCGTACAACCGTTCGGACTCGTTGCTCGAGCATATTCGCTATGTACATGGTGTTAACAGGAAAAAAGTCAATGTGTAAACCAGAAAGAGTTAGACTAGGCTACAGCCAGTACTAGAAAGTGATGTGAAGCAGGGACGGATCCTTGGGGGGGGGGGGGCGAGAGAAAAAGTTTTATACCAGATAGAATGAGTTTTATACTAGATAGAATGGACTTTTGAAGGAAACTAAGAAAAATTATTACTCTAGTAAAAGAAACGCGATATTTTTTCGCCCCCCCCCCCCCCGAAAACGTTTTCTGGAACCGTCCCTGATGTGAAGCCAATGATAGAGTAGACCAGCCTATCCTATTGTAGGCATAATACGGAAGACATCCGATTCCAGTAATTCCTTCTGTTTACCGAGAATACTTGGTATTACGGGCCGCTATGTTAGTGCCATAAATGGTGCCGTATTAGTTTTTTTTTTAGCGAATTGTGGCTACTTACTACCTGACAACTGAATGAGTAAGGACTGGTCCCACAAACACTTGGTAAGTTTTCGTAAGGAATACTGGACGGCGCTGCTATGCATTTGACCCTTTGGGTGCCGTCCCCATCCATACAATGGCTCAGTAAAGACTGTAGCTACTGGTCTGAAAATTCTGGACGCCCCCTTGTGCCTAGCGGTGCCATCCAGTATATTCCGTACAATATCTTTCCAAGCGATGGTGGGACTTAACGTACCGTACCTACCTAGTCACAGTTTCCCACGGCCCGGTACATGTTCGACGTTGAGAATTTTTCTATTGGATCAAATGGGCTCAAATTGAGCAAATTGGTCGATGCAAAACCACAGAATACACATAATAGTCTCCTTATTAACTTCGTAATACTAAGTTATTTTTATTCATTTTCATTCATGAAAAACCAGAGTTTACTTCAGAAGAATTCTACAAGCTGGCGTGTCGAGGGGAAACCCGTGCATTTTCGTCAGCTTCACGCTAGTCTCTGAAATCTTTCCATTTCCTACATTGAAGAAAAAAACCTACGCAACTCGTCTGTACCGAATTAGCCGTGTGTACCGGGCCTTATAGCATTAAGTTATTCAAAATCCTTACTTGTCAGGGACCGTTCAAGTATTACGCAAGCCCACTTTTTAACCTCCCCTCCCCTCCCCCTTGTAAGCCAATTACACCCCCCCCCCCCTTTGCGTAATTTATGCTTGGAGCGCCCCCCTACTTTTGACTGCGTAAAGCGCTAGATCAGCAAATAAACACTATGCTATGAGGAAATTAACTGTTTTATATTGTTCAGGCCATGAACCGTCAAGGTACACATGCATATTTTCAATAATGGGAATATTTCCATTTTTTGTTTCTGATGGTACCTGCTCTATTTCATGTGCCACCGTCACAGTCACCGCCTTACACGACAAATTGTCGGATCACTAGAGTGTATTGGCGCTATAAAGTTTGTAGTTTTATTTTTTATAATATTAATTCATAATATTACCTAGTTTTTGCAATAGGTAAGGCGGCATTAGAACCCCTCTCCCCCCTTGTCATCCATTGTACACAACTCCGAAACCCCACCTCCCCCCTCGAGTCCTTACGTAATATTTCAACGGCCCCTCATTGAAATCTAGTCATGTTCAGGCCCTTAAATTGCATAAATTATAAAAAGATAAGGGTTGCCGAACACAAACTCTCTTGTATGATGCACTATATCGTCAATTTTCTTTTTAAAAAATTAGGTGTCCTGTATGTTGCCCGCTGTACTGACACCTCAAAGTATTTGATGGGTGCCGTAAAAGCGGGTAAATAGGGACGCATGGGTTAATCGCGACAAAACATTGCTGTTAGATTTGTGGCCAAAATACAATTTTCGTAGAAGCGATACTATATTCTTTTGTTGTAGTTTCCTTCGTTTTTGTCTCACTTAAATTTAAATTTTGGCTTCAAATACGTATCAAATCGTGTAACAGCGAAGCTTTGTCACGATTCACCTATGCGTTCCTAGTCACCCGCTTTTACGGTACTTGGACCGAGCTTGCAATACAACAGTAGGCGACTATTAAAGCCGGGTACCACCATCGGACCGCATAAAGTATTGGTAAGGAATACGGCATGGCACCGCCATCTGCCAATGCATGGCGGTGCCTTTCCGTATACCTTGCCGAGACATTTCAGGGGATAATGGGAACCACCCTAATATGTACTGTAACAATAAAGATCTCAATGTTTTACTGTTCATTTTAATTTATTGTTTTGTAAATATAATGTTTCTTTACATGTCTGCAATCCCTGCGAAATGATAGTGAAAGTAATAGAAAACATTGCAGCTTTTGCGTTTACACCAAGCGTTAATTCCAAAAAGTGGCCGAAACTTAAGAGAGAGATTTCTAAATATTTTGTAAACAAAAAATTGTCGTGTTCATATTCTCATTTCATGGCCGCAAAGTTACGATAGTGGTCAGATGAAATATTCATACAGAAATGCTTTCTCTAAATGCTGTTTATTTCCCCTACTGATTCTCCTCTATTCTATAAAATGGTTTAATGCACTTTATCGGGAGTTTTCTGACGTAATAATAGTTAGGTGGAAAAATGTATATTTCCTGCGAAAGCTTGTGTTATTTATGAATTTTTCATTTGACTACATCATCGGCTGTGGAACAAGAAATTAATTAATTTCGTCAAAAAATACACGACCATTCCTAGTTTACAAAAAAATTTGAATATCTTTATAAAGCGGCCCGAACACGGACAATAATAATGAATAATGACATTATCAGTAATGATGCAGCTGTGATCAGAAAATCCGGATCCCTATCATTATTTTTCGTCATTCCAACTTTGTCCACCTTACACAATCATTATTACTGTCATCTTGATAAGGTAATGTCATTATTACTGACTGTGTAGGGGCCGCTTTAAAGTGAGATTGTGTCAATCAAGTATGGAAAATATATTATGGTATTAAATTTAATTGTTTAAATGAATTAAAACAAAAAACAATGAGAGGAATTAATGAATTACAATGTGAGAAAATCTGAACCTTTTGTTTCCATCATCTTCTCCATGACTTCAACGTCTTTAACCCAGGAATTGAGTCGCTCCACCATGCCTTGGATCTATAACAAAGAATAGTTATTATATAATAATATATTACTAGTATAATAAATTAGGAGCAAAAATCAGTTTTGCCAACCAACGAATGGCATCAATAAGAACTGTCGCTGAGTGCTCAAGAAGTTGGCTCCTCTGACAGTTCTCAGGCCTAAACTCTCAATCGGCTGTCGAGTTTTATTACCCAACAACTTAAGAGGAAGCTGGCCGTAGATATTAGCCATCCTTGGTTCAACCCAAAATTTTAAGATTTGTAATGTAAATTGTGTCTATAGTCTTCAAAGTGGCTGAGCGTCTGAGTTTAATGCCTTATGGTCTCAGATGCGAAGACACGAAAATAACTAATCTGTACCTCCTCGTGGGGAAGATGGAAGCGCGTAATGGCGACTGAAGAGATAGGGGACCGAGTTTGAGCAGGGATAAGCGAAAAACTCTTTTGTGCAGGTCAATCTTTTGTCCTGGGGTAGGGAAACTGGCCCCAAATGCGGAGGAACTCAATGAAGAGTCAACGGCATAAGGATGCAGAAGGCAACCGGAAACCACTGTATTACAATTCCCTAGTATAATCATCATGACTACAATTGCCAAGATGGTCGCCAATCATCGATAGAAGAGGCATTTGAAGAAGAATATAAATGGCCCACCAGCCTTAAGCCACTGCTTAAAGTTTGGTAGAATTAACTGTGGTATTGTGTTAACCAAATTTGAATTAGTGTGACTGTTACTGTGACTATGAATAGAAGGTATGACTCATATTCGGTATGAATAAACAATAGTTTATGATATACAAATATTTCAATCAAGCTATCGTTGATATGCACAGGTGGGTGTGAGAGAGGCCCTAATCTTGCTTTATTTACATTTTTTTTCTTTCAATAAAGACTTTATTAATATTATTCACATTCTTAATTTAATTTAATACGTAAGTTGTAAAGATTTAGTCGAGGCCTATTTCACACATGAGGTGCAAACTTTCAAAACGGCACTAATCCATTTTCGTAAAATGTTCAGGAAACACGAAAAACATAATTATTTTGGCTTTATTATAACGGGAATATAAGATTTTAACCCTTCAGAAGACTGGGATAATTTTGTTTTGTTTTGTTTTGATTAGCAATCCTGATTCAACTCATCTTCAAGATGGAAAATCGATTATAAAATCAATTTTTAATTTTCATGGATTTGTGACGTTTTGAAAGTTTGCTCCTCACATATGGTTATAATTTTTCCATGAATTTGATAATTCGATAAATTTCTGGCATCTGCTCCTATCAGGTTCACGGAAAAATCACTTAACTTAATATTGAATGGGTTTTACAGCATATTAATTTTGTGCTATTATTGTTTCAATTTTGAAATAAATATACAGGCTATGTTCAAGGTGATAGTGACCGGTAAGTGTTATAGGGATGTTAATTCAGGCAGTTTTGGCACTTCATGGTGAAATATGTTGGGCAATGAGGTCATATGAATGGGTTTTATAGTATATTTTTGGCATTTTATTTTAGTTTTTAAATGAACAAACAGGCTACCCTCAAGGTTATAGTAACGACGGTAATACGGAAGTTATTTCAGGCCGATTCGACAAATTATAGTGAACTATATTGGGAATACCATATGGGGAACTGTATGGAGTACTTTATCTTACGTGCTGTGGAATACGAGGCTAGGTATAAAAAGAAATTCTCCTTAAACTCGTCTCACATAGAGCAATGGTCAAGAAAAAGGACCCTCTAACAGTCCTCGGAGGATTGCCCCGACGTTTTTTCTATCACTACCCCCTTCGGCCCTACCATTATATAATACCGTATTTATAGTTTTTTTTTTTTTACGGCCACTTGGCTAAGCCAATAGCAGGCCGAGGAACAGCTAAAACTTAGTTACTCCTAAATCGTGACTACATCGTCCAACTCCGTTGTAAGGCATTGCAGGACCGATGATACCCCTAGTTCAAGAGCCATAATATCCGTTACTTCCGTGACAGAGTACCCCCAAACCTTGACGAATGGAAACTGTAAGTCTATCCCTCACTCCATGCGTGGGCAGTCCCATAAAATGTGTTACACCGTTTCCGGTTGGCCACACAGTTCACAAGAGGCAGAGTCCACAATTGACATTCGCTGCAGGTGGCACTTCGTCCTGGTGTGTCCTGATATCAGGCGTGACGAAGCTGTCACCACACCTCGTGACAACTTTAGAGACTCAAACCACCCTCCCCATGCCACTCTGGGGAGAATTGAGTGACAGTACCGCCCTCTCTCATCGTAGTCCCACATTTGCTGCCACCAATCGCGGCATCGGTCTTTGACACCGCTATGGCAGTCCCTGACATCAATATAGTCGTAAGTCGGGCCCGCTTCGTTGCCCGGGATACCTACGTGAGCAGGCACCCAGTACAATCGGATTTTGAACCCATCCGCCGCTAAATCCCCTAGCTGGGCTCTGATGTCATTAACTAATATGTGATGCTTTTGGGACTGGGTCGAACCCAAAGCCGTTTTGACAAACTCGCATGCCATTCGGATGGCAACAAGCTCTGCTCTGAAGGGCGATGCGATTCCAATGCCATTGATCTATGTTGCCCACCCTTAACAGAATAACCAGCCCCATCCCCATGCGGTGAGCTAGGTGATCTGTGTAAATCTGTTACAAAACCCAATCCCTCTGAGGCACAAAACTCCCTGTTGGCTGTTGGCTTGGCAACTCCATAGGCATGCCCCGAAAGGTATTTAGCAGATCCAGACAAACTTCGGGAGAACATAAGCGACCAATTGGAGAACTCCTTTGAGTCAGGTGCTCCATCCAGTTTTCCTCTGAACTGCACGGCTTCTCCCCACAGATAAATAATTAGATTACTCGTGACTTCGTGGTATTTCATTTTAATAAACAAAAAATAACAAAAACTTAGAGTTTTAGAAAAACTTGTTATAACAACCCGAATTAGTAAAACCCAAATAATCGTTAAGAAATTAACTTTGTCTAAGAAACCCACTTGTGTTAGTATAAAACCCTGAGCGCTTTCGGCAAGAACTGCCATCTACAGAGGGAAACCCACTAGCACAGTTACACCTTATCTGCGATTTGAGACTTGCTCAACTCGAGGAGAAGATGCAAATGTGACTAGGGAGAGGAAACCTTGGTTTATATAGGACTGGGAGCGGGGGGAGGAGGGGGTGGGAGGGGGCGTGGCTGGTTACCTATTCCTAACCTACTAGCTAGATCTATTAGAGGGGATGATTGTGTGAATGTTATGTCGTTTGTTAATTTTTCCCTATTGTGTAAAGCTCTTTTTATTCTCCCCACAGATTAACCAGTGGATTGTGGTCCCCCAACGCAGCTAACCTTTCCAAGACCGGCAAAACCTGCGCCCCAGTAGCCAAACTTTTTAGCACCCACCGCATAGTCACCAATTTAAAACGTATGCATAACGGACTGACACCTGCCATTACCTCTAAGGCGTTAGTTGGAGTCGTTCTCATCGCTCCAAGGGCTATTCGAATTGCTCGCCACTGCAAAAATAGTTTTATAATACCATATAATATTGTGGGTTAACTGTAAGAGTGGGCCCAAAGGCCCAAAATTCGCCCATATGGAAAATAAAGAAAATTTTCTTTCTTCTTCTACCATTATCACTAATCTAAAATACTCTAATTTCAGAGCCAAATTATGAATGGCAAGAGATCGACTGCACTGCGTTTCAGTCGGAGGACAACATCGAAACAGGATCAGACAACACCTACACCGACGACGAAAAACCTAAAACAATCCTACACAAAAGAAGAGCAAACCAAGAACTCCGTAACCGCGGACAGGAGTACATAAGCAGGAGTAACAAAATCATACCTAAACGAACCATGGGCCTACCATGCGAGGGTTGCAAGTATCAATGCAATCAAAAATTCAGCCAAGACGAAAGAAAAGTCCTTTTCGACGAGTATTGGAACCTAGGCAGTCTACAGAGACAGCGAGAGTTTATACGAGATATGATGGAATCGATTAAACCGAAGTACTGGCCTTACAACCGGAGTTCCAGGAAGCCGAATAATGCGTTCTACTTTGTGAAAAGTGATGGAGTGAGAGTTAGGGTGTGTAGGGCGTTTTTTGAAAGCACTTTATCAGTGAGTCATCAAGCTATTCGTACAGTTATTGCTAAAACTATGCCATCTGGGGATATTGAGCCGGAAATGCGTGGCTTGGGTAAGCGTCAGCAGTAGGCATTAATGGTAGACGAGGGCGCTAACAGCTCTCGGGATATACCCTAGTAATACACTGAGTTGAGTCATACGCCACGAGCTTCCGTATGTGTAAGATGACTGTTGATCGTGTAACATCTGCACCTTATGCCTCAGTCAACGTTCCGTGATTCTTCTGCTGTGACCTGTGGCTTAACTCAGAGTAGTTTTCTAATAGCTGTGGCCATATTTATAATACTGGAACATTAAATTGACCTCGGTTGGAGACCTAAAAGATATCTAAACGTAGGGAGCCATAATCTGGACAATGGACTCAAACCCGCGACCTATGCGAAAAGGGAATCGTGTTACCTCCTACACCAATTGTTCAACTAATCCAGGCAATTTATTTGTTAACGCTGTTTGTAAGCTAACGTAAATTTTTTGAAATTGTCTTACGAGCAAATCCGAGTTTTTTGTGCGTGTGTATATAAAATAAAAGTTTGCATAATCATGTAATTTGAGGGGGACGAATATAGAGCAAGGCTAGTAGAAGACAGGTCAAAACATTGTCGGAAGCCATCTTGTCTAGAAATTCACTGAACACTGAGTGCCAAAGATGGAAAATTCTTCTATTCCAACTAACATCTCGCACTCCCAAAGATGGATAGACTGGGTGAACGACTTTCGCAGTCGCGATTTGCCGACGTTTCTTCCATTGCAGCCAATGGCTAACAGAAGTTCCTCGACGATTTCGGAAGCTGGCGTGACGTCTGTTTCCCCTAGACAGGTATACCACCCTTAGGCATTATTTGGTTGTTTTCTGCCTTCATTTGGTCATAGCATGAGCCACATCTGTTAATAACCAAGTTACGAGAGGACTTTTCCTTGTTTATATCACTAGGCCATCTGCAGCAGGTCGGTTTACACATAAGCTAATCATGGGCAAAGCCAGCACGACTTCTTATCTGCTTTCTTGCCCAGAGTTGTAGACCGAATTCGCACTTAATACGCTCTTGAAGGAGAAGGACCTGAGATTGCTGCATCATATTGTATAATGTGAAGTCAAGTGTTTCTGAGAGTCATATAAGAAGTAAGCTCAAATGGAAGTGTTAAAGAGCATCCGCCGAACTGTATTAGGAACTGTGAGTAACTACGAAGGAGACATGGATGGGGAGCCCCATTTTTAGCTCCATAAATTCGATAATGTAAAACATATAGCAACTCAGCCTTTCTCCCCCAAGGCAGTGCCGCAATATCCCCAATATGTAACGCCAGGAGGGGAACCTTTTATATCGGATAAGTTATGAAGAGGAGAATTGAACCCAATGAAGATCCGAAGAATTATGAAATACAGTTTATAAAACATTATTTATGATATTCTAATATAATCTCTAGCACAGGTAAATAATTCAAGTTGTAGAGGACTATATCATACACCACACCACCCCGACGTTTTTTGTCTTATAAATAAATAAATAAATAATGACTATTTGTTCTATTATTAAGCCAACCTAGGGCTGTAAAGTCCTCTCTTACAGTCAACTAAGAAGACCCAGAAGCTCCTGCTTTACATGCCCTCCGAAGCAAGGCCAGAAAATGTAGCAAGTGTGTGACCACTACTCTACATGTCCTGAACTTGTCTTCGTATCACTGCCCCCTATCAATATCACTAATCTAAAAAACTCTTTCAGGGCCAAAATATGAATGGCAAGATATCGACAACACTGCGTTTCAGTCGGATGACAACATCGAAACAGAATCAGACGACACCTACACCGACGACGAAAAACCAAAAACAATTCCATACAAAAGAAGAGCAAATAAAGAACTCCGTAACCGCGGGCTGGAGTACATAGGCAGGGGTAACAAAATCATACCTAAACGAACCATGGGTCCACCATGCGAGGGTTGCAGGTTTCAATGCAATCAAAAATTCAGCCATGACGAAAGAAAAGTCTATTTCGACGAGTATTGGAACCTAGGCAGCCTGCAGAGACAGCGAGAGTTTATACGACTGATGGTACAATCTATTCAACGAAAGTACATGCCCTGCCACCGGATTTCCAGGCAGCTGAATAATGCCTTCTATTTTATGAGAAATGGGTCGAGAGTTAGGGTTTGCAAAACGTTTTTTGAAAGCACTTTATCGGTGAGCTATCGAGCTATTCGTACGGTCATTGCTAAAACTATGCCGTCTGGCGATATAGAGCCGGATATGCGTGGCAAGGGTAAGCGTTAGCAATAGTAATAACAATGATAATGTCCTGAAGGACTCTTTAAGAACCTAGGCCTACTTTTTGGTCCTTTGCCCAATGCCAACTACCTCATGGATTTCGGGCATTATTTATATTGTTTCCGTATGAATTTTTGCCCATTGGCAAACTGGTATACGTCCTCGTTGTCAACCTACAGCGGTTACAAATGATAATGGACAAGCTTGGACGATTTGAATCGTTACACAAGCTTACCATTGACGCAATGAAACAGGCGAAAATATGACTTAACCAAGTACAGATACGAGTCAGCTATAAGTTAAAGAGGGAGACGATTGCGCCGCCATCTCTCGCGCTAGGATATAGGCATGTGTCATTCTAGTCGTGTCCATGTAATACTGACTGATTTTAAACATTAAATTACCTTAGATTCGAGAGTCAACCTACTCAGGTCATTATATCCAAAAATAGGGGGGCAAGAAAAATCTGGACAATAAAAGACTCGAACTAACGATCTCTGCCTCTTTCCGGGGCATCTTGTTACCACCTACACAAATTGACCGCCTTATCCAAGTTGGAGTTGAACATATTGTACATTTTGGCACGTCTAGTGGCCACAGGTTTTTTAAGCAGTTAGCGGTGAGTCATCGAACTAATTGTACTGGTATTGCTAAGACGCCACGCTGTATGGGGGATATCGAGCCAGATAAGCGTGGTAGGGGTAAGCAGTGCCAACACGGTTACAAAGAGTTCCTGTTAATGGATATATAGCAGGTTATTTTAGGGCACTCCAAAGATTAGTCTACGACATTTTCGTACGGGTACTGCTAAAACGTCATATTTACAAGTATGTAAATAAGTGCTACGAAGTCACCCACCCTTGAGACACTAACTATGTATGATACATGAGTAACTTGTTCTGTCTTTTATCAACCAGTAGTAAGTAGCTTGTTATCATTTATTTAATTCAAGTCTAGTTATAGTTCATGAAAATATGATACTGTTAAATAAAGCTTGATACCGTTTCATCTTGTTTTTTCTCTTTTTACACCGCTCTAACAAACCTAAGTCTTTCGTTATAGGCACCGCACAGCATCTCAGACCTGTAATCTGTGTTACTGCTCACTTATGTTGTCAACCTGATAATCCTACCTTATCCAATCCCTACACCGGAGCCTTCACAATAACACAACTTTTACAACTGAGTTCTAGGTACCGTACCTGGGGTTTTTCGAGTACTCTAGGCTGCACCCAGGTCATGCTTACCACCTGGGACACCTGGTCTATGGAGCCTTTGACCAGCCCTTGCGCCAATGCCTTCATCACCAGTAACTCGACTTCCTCAATACGTAGCCTGGTTTCGGCACTGATCTCAGCGAAGGAAAGCTGCCTATCGTTGGACGGCCTCTTGAAGGTCATCTGCAGGAGAAGTATAAAAAAATTATAATATACCATATAAAAAAAAATTAAAATTATTAATTAATTAATTAAAATTAAAAATTATAATATACCATATACTGCCTTTCCAATGACATTAATTTTTGTTGGAAATAATTATTAGTCTAACATAGAAGTTTGGGTTTGGCGCGAGTGTAGTCCTACTGAAGCGTTACCTGTGGTCAAAAATATACACTAACTTGTACTACCTGTCTAGTTCTGCTACTGTGCAATTTAAAATGGAGCAATTAAATAAAATGGTGCACGTGCTAATTAAATATAAACTGTATTTTTCTGACTACCACTGCAAATACCCAACAATTTTACAGTGGGAGTGTATTAATAAGTAAGCCTAACGAAACGTCTTGGTAATGTGGTGAAGTAGTACACACTAGTACCAGTCATTGGTTAAGTAGGAGTCAGACTCTCGCCTGTTACAATATGTCAATGCAAGTCCATTATAGCTTGTAGTCGGTGTAGATTGAAATCGTGCCAGTAACGGCAACAATGCATCTGGAAATAACAATAAGGCGGCGTTTCCATTGACCTCGTTTTGCAGAATGCACATGACGTTGACGTGGTAGCAGACATCATTAATAAGTCTTTAATGTCTGCTACCACGTCAACGTCATGTGCATTCTGCAAAACGAGGTCAATGGAAACGCCGCCTAATGGCAGTAAAAAAAAAATTATGGGCCCGTTGGCACCTACGTAAAACCCCACCAGAATAGTCTATGCTTCCGGAGCGACTGCCTTCCACGTCCAGTCTTCCCAAACAAAAGCGTTCATTGTAACTTATGCCACTGTAATACCTTCAATTATTATTATCGTTATTGAAGGGCTTGTAGAAACACTTAATTATATTTTGGGTATTGAATAAAGAAGTTTAGGAACATACAACTGGGTGTAATAACAAATAATTCAGATGCATAACAGAACGTCCAACATTGAGCCTTTCCTGCCAACAACCCCATCGGTTTTCGGACATTATTGGTATTGTTTCCGAATGAATTTCTAGTCATTGGCAAACTCCTCGATGTCAACCCACACCGACTAGAAGTGTCAATGGGCAAGGTCAGACATGCTTACCATTGATATTGTAACAGGTGTTAGTTTGACTTAGCACCCCTAGGGTTATAATAGAATACAGTACGGTACCTCCATAAGGCAGAGCAAATAGATCTTTTCGCGGAGCTTTCTTTCGTGTGACGCCAAGTCGGGGACCATCATCCACATGGGCTTCATCTTCTCAAACTTTGCAATGTCTCCAGCATTGAATGCAAACAGAAGTTCTACCAGCCAGGCGTGTGTTGTGCTTTTCAACGTATCCAGTACGGGATGCGTTAGCTACAATTCAAAACACAAGGACCAAGGACGATTACTTTAGACGAAATGGAGATGAAAGCTAAAAAGCTCTGCACGTATACAGTAGCTGGAAGATTTATAATATATTGTTCCCGAAAGCGAAAACCCCGTTTAAAAAAATATATATTTTTATTTCCCAACTCCTGCCTCTCTCAGCTCAGACTGTCTATCCTTGGTACCCGGAGGCCAGGTACATGGTCTTGGTTGCTGACTCGGTTGCAGAGACTACTTCATGCATCATATAATAGGGTATTTTTAATATTTGATATCGTAGCTTTTTCATAGAAATGATTGAGGGCTAAAATTTCTCTTACAATAGATAGACAGGTACTAGGAAAAAACTACAAAACCAAAAATTAATAATGCCCTTTTATATAAAGCATAAGGTTGTCTTCTACAACTTAAATCAATTTTTTTAATAACTTGCTTGGTTAATTAAATAAAAAAATAAGAAATTATAATAAAAAATATTTTGGGTTTGCCAATTTCCTACGGGACGTACACTCTTAATACTACGCTCAATTTAACTAATGAAAAAATTAAAATTAACATTAAATAAAGTTCAAGATTGGAATATGCCTTTTGGAAAGTAGTATTCTACAACTTAAATGAATTTTTTTAATAACTTGCTTGGTTAATTAAATAAAAAATAAGATATTATAATAAAAAATATTTTGGGTTTGCCAATTTCCTACGGGACTTACACTCTTAATACTACGTTCAATTTAACTAATAAAAAAATTAAAGTTAACATTAAATAAAGTTGAAGATTGGAATATGCCTTTTGGGTTTAGGACAATCTTAATGGACAATTACCATTTCGAAATACCACCAAGTCACAATAGAAACCAATAATTGTAGTTGCTACCGAGCATCCGAGGTATTATCGCAACGGGCAACGTAGTACCGCCCACTGAAAATACCAGCCAGTGCTCAACAAAGGAAAAACCGCGCACCTTCACGCCAGCTTCCGAATTCGTCACGGAATCTTCTTCAAGCGGCTACAATGGAAAAGACGTCGGCAAATCGCGACTGCGAGAATCGTTCGCATCTACTGAGCGTACGGTAGCAGTCAGCGAGTTTTTTTTAAATATGTGTACATCTTTGGTTCTTACCAGTTCTCCAATGTTGTAGATTTTGTCACCCAGTAAGGCCGCCAGACCCAGGTACAGTGCATGCTCCTGCTTCTCCTCCAGACTCAGCTTTTCCAGGTCCACGCAACCCAGATACCTGAGCGCCGTGCGGTAGTAGTCTGCGTGTTGTTCCAGCTTCTTGTAGTACTGCGCGGCGAGCAGGTAGTACCTCCAATGCACCGTGCTGATCCCGTCGTAATCATCCAGAATTTTCTCTATCTCTCCAATAATAGTCTGTAACGGAGCACAGGCAATTAGGGCGAGTTTTGGCGAACGAAATCCGGAGGACAACTAAAGCTGGTTAATGCTTTGGAATAGGATAACAAGTAGGTCTTGTTTCACTTAGCAAAACAGTTCAAAAGGCGAAATGCACGTAGGAATAGAATGATAATCAAGGACCAATCACTGGTATATTCAAGAATAGCAGTTTCAAGCAGTCGAAATTTTTGTATCTGGAAAAGGGAGTTGAAAAAATTCTAGACAAACTTTTGTAGTATGAATTAATATAAATAAAAAATGTGATACTCATATTGGCATGAAGTGTACGCCTCTGGATGGCTTGACCTACTTTGGGGCCTGGTGTGTTGAACTTGCTGACGACCGCTAACAATGAGAACCTAGTTAGTTAGTATTGTGCAGCGGGGGGTCAGGCAGGGAAGGACAACATCAGGCCCGAAGGGCTACGCCAATCCGGAGGGCGGAGATCCTGGCCTGTAGCTGCTGTTCCAAACATATCTCCTGAGAAACGATCAACTCATGACTTCTCATTTGTAGGGTAAGTTCTTTTTACAATATTTAGCAAATGTTATATGGTACCTCAGATTCACCCTGACCTCTGAATCTGAGGAATCATAATACACTTTCTCTTGTAGAGAACCAGTAGAATCCGGGCCGTCGTCGATGTGAAAGTAAACTTCCAATTAACGTTTCGCCAACATCAGCGATCATTCAAAGGTTGTACAGCGGTGGCTCACTCGCTACGGAGCCACCAAGGTACAACCTTCGAAGTCTACGCAGCGCCACTGAAGATGTCGACCGCAGATGTTGACAAAATGTTAATTGGGAGTTCACTTTCACATCGACCACGGCCCATCAGCTCAGATTCGACATTCGTGAAAGCCTTTGCAGTTACAGACTTTCTCTTGACTCCCCTTTTCCGGATACACTGTAATGTCCCGAGGATGTTGTCTATGACAATTTAATATTATCAGTTATCAATAGGGCATTTTCAAAAAAAATATTTTATTTCATGATCCGACACTGTAGGTACCTATATAAAGAAAACAATAACAATTAATTTAATTAACCTTTTTATCTAGTTACCTACACTATGCCCTGCAGTACATACTGACGGCCATCGGAAACGCAGTCTGACTATTCACCATTAACATGCAGTACGTGTTACCTTAGTGCCCGCATTGTCATTGAGTTGTTCAAGAAGTATTCGGCCCGCAAGAACTTTACAAAGGGCTTCTGCCTCCGATGTGGACTTGACGCGAGTTTCAATCTTTTTCAAAAATTCTACAGCCTCATTCGGGTTTTTGTATTGGGCGACAATGTACACAACGATTTCCGCAAGTGACAAGGGGTTAATTCTGAAAAAAATTTTAATTACTCCTAGAATTCTTCGAGTAGCCAAATCCGAAAAACACTTATATTGAGGTCCTTGACTAGCCAGAGCCAGATCGACCAAGCCACTAGTAAAAAAAAAAAAGAGGAGTGTTGTAGCAAAGGCCAAAAAACATGATACAACTCAAGGGTCGGCAACCTGAGGCTCGCGACCCGCGTGCGGGTCTTAGGCACATGGGGGTCTCTTCCTTACATGACTGGTTCTAATGGTTCTATACCCACAAATTAAATAGGTAATGAACAAGCACACCCAGACGACTACATACTTTTTATAGCACGTTCGTATTTTTAAAGATACGTAATAACCTGTAAAGCGCTTCTTACAAAGTTGATCACAATCAATTTTGTAGTTTTAATTTTGGTTTGGGACGAGTGCTCTTCAAACTGATATAACTCTGGTTATTTCGAAATTTGGCTTAGCTGCTAAAGAGATTGCCGACACCTGCACTATATCATCCATCAAATTTATCTTATCACTGGAGTCAAACGTAGCTAGGTGACATAGTTATCCAGCGACAAGATGGTCGGATGACCGCAATTCTTCACAGAACGTCTGTTTTATAAGACTCCCTAAGTATCTCCGATCTAGTATACATCAGTTTTAAATAATGTAATAAGCTAGTCTTCGGTCTCACTTAATAAATACAAATTGCACTGCTTACCTGGTTTCAAACACAGAGATGAAGTTATTGTACATGTGTATTAAATTATCTTCCTTTGCTATCTCCGGATTCTTGACGAACTCCAGCACTTTAAAGGTAAGTTGATGCCATAGCCTTAAAACAAATGACGTAGGTATATGTAAGCACATGATAGTTTATTAAATTCTATAAAGTGAATAAATTCAGTTTAAATTAAAACCCAGAAACTAGCCTACACGTCAAATACAGTATAATTTTATTTCGAATACGGTAACGGTATTGAATATGAAGCAGGTTAGGTTAGACATTTTCTCACTTGATGATTGTCACTCAAGAACAGCTAAAGTTAGCTAGCCACTAGTGTTACAAAAAATACCCTACAGAAGTGCTATAGGTATATTATTATTTTACATTTGGAATTATAAATTCAAGTAGGCTTGTCTAAACCAAACATTACAACTTACTTTTTGTTGTACAATTCCTCCAATTTGCCCCATTCTGGAGCCAATTCTTTGCTGGATTCTCGTTGCTTAGCAGTTAAATATTGCGACACGTCCTTTACGTAAGGAGCAGTCATTTTCAGTTAGATATTTTTAATATATTGTAACACAAGCCACAAATGGCAAAACACAAACAAAGGCCTGAATGAGTTTCAATATTGTTGGCGTGTTTTAAAATGTATCAAAGGTTTATTTTATATAATAGCAACATCATGATTGTTTTCAATAAAGAACACAACAACTTCTTTAAAAACTCTTAGCTTCTGCTAGGTTTCTTGTCAAGTTGACGAGTCGGTCAGCGTAACACCTATGTTTGCACCATTCGTTTGCACTGCGCATGCTCATGGACTCCAACCACAGAACATCGTATAATTATATATTAGGGCTGCCACATTCCGTGGTTTAGCTCAGAATTCCGTGGGAAATAATTCTATTCCAAGAAATTTCCGGGATCAACAATTTTTGAGGTTTTTCTGTGGATTTTTGGGGAAATACCTCTGCATACCAATATTTGTATGCCAATTTATGGAATCATGTCAATTTGTGATGGTTGAATCTGAAGCTGATGGGTATTTTTTATCGGCTGCAATTTAAAGTTGCAATTAAATTTTAAAATAACCAGATAAGGTTAGGAACCAGGGCCATGGACAGATGAGTTAAAAAAAAATCATATCATATAAAGGGGACCAGCATTTTAAAAAATTCCGGAGTATTCCGTATTCCGTGAATTATTTAAAAATTGTAAGAATACGGCTGAAATCGTTTGGCTGCCCACTGCCCAGCCTGGTACTCATCGTAACCTACCATCATTATTATTTAGTGCATTTAGTTTTTTTTCTACTACTGCACCTAATAAGCTAAATGATGAAGCAGTGACACACATAAATTTCAAATTATGTAAATAGGATTAAAGAAGCTTGTGTTATGATATTACTAAATAATTAACGGAAAAATTAAAATTCCACAATTAAAAATTAATTAGACTTAGCCTATATTGTGTTTACAAGGAAAAGGGAAAAAGAAACAGTTACAAGCAATTCGTGGCACAATTAGACTTCAGAAAAGATGGACTTAAGGCCCACCGTTTTATCTCTAAACTAAACAATGAAGGCAATTCCAAAGAACTAAAACCCATGGTCTACGGTAACAAAACCATCACTGATACGAAAGCGATTACGAATGCCATGTGCTCCAATTTTGCCAAGGTCAGCAATGTTTGCATCACTAGAGAAGAAAAGAAAAGACTAAGGCGGAATAAAACTAGTACGTGTTTATCTGAAGAAGACAACAAGCTGTTCTCTGACCAATTCAGCATTAAAGAGCTCAACCATGCGCTCAACAAAGTACAGCTGAAGAAAGCGGCTGGAGCGGACATGATATTTCCAGAATTTCTGACTAACCTAGGCGAAAAGGCCAAGAAAACTCTTCTCAGAATGATCAACCTGTCATGGACAGCACACATTCCAGATCAGTGGCGGAAGGGTGAAATTACACCCCTTCTGAAAAAAGGTAAACCCGCCGAAGAAATAACAAGCTATCGACCCATTACGCTAACTAGCTCGGTGTGCAAGCTGGCTGAAAGAATGGTTGCAGCCAGACTGAACAACTATCTTGAATCAAAAGGATTTATTCATGAAGGTCAAGGAGGTTTCAGAAGGCACAGAGGAACTATGGACCAAGTGGTGACGTTTACACAACATGTCAAGGATGGCTTTCACCGACAAATGTCCACCCTGGCTGCCATGATCGACATAAAAGCAGCATACGACAGGGTCTGGAGAGCTCTACTGCTTCATAAATTGTCAGAAAAGTGTGGAATTGATGCAAATATATTCAGATGGATCAAATCATTCCTGGAGCAGCGGCAAATAAGAGTACGCTTTAAAAATGGTACATCTAAATACAAAATACAACGTGAAGGGCTGCCCCAAGGCGCCGTATTAAGCTGCTTATTATTTAACATCATGATTAACGACGTACTGTCAGCAGTAACAGCCGAACATGGAATTAATGCCCTGCTCTATGCCGATGACCTGTTAATCTGGGCCACAAGCCAAAACAAAGCTGCATTAGAGGTCTGCCTGAACGCTGCACTTAAACGCTTAGCGGCCTGGACCGACGAAAACAAGATGACCGTCAGCACAGAAAAGTCAGTCTTTCAACTCTTCTCGCTGTCTACAAAGCCCTTTCAACCCCACATTGAATATAAGGGAGCTCCGCTCGAAGAACAGTCCATTAGTAAATACCTGGGCGTTTCAATCGATTGCAAAATGAGCTGGAGTGCACACATCGCAGATGCAGCAGAAAAAGGATCAAAAAGATGTCGCTTGCTCAAGAGGCTCGCTGGTACCAAATGGGGCGCAGACCAGGACGTCCTCAGTACTGCATATAAGACGTATGTGAGACCTGCAATGGAATATGGAGCGGAAGCAATTGCCACTGCCAGTAATACATAGCTCGGAAAATTGGACAAAGTTCAAAACACTGCACTACGAGTTATTACAGGTGCAGCAAAATCAACGCCCATTCCAGCAATGGAAATTCAAGCGGGAATAGAACCTCTAGAGGCAAGACGGGACAAAGCCACCCTGAAAATCTGGGAGCGAATGAAACGGACTAGGCCTTTTTTCTGGAGAAACTATCAACCGGGGTACGGTAGGCTCCGAACACATACTGCACCCATAGCCAAAGCTGTGGAAGTGGCAAGAAAATACGGGATTGAATTAGCCGAACCAGCCCCTTTGGTCAACTGCTCTGTTTTTTTTCCCGAGCCTACCAAGTGCATACCTCACTCTTGAAGACCATACCCTCCCCAAAGCATCTGTCCCTCATGTCGAACTTCTTAAATCAGCCATAAAAACTATCAATACCCGATTCCCGAAGTCCAGCTGGCTACGCATCTACACGGACGGATCGTCTATACCGGGATCGGGCGAGACTGGCGCAGGGTACTTTTGCAAACTGTTTGAAGGGCATGTTGCCGTCGGGGCCCCCCTGAGTTGTTATGACGGAGAAGTCGCTGCCATCGTTGAGGCTGTTGGTCGACTCAGAAACGTTAAAAACTATAGCAAAGCTGTCTTTCTGGTCGACTCACATGCTGCCGTTCTCGCGGTGACAGGAAACAATGACACTGACTGCAGCCGCACCCTCCAATGCCGTCGATCACTTAACGAAATGTGCAAGAGCTCTTGGACAATCGCGGTACAATGGGTACCGAGTCACGTGGGCCTCGTCGGTAACGAAAAAGCGGATATTCTTGCGAAAATGGGAACCACACTACCGCAACCTAAAGTTCCAGCAAGCCTTACCTCTGCTAAAAACACCATAAACTTGAAATGCAGCCAAAAGACCAAGGAGCAACACATCTTGGCCGCCGCAGGGAAGTCATGGGAGAGACTGGCCACAGTTGGACCCATTGACAGAAGCCTACCCAGGCAAGTTGCCGTGGCAGCATTTCGAGCAATTACCGGACATGACTATCTAGCAGCTCACCTCCAGAGAATTGGGGTGTCGGCCTCCGGCGAGTGCACCATGTGTGGTCACCATTCAATGGTCGCAGAACATCTCAACTCCTGCCCTGGGCTTGCGGACGTTAGGGAGGAATCCACCCTCCAGGGCCCGCATCACTTCTCATCGCTCTACTGGCTGGCGCGGCACCGCATGACTCAAAAGTCAAGAGTGGGCGTTGGATAAACTAAACTAAACTAACTAGGGTATATTGTGTTTACAATTGAAAACTTCACTACACTTTACAGAATAGTCAGCAGCACAGAACACCAAAATAGCATGCAGTACCGTAGGCCAGAAATAAATTACAGTATTACAGCCCTTCATATTGAACTATAGCCTACGTAAATTTTACCTACAGTTCCCACTGGCGCTGTTCTTAGGTACTCAAAAATTGTTGATCCCGGAATAGAATTATTTCCCACGGAATTCTGAGGTAAACCAAGGAATGTGGCAGCCCTAATATATAATTATACGATGTTCTGTGGTCCATGAGCATGCGCAGTGCAAACGAATGGTGCAAACACAGGTGTTACGCTGACCGACTCGTGTCAAGTTGTCAAATTTCAAGGTTAGTCTTCTGCTGTGAGCAGATGTGAGGAAGAAAATATTAGAATATGCGTTTATTAATATTTGTACTTGAATTAAGACGCCGTCGAAGCCCAATCCTGTACCAATTCATATTATATTTTGCCCTAAGTAAGTCTATATATTTGTTAACATTTGTAACTTGAGCTAAATTGCGTTTTAAATAATTTTTTTTATCGCCATTGCCTTGCATTTGCGCCTTGCGGCTTGCGCGCCTTATCTTATTTTGTTATTTACCGACAACATGGCTGACTGGCAAGTTCTGCATTCAGAAATTTATTTAAATTATATTATTGAAGCTAACGAGCAAGTAAAATACATTCGTAGTCAAGACGATTTAGTTAAATTCCGGCTAAGCATCCTTAAGTTTTGCGAAAAAGTTAATTATTTAACAGAAAGTGGACAAATTGATAAGAATGCCATTGACAGTGGCATAGTACAGCAAGTGTTTGATATTAATATTCTTTGGATTCTTTGTAATACTGGTATAATCAAGGCTGATAGATATTTTACGGAACAAACCAAAAGCAAGGCAGTTATAAAACATAATATAGGCGAAGACATTGCTGACTTTTGCTTCATGCGACAAAAAACCCATTTTGAGGAAGCAATTGTGTCTGATTTTGTCAATTATTTGGATCAATTTTACTCAAATTCTGAATCTGCGTTTTTAATACGAGGATTCAGCAATGCATGCTTTAAAAAGACAGCCTTGTTGTCAGAAGAAAACATTGCCGCCTTGGAAACAATGATGAATGGTTGTAGTGGCAAATTTCAAGAAGCTATTTACTTGAACTTGCTGCAAAAATTTATCCTTGAGCGTGGAGTATTTATTATGGATAGTATAAGTTGCATTAATAAGTACAAGCCAAGAAGTGAACGGCATCATGAGATATTATGTCAGTTAATTCTGTCTAAAATTAATATTCAGCAGTGCTTGCTTTACCTGGCAGAAAGTCTTTTGGAAGCACTCGATTCGGACACTCAAGTCAACTGGAATCATATTGCAACATTTGTGTCTTGTGCCAAAACATATAAAGAATTCATGACTGCTTATAAAACTATTGTTAACGATATAATTGAAAAGGCCCTAAACGGGTCAAATGCTTGCCATCTCTTTGCAGCATTCCTTCTTGGGCGGATATTGTCTTTAGACGTTATGGAAAATGGTATAACTTATTTGCATTGGTTCTCTTCAACGTTTTCTTCCGAATCCAGCCGGCCTTTGAATACAGTACCAAGAGCGAAATTTTTCTTTAAGGCTATGGGAGACATCATTGATTTAGAGCCACCGTACTGTCTAAAAGCTCATATCCACAAAACTGCATTTGTACCTGCTTCTTGCCAAGGAGATTTAGCGGAATATGTTCAACTTGCAAAAGCAAAGTTGCTGTCGCTGAATGAGTCAATTGAGATGGGTTTTTTTGAAAATAAATGCGGCGGTTCTGCGCCAGTGAATGACGTTTTGTGCCTTACTAAGCAGTTTGAAGCTACGGGGAAACTTTCGTCGGCGTTTTTGGCTGCACTCACTTTCAGACGCCAGTATTTTGATAGGACGTTTATACCCGCATTGTTTGCCATCTGTCCGGGGAGAAATTCGGTGCATCATGCGGTTATTAAGAAGTTATGTGAATTGGGGAAGATTTCGAAAGGGGCGCTTGGCAGTCATGACAAAAACTGTGCGAGTAGTTAATCGGTCGTTCTTTTCTCCCATAGCAACGGCGTAGAAAGGTTAGGAATTTACCCATTAGTTGTAATTCATTGCTTACCTATTCGGTTTTAGGTTTTCTTGTTCAATTTTGTTACTCTATTCAACACCTAAAACATGGGCTACGTGAAGAAAGAAACCAACGATTGATTGAAAAAATATTTCTTATTCATTTATCATAAAAATTGAGTCATTTTTTATATTTTTTTTTACTCCAGAACCAAACTATCAAGGGGCAAGCGACCTATTGGATTTCGTTAGCAGTAAAAACGACTACAATATAAAAGAGAACCCCCAAAATAAAAATAAACTATCTCGAGGCATGATTTTTTCTGAACCTTTATACCAAATTTAATCAAAATCCACCCAGTAGTTTGCCCACAAATCGAGTAATAGACAGACATTTCGTAAAAACCTCTGTTTTGGGTTCCTGGGACATCAAAACGTATAAATCTAAATAAAATATATATATAACATTTTGAACGGAGGGTGGTTTTAGGCTCAGGGGGTAAAATGAAAAGTTGTGAAGAAATTTTCCGAAAGTCGAACATTAGTTCCAGTAGTTTGCCCACAAATCGAGTAATAGACAGACATTTCGTAAAATCCTCTGTTTTGGGTTCCTGGGACATCAAAACGTATAAATCCGCTGAACTCCCGAAATCGAAAATTTCGACCATCACAAAGCTTTCCTTATACATACTACGTATATACAGGAAAGCGAAATTGTAGAGTAGGTAGCATTTTTTACATCTACTTTCATTTATGACCACATGATCGATACTATAGGGGAATACTATATACGCGTAGTACAAAAAACGCGTAGTGATCACCACCTATCACTGAGCATCCTGCTCAATGTTTTTATTTTGCTCAACACAATTTCTGTTACTTTTTCTAGATGTCGGCTATTCCCCCGTGTTCCCAGCACGTCCGCGGGGTGGAGGTGGGGAACCGCCCGCCCTACCGCCAGGGCAGGAAACCGACGGCGGTCAAAGTTTTCACCATAGCCGATGAATCGCAACATGTCCTCGTCTTTGGTGTTCCCTCCATCAACCTTGTAGAACAAGTCCAAACCCTGGCCAACCAGTTCGGACCGGCTACCGTTGAGAAAGTCGACAACTACCCCAACCTTGAGGAGTTTACGGATCTCTACCACTTGCACTACACACGATTGGCATCTGCTAGAGCGGCAAAACGTCGCATGGACGACAAGGAGTTTTACGGCGGGATCCTGCATGTTTGCTACGCTCCTGAACTGGAGACGGTTGACGAGACCAGAGCGAAAATTGTGCAGAGGAGCAAGCAAGTGCATGCTATGCTTAGGGGGAAAGGTGCGAAGAGGTTGAAAGGTTTCGATGAGGGTAGCGCAAGTGGGAATGTTTGAGCCTTGTAGACAAGGGTGGCTGTGTTATTTTCATTGTAATTAACTAGATTCACGCGCCAACATACTGTATTAGACTTAGGGTTGCCATTGCAATATTGTAACAATGTAAATACTTCTTGCTTTTCTATTTATACCTGTAAGGAATGTGATGGTCGAATTGTTCGATTTCGGGATTTCAGTGGATTTACACGATTTAAGTCCCAGAAACCAAATAAAAGTGGTTTTTACGAAATGTCTGTTGATTTGTGGGCAAACTACCCGGTGGATTTTCGTTCGGTTATAACGAGGAGGTTACCTCTTCAACCAAAGTTAATTTAATGTCAGTGTTATATATACCATATAATACTACAATGTAATGAATAAAGCATTGCCTTTATGCAATTAAGTCAGCTCACAGACCTGTTCGGTTAGATAGTTGTGTAGTTGTGCTAACCTGTCTAGGAACACGAATCATGTCAATTAGAGCATAAGTAGAGGATTTGGCATTTACTGGACTTGTAAGCCCAGTTTTTTCCATATCCTCTAATTTTGGTGGATTTTGATGAAATTTGGCATGTACAGTAGGTTTACAAACAGTTTTTCTAATTTTTCAATTCAAATATATTTTAGTCGTTATTAATGTTAACAAACGCGTCGCTTGCCCCGTGATAGTTTGGTTTTGGGGACAAAAAAGACACAAATTTCATGAAAAAGTAGTAAAAAACCATTTTTCTGAGGATCCTTTCTGTGGATGCTTTGGTACGGTTGTCTCATATATACAATACGAGAGATGGGACATTCGCTTATGCTAAGATTATTTTTTGAATACCAATCAGAGCACACTGTGGACTCTTCTAAACAATTCCCGCTGTGTCTTTGATTGGGCGCGTACCAAGAGAATGTCCCCTACGTCCCCTGCTTTTCCTCTACGCTATCTATGTAATAAAAAATAAAAAATACTTCATTATTTTCCCGACCAAAACATCAATACACATAACACTCTTGTGCTCCAAACAATGACGACTATGAACTTTTACTTATTAAATTATTTTTACTTCGCTGGACGTCATCTTGAAATCGTTGATTTGTCGTAAAAAGGGTTGAGAACCATTATCGTAGATAATAATACGGGCTTTCAGTCAAATTTTAATTCATTCCACTGCAACCAATATTAACTGAGATATGAATTATATAAGGTTTCAATCGGCCGCCATCTTGTAACTAAATAGTGGATCTAGCTGGTTAACGAACTCGATCAAGACATTTGTATGATAAATTTTTTTGTTAAGTTTCATCAAAATCAGATAATATTTACGGAAGTTAGTGTTTCCTAAAATCGATATGTATACAAGTATATATAGGCTATAAACATACATATATATAAATATATATGTAACATTTTGAACGGAGGGTGGTTTTAGGCTCAGGGGGTAAAATGAAAAGTTGTGAAGAAATTTTCCGAAAGTCGAACATTGGTCGCCATCTCAATAGGTAGATGAATCTCCCTAAAATGCATTTTTGCAGTTAAAACAGTTGGCAAATCAAGGAGCGATGTGTAGGCCTATATGTAAACATTCCAACCTGGATGCCTGATAATATTCTGTATTAAAAGCAGGACAGTTTGTAAAGTTAGTGAGGATACTATTATCTGTATATATACTGTATGTAAACATCACAACCTAGTTACCTGATAATATTCTGTATTAAAAGCACAACAGAACCAGTGCATTTGAATTGTGGATATACCGACGAATATTGCGTATATCCAGGAGAGATCTTGTCCCTGGTCCTGTCCTGAGGTGAACGGATAAAAAAGCTGAGTTGCTGCTGACTGTTAAGAAACGGGAACTAACATGACTTCGGTCATGTGATGAGGAACGAAAATTATCGCCATCTGCATGTAACAACCGAAGGGAAGATAGAAGGACTTAGAGCTGTAGAAGAACATCATGGTTGAAAAACCTGCAGCAGTGATTTGGAAAGTTTACCCGTGGGTATGGTTTACAGTCAGGTGCTGCACTAGATATGTAATCCAACAAGCTGAAATGGACTGGTTTTATTAGTGAATCCTTGAATCCTCTATTCGTTCCTGCTCAAAACATAGACTAAAATATATTATTATTTTATGTAGATTTTAGGCCCACACCGGTTCACGCGGACGATTCTTGCAGTCGCGGTTTGCCGATGTCTTTTTTATTGTAGGGCTTTGTGAATGGTTGATGCAACCCCACTGAGTATAATTCAGTAGATTTCTATGGGGGAAACCCGTACAATTCGTGCGGTCGTCTTCACACCAGCTTCCGAAATCGTCAAGAAATCTTCTGCTTGCCCTATGGCTACAACGGAAAAGACGTCGGCAAATCGCGACTGCGAGAATCCGTGTGTACCGGGTTCCTGTAACAGTTGGCCTGAAAATCTTCAAGTTGTGTTGTATCGATGAGCCTTTACTTTTGTATTGGCGGACTGTACTGTCTCTCAATCACTCAACTAGATGCCGATTATTATAAAACTACGGTGAGTTGCGCCATAGATACCTCAATGCAGAAATTAAGTTGGCTTGGGCATACTGTGCAAGTGCCACGCAATCAAGTCATCTCACTAATGATATTTATGAAAGTTAGCCTATATCGTTTGAGAGCTGATTGTTGTTCCCCTAACACTAGCATAGCCTGTCTCGGGCGACTTACCGCGATTTTTCTGCTGCGACCTATTGCCCAACTCAGCCTAGTTTTCCTATGGTAGTGTTTCAAAAACACATAGAGACATACAGAATATTGTTCATTGTAAGTTATTTGGTAAATTATGCTTTGACCTATGAGACTGTTTAATGTTAATTTGGTTTATTATTCCTAAATAAAATTATTCAATTATTGATTTTTTTAATAAGACATTAATGCGTGTGAAACAACGGTTTATTTATACTTAAAGTCGAAACCAGTTATTATGTAGTACGGTAGCCCTCACTAGCCTTTTTTTATTGTAGCTCGGTTTCACATAGCATCCCTCAGGTTACACCTTTCCTTCGCTCAGGTAACGGCGTCGGCTCCTGAACGAACTTGTTTGCTTCTTTACCTACACCCGAATGGAAACAGAAGAAGAATATACAATAGTTCAGAAAACATTCATACCCGTAGTGTAACCCCCTAACAACCGATTCAAAACTCTACCAACTCATGTCATACCAGTAAGTGTTCCCGAACTCTGACAGGTTTCTGGACACCTTCATGTCCACCATCGACCATAGCAGAAGCAGGATGCACAGGTTTAGAATTATTCACATTGAGAAGTTGCTGCAAGTCCCAACGACTTTACCAAGTTGAATCCATGAGAGCAGACCATGTTTGAAACTGCTGCAAACTTGGTAGTGTGCACAGCGTTGGTAGGGGAACAACGCGCTGAGACTATACCAGTCAGTCTACGTGCGTGTCGAGTCCTGGTCACCTCCGATTTAATCGTGGGACTACCATGTTCCCCAAGTGGTTCGGAATCCACTATAATCAGAAGGTCTACGCTGTCAGTCAACTCCCCTTTCCCCCGAGGTGAAAGAGTCTGCCCTTAGGGTGCCGCAAGTTAACAAACAGACTCACTCCCCCTCCAGGCTGACAGGGTTGCTTAAAGCAGAAATGCTAAAAGCAGGCGTTGGAAACAAACAAACAACAGTTGCTGCAAGTCAGATTCCAACATGAAGCACTGTGTTACCACTAGCTGAGCAATCGCTAGGATATATTACTTAGAAATAAATATTTTACATAGAATAGTCAAAGTAGCAATGTAAAAAATAAATATATTTCATTATATGTACAGTACTATACTACAGCAAGTCAATATAGACAGTTTTGTAGGGAGGAGGGAAATTTGCCAACAGTGGAATGGAGTAAATGCAAAACTGCATGATACAATATAAGGCCGACTATAAGTTAGTACGCTAAAGCGTTCAGTCGGCTGTCAATTTCTAAGTTAAAACTGCCAACCAAGACGGTTCCTACCACCTTGAAAACTTCGAACTAATTCATATGTTAGTTACTATTCTTGGTTATGATCGTCAGCCGTAATTTGTTAACTACAGGAAGAAAACTATCTTGAGATATGAAGGCGGATGCTTGCTATTAACAGTTATTCAGAAAACTGGAGATATTAAATGATGATGATGTAGAATTGTTTCCGATCATAATTAGCCTATATTTATTCTGTCGATCCTGATTTCGTGAGGCGAAGCGGGTTCGGTGCTTTTATGGAATCTCTACACCTGATCGGCCAGAGCCGAAAGGGATTTTCTGTTTAATATGGATGCAAATAGGTCAAATTGTTAGGTGAAATTAATAGTGGGCCCAAATTAAACCTATGGCGTTTAAAACGTAGGATGCTTTACATATGTGCCACTGTGAAGTCATTTGAACGCTGTCTAGTGCGGTACCCCGACAATCTGGAGCATATGGACAAGAGCGATCAATATTTCTTGTGAAATCTGTTTTTTAGCAGATGGTACTGGGTTTCTGTAGAGCCTTAACTACTATAGAGCACAATAATGAATTCGTCAGGTTTCAGCACTAGTTATGGGCTGGGTTAACTGCCGAGGAGTACAATCAACGCGTCGAAAAACTTGGGACGGTCAGCCACAAGGATTTGAATCACTGCAACAAAAAAAAAACCAGCTGAAATTAGATACACACCGTGAATGCATGCGGCAGAACTGCCTGGGCTCTGATTCAATCAAGCTAGAAGGGCATGGTCGAAATACAGCATTCACTTCGAGCTTCTTGAGTTAGTGTACTTTACGGAACGCCCGTCCTTGACACAGAGGCCTTTCGACGATAGAGGAAAGCCACTCTTAGGGGGGGGGGGTCGATTCTTGCATCTCTCTGACGTCGCAGAGCTGGCAGGAGGGTGGCTGGCCCTCAGGCAACTGGTACTGCTGCTGATAATGACAACCTGTAAGGGTTCAGGCCTGAGGATTGGTAGAAGATCGTCTCTCTTGACCACTGCTCTAATTGGGATGTTGTGTCAGCAACCTTCCCGGCAGCCTAGTTTTTTATTCCTCAGTGAAGGTAAGATAAGAACAGAGACAACGTCTCTCTCTCTCTCTCTATAATGATGATGTGCAAGAAAAACACGTAACTCACCAGATGGGTCTATATAGCGGCCGAGTATTTTTGTTCTAGACTGCTCAGCTGCTTTTTCGAAAGCTTTGCCGATGAATCTGAAATTAAAGAGACCGTTAAAAGCATCAAAGTTACGACCTATAATATACTACTTGTATTTGCGAACGTAACTACATTAAAAGAAAGTGGACCCCTGCGTTTTAAGCTTTTTGCACAACGTAAAATTTCTCATGAAATTGCAACCGCAGAGCCGCAATTGCGATATCATGAAGTATAAGAAATGTTCCTCTGCGTTTTTATGTGTAGTATGGCGGTGGCTAACACCTATTGGCCACAGTTTCGGAACTCCTTCGACCTGACATCCTTATTTTTATTTTTTACAATTCCAGTTCAAACGTCGATCGGTGTTAGTGACGGCAACATAATGTGCATCAAAGCGTAGGTAGAGGAATGAGGAATACTTTTTCAAGTTTATGGCACTTAATTTATGGCTCTATGATCGATTTTTCATGAGAACTTTGCCTTGGCGCCGAAAAATGGAAAGTGACTGCCCTTAAGTTACTATAGTCGTCTCAGTCCCTCAGCAATCCTCGAAATCCTTATTTAAATCATAGAGGTTAAATTATAAGCTTTTTTGTGAAGTGTTCATTTACAGCGACAAAAAAGCTTGCTGTTCTACCATGTGCTTACATACGTAGGGTGGAACTGAAAGCTTTTGTTTTTACTCGCTTACATAAAAGAGCCACTGAAAAAATCGACCGCAGCTGTTGAGATGTAACGTTTGTAAATATGCTTTCAGATCGGCCACGGCCTATCAGCCCGGATTCTCCAGTTTCAACATCTGACTCGGATGGTGAAAGCCTTGGTGATGTTATTTAAACTCTCCTGTTCCATCTTCCATCAAGTAAAACTGTTCCGCAATACACTTTGCGCTAAATCCTGAGTACGCAACCTGCAGCGATCGACCTGCCATTACTTACATCCTAATTGAGGCAACTGCTAAAGCACATGGGATCTCCCTAGTCAGCGGTTCCACAGCTGACTACAAGGGTCACTTTCTGCCAAGCATGTCACCAATTTTCATTGTTTAACAGGCCCTTTTGTATTGTACTTACGTCCTATTAGACGCGACGGCTAAAGGCGCTATAGCTGCCACATGGCACATGGGATCCCCGTTCTCAGCGGTTCCGCAGCGTGTGCTGACCACAAGGGGGACTTTCTGTCTGGCATGTCGATTCCCTGCGTACGCCTTCAATGCGAATTCAGCTAGTAACATTATGCCGTAGGGATGAGAGAACCAAGAGAGTTCCTGGAAACAATAAAGAAACATAGTAAGAAATAATGACATCCAAACAATTTCTCAATAGCTTAAGCAATATAATTAAGCAAATATCGTTAGCGCAGAAGTATGCATCAATTGTATCTTACTGAACACGTCTGCAATTCTAAGACTAAATTGACTTAGGCTAAAGACGTACTTACTAACTAGCGACGGCCCAGTATACCGGTATTAGTTAGAAAGTTGAGCTGACATGGGTCTTGGGACCCTTTGAACAACAGTACAACAGTATAGGCGAGATGTATCCAGGAAGCCGTTGTTCTCCGTTGGTGGGTGGAGTGTCAGGGCTGTACACTTAGGTAGGTAGGCATCCATATTTCGTTCGTCGCACAGAAGGCACGCTTCTGATTGGAAGACCCCAATGCGGTCGGGGTAGTCGTGACCAGACCAACACTTGAAGCATCTTCTGAGACTGTTCCGTCTTACTACAGAACGTCCTAAAATCATTCATACACTGTAATGTAACACAATTCACTTACTTCCTGAATAACAAAGTAGAAGAATGGACCAGGATTGCGTATAACACTGGTTTCTAGGCAACTGTGGACCAATCGGGCTATGACTTGAAGCATCTTCTGAGACTGTTCCATACCGATGTCTAGACGGTCTCTTCGTCCACGCGATAGAGCTTCTAACGCATCCAAGAACCTTTCGTGTTTTTGCTTATCCTATAAAAAAAAAATCCTGTGATTATGCAGTGAAAATTACTTTTTACACGTATTTAAAAAAAAAATTGAACTTGTGGCTAACGGGTATTGCGTCAAATATAGTTAAAACCAACACAGACAAGTCACTTATTTACAAAAGAACCGGTAAGAGCGAACCCGTACATGCTGTTCTATCTATCGAATAGTATATACTGAGATAGATGATATGAGTAGTTTCATGGTAAATAATTTTCCTAGGGTTACATTTCGGTTCCCTCGACTTTCCCGATCCCGAAGGAAAGAATTGATCTATGGGATGACAACATATTCTAGAACGGGCAGACATTAATATATTACAACACAGTAATAATGGTGTGTCCACTTGACGTCACTGGAGGTGAGGTAAATTCTAGATACGTCAGACCAACAAATTACCACACAGCAATAATGGCAGGGCACGCAATGCATTTGAGCGTGAATTTTCATTATTTTTTCAAAAACATTTTTTTTGCACAAAACCAAATAGTTTTTTGGAAAGCAATCTGTCTGGTTTCGTTACTCAATTTAACACTTAAAACATGCCTGAAGGTAGAAATCATCGATGGAAAGGTTTCACAGAAAAATTATTTTTTAGTCATTTTTCATCCCCAGAAGCAAACTATCAAGGGGCAAGCGACCCCCCGCATTTTGTCAACATTAATAACGACTACAATAAATGTGAATTTAAAAGAAATTGTTGGAGCCGTTTTGGATAAATAATTTTTTTTTTAGATTTTTTTTTTTAGTTTTTTGAAAATAAAACCCCCCCAAATTGAGATAGTCCCAAATAAAAAAAATAGTCCCGAGGTATAATTTTTGTGAACCTACATGCCGAGTTTCATCAAAATCGACCGAGTAGTTTGCCCGGAAATCGACGCACAGACAGACAGACAGACAGAGCGACAGACAGACAGAAATTTCGTAAAAACAATTTTTTTGGGTTCCTGGGACCTCAAAACATGTAAATCCGTTGAAATCTCAAGAATCGAAAATTCGGACCATCACAAAGCTTTCCTTATACTACGTATAAATTGGAAAGCAAAAATAGGTCCGGAGATATGATTTTTTTGAACGTACATACCAAATTCCCTCAAAACCGAAAGAGTATTATGACCACTAATCGACGAACAGACAGACATTTCATAAAAACCACTTTTTGGGGGTCCTGGGTCAGAATGAATAAATCCACTGAAATCTCGAAATCTAAAACTTCGACCATCACAACGCTTTTCTTACCTCAATGTATAAATAGGTAAACAATAATGTTTTAACGGCTTTTGATGTTTTTAGGCCAACTTATTTGTGATATGCCAACGACCCCATGGACTTTTCGGCCATTGTAATTGTTTCCGTATGGACTTCTGGTAATTGGCAAACTGTTTGACGTCCTCGATGTCAATATGTACCGCTGCAAGCGGTAATGGACAAGCTGTGACAAGCTTACCATTGACACGGAGTAACAAGCGCAAGCATGACTTCACCAAGTTCGGATCTAAGTCACTTATTACTTAGGTACTTCCTAGGATTCACAAGGACATCTGACAGGTTACTGGCAATATCTATCATGTGCATGCAACAGAAATATATCCTGTATTCATTTATTGTAGTTATCGAACATAGCTATATATTGGATGCACAATGTTTTCGAACTTCAGGTCAAGATAAGAAGCAAATGTCATTCCACAAGCTATGCTTACTTTCTTTAATTAAACTTTCTGTAGTTGACGACAATTTTATTGCAGTGCCCTGAATACATTGCCAAACCCCAAGAGTTCCACTCCGTATTTAGGCCAGACTTCCACTAGATTTTTGTGGCACTTCTTTAGAACAACTTACCCCCACAAGATGGCCAATTGCACCATAGACAGCATCCATGGCCGATATCGCACACTTGTAGCCAGAATACAATGCAAACGAGCCAAACTCCAAGTGGTCCACACCGTATTTAGGCCCAACCTCCACCAGACTTTTGTGGAACTCTTGCCGATAAGTAGCCTCCATCGACGCAAACCTTTGCTTGCACTGATTAAGTGGAATCCTGCGGATGACGATAATTACAGATTATAATGATAGAAAAGTTTGTACAAAGGTACATTGGGTCTCCAAAATGCAGTTTAGCGTCACTCTATTAATAAGTTCTGGTAGCTTGTGGAAACACTGTGTTTCTAGATGGTCATATTGACTTGCAGCAACCTGCAGCCCGAGCAATTTGAACGCTGTGCACCCAATTTCAGCTATCTCTAATGGTTTCAATAACCACTTACATACTAGAGATAGCGGAAAGCAAGCTGAGAAAGCTGGTCTGATAGGAGTTGGTGTGCGATGGTTGTTGCTGTTAACACATTCATTAAATTGACTTGGGTTGCAACCTCCTCGTTATAACCGAAATTAGGGGATCAAGAAAAATTAGGATTCGAACCCACGATCTATGCCTTGCCAGGCAACGTATACAGCTACACAACTATCTAAACGAACGAACTAAACGAACAGGTCTGGGAGCAACACTATGGTGTAGTGGTAAGAAGCAAGGTATAGATCGTGGGTTCGAATCCCGCCAAGTCTATATTTATCTTGTTCTCTAATTTCGCTCAAGCCTATTGTCGTTAAGGCCTAGGGAATCAACTGAAGCAGTAAGCAGTGTCTGGGTTTGATCTAGCGATCGAAGGTGGTGAAGGTTGCCACTCAGAGTGCCATAGACTGTCACTATTATTGAAGGGCCTTTTGTAGGCCTATATGTTGTGTTAACCCTGACATTATTGGTACTGTTTTAGAATGAATTTCCAGCCATTCGCTAACTGATTCACTCCTCGTTGTAAACCCCACCGACCAGGGAAGCTTAGTCATGCTTACTATTGACATTGTCACAGACGTTAGCACGGCTTAACCAAGAATGGGAACCTACTCAAGAGCCTCGTCATATTTTACCTTACCTTAGACCGACCCTGAAGGATAATGCGACAAAGCCAAAGTAAAGCTCACCCGATTTCGGCAAACATTTCATGCAGTCGCTTGAGCCCACCAAATGTCCATAGCTTTAACCTCGTGGCAGAAGACACCGAAGCACTCATGCTCGCCTCCAATGTCCAGTGTCGATACATCGCTATTTTTAATCTGGTAAAGAGTTGAGGAACAAACCGTAGAATTTGACGGTATAGAGGAACCCGTACTAATGGGCTGTGGTTGACCTGAAAAGCGAACTAACAAACGACCACTGGCCCGGGTTCCAGCATCTAACTCCGGCCGGCACAGAGTTTGTCCTTACACCGTGGTACTGGAAGAACCATTGGTGGAGACGATAGCGAGAAACGACTGACTGCAGTGGTTCGGACTTGTAAATAGAATGGATAATCGCAGGACAAATGACTAGAGGAAGAAATAGAGGAAACACGAAGGGGCTGACAAAGGAAGAGATACAGGAACGAGATTGAGGGCGATCTTAGAAGAGTGGGGCTGGTACCAGATGAAGTGTCGATTAATAGGAAGGGGTTAGGTAGGAGGGAGTGAAGGAGGCTCACAAATCACACCCGGGCAACTGGAATTGATTATTGACGGTGATTTCGAGTCTCAAATTTTGACCTGCCGGTTCACGGTCAAGTTTAGAGTTCTATATAGGAGAGATGGGACAATTCAGCACTCCAAAAATATTTTTTAAAATCTTGGGGCCCCTGGCCCCGGGATTCACAAAATAATATTTTTAGCGCGCTCAAAAGTACCTTCTCTCTTCGGTCTTATAATGGTGATGACAATGGATCCCCCCCCCCCCCCCCCCCCCCCCGTATACATGTTATCCTTCTTTTTTCTTCCTCTCCATTTAATTTTAATTAATCTATAATACAATGCTTTAGTTTGTAAGGTTAGCATGAAAACAAGACTTTATAGTCTTATTGTTCACCTTTTGTTTTATTTGCAATAAAGACGTTTTTTCATTTCTCTCCTATATAGAATTTTTAAGTTCATTGTCACCGTCATCATCATTAATAATCAGCTGTAGTTGCCCGGGTGTGATATGTGAGCCTCTTCACTCCCTCCTGTCTCTCCACTTCTAATTGACAATCCCTCTGGTGCCAGCCCCACTTTCCTGATGTCATCCTCAATCTGGTTCCTATATCATATTCCTTCTTCCTCTAGGCATTTTCTCGCGTACCTGATGTTATCCATTAGTTTTACGCATTGCAGTCTCCCTCTCACTATCCCCTGGTTTTTCCACCCCAAACTCTTCCATCGCATTTGATAAAAATCAGAATTAGAATAAAAGGATACTGCTTATGGTATTCGATGTAGACGGCGATGCCCCTGTCCTCGGGGTCGCCGGCAGCTGAATGTACCAATCGGCTGACATGCTGACTGAGACTGCCGCACTCCACTACGTACGTTTCTTCGTCTATTTTATTCAGCAGGAGCTGCTCACTGACTCCTACGATCCCATACCTGAATAGAACAGAACCTAATAACAAGTTGTAATGCAAGTAAACTGCGTGTTGCAGTGATTTTCTCACTGCGAAACTAACCGTTGGCGCTAGAATGGGTAGATTAAACTTCATGCTGCTGTTGAGGGCAATTACGCCATAGTATTAGCCTTTCGCTATCAGCTTTCTTGCAACCCAATACAACACATCATCTGAGAACCCATGCTATTTGCTAGAGCAGGGCACGTCTTAAGGTGTTTTCTGTCTATTTCTACCCGGGTGTCGCACCGAGGGCAGAAAGGTTCCGCCTCTACACTAATACGGGGGAGATTTTTTTTTGCAGATAATCATGACCCGTTGTTAACCAAAACTCTGCGACTGATTGGCATCTGGGTAGGTTCTTTGGCAGCCTTTTTTTCTTCTGCATGTGGGCTGCCCCGCACTTGGCTTGAAAGCATTCTTTGATAAGCCTCTTACAGTCACTTAAAGTCATGGGTTTGTAACGTTGACCCATACCAGCTCCCTCTCTGGCGAGTCTATCCTTTTTCCCATTACCAATGACATCACCACGTCCACGGATCCATTGTGACACCCCGGTGCAGCCAGCGCGGATGAGATTGCTTATGATTTTCCTGCATTGCAGAATGGTTGCTAATAATCGACAGCTATCGGAAAAATTATAATGGTTTCGTCTGGTTGACATCTACCGATTGAATTTATTATCAGATGCTAATTCTGGGTTAGTCCAGCGTAAAACTAGTTCAAAGGTTGGGTTTAGAATCAATCACAGGGCAATTGGCTACTGTTTTTTGGCTCTCCGGAAAAATTAACTGGAATTGATATGGCCTAGTTTGCTTCTATACCACTGACTAATATATTGTTACATTGTATATTCAAGGACACCCCCGGATGGACGCTGAACACCTCGCGCCGAGCCCGGCGATCGACCACACGCCGACAAATGAAGACCAAATGGCCGACATGCCAAGGGTGATCGTTGGCTAGTAAGTCAATCAATCAATCAATCAATCAAAAGGTGTATTAGAAAAATACAAATACACAATGCTGTAGGGCCAGATGGCCCATGACAGACTAAAAAATAAATAAATAAATAATTTAACAACAAAATTTTAAACCCTTGAAAAAAACGACTAACATTAACTTACATGCTAATAACAGGTCCACAGAAAAAATTATTTTTAATCCATAATTTGAAACAAAGATTCCACCTCTTCCCGTCCAATCAGCCATTCCCGAATACATTTTGAAAATTTATTTGTGGTCAGAGATCCAGGCCGTAATTTTAGTTGATTAAATGTCTTTGGTGCTAGGTATTGGTAGGCCTTTGTAAAAATTGTTGTATATGCTCTAGGTACTGTGAAGTGCTCAATTTGTCTGGTATTTACTGGCCTCGGTCTCTGTACCATATCGCCACTGATGGAATAAAATATTTTTAAAGTCTTGTATAGGTAAAGGTATCTCAGCGGGAATAGACCAAGTGACGCAAAGAGGGGAAGTGATGGACACATCCTTGGTTTTCCGGCTATTGTTCTAATTATATATTTTTGCGTAACTATAAGTGACCTTAAATTAGTGATGTAAGTCCCACCCCACACTTGGATCCCATAGGCAAGCCTAGATTCACACAGCGAGTGGTATAGCTGGATTAAAATGTTTTCTGGGCAGACAGTGCGAAGGTAAAGTAAGACTGGAGTAAGTAAGTATATTCAATGACAGTACTTACCAAAGGAGATCGAAGTTATCTTTGGACAGTTTCCAAGCTAATTCATACACTAAAGCTGCGGACGACCTGGAATAGTAAGAGTTCTCCAAATACTCGAGCATGAGGTCGTTGCGCCTCCGTTGCCATTCCCTGCGCTCCCGCTGCTTATCCAGCCTTTCTTCCAAGTCCTCCGACTCGCTTTCCTCACTTTCACTGTCATCTGAAACAATATCCGAATTTATTATTTAAATTTTAAATTGTAGTCATTTTTATCCACGCTCTTTAGAGAAATAAAAAGAAATAACGTTTAAAAAGAGGAAGAGAAAGGGCAGAACCAGGAATGAAGTAATAAGAAGAGTTAAGGGTGGAGCAACCCTTGTTGGAGAGGATAGCTAGGAGAGCCTGAAATGGTTAAAGCGAAAGGATAACAGCTGCAAGAGGCATTAAAGGGCACAAGCAAAAAAAGAAAATGCATTTTAAAAAAGTCAGAAGAGTGGGGCTAGAACTGGAAGAAATGGAGAAGTAGTGGGAGGCTCATATATCTCCGCCTTTGGTTCTTGGCGCCCTTTTCTTCTCTTAAATGACGTATGACGTATGTCTATCAGCAATATTGATTAATAATGGCTAATGCTCCTAATTATTGCCTTTACTCCAACTGGTCACAGTAGAACAGAGGCAGAGCATTGAAAAAATATTTGGATGACGGATTATATTAAGGATGAAATATTAATTAATTGGATCCATAGCCGTAAAGATATAGAAATTTTCTTGCATACCATTCACAAGAAATACAAGATTTCGGTGTAAATCTACATTCTCATACTTGACTTATTATTGTTCAAAACAAATCTCACAATGAAGTGCATACGACAGGTTTAATACAATGGAATATTCGTAAATCGGAAAATAATCTTGTTTGTCTTTCGTCAGAAAGTTTGTAGGCTATTTGTAATGCATTTTTCATAAGATATTTTTATATCTTTGCAGAGGATTATTATTATTTTCTTTTAGGGCGCAAGACCACTCTTGCGTATGTGGTTTATGCGCCGAGACTAAATTAAGATAATTAATACGATGACCGTGAAGTACGATGGTTTTATATCAGTGTTAGGAGTTTAGTGTGCTGGAGAAAGGTTGAATGTGAGATGACATTGCTAGTGTCGTCTCCCAGGATTAAGGGGAGTGTATATTGTACAGTGTCAGGTAAGTCGGGCAATCTGTCAGTATGCGTTGCACAGTAGGCAAGCACATTGGTTGTATTAGGGTAGGTATTTGCTCATTAGGTACGATCTGGTGAAGTTGGGCTTGGAGGGAGAGACAATCTGTCGGTTCGGCAAAGAAGAGAGACTGGCTGGTACTTTTTATCTAACTGCCCAGCCCTATGGCGTCTTCACTGGCGACATCTTGGAATAATTGGTGTACAGGAGAACACAGTGGTGAACATTAGTCCTAAAGAACTGGTTATGGCAGTTCTCGAGGCCTAAGTCTATCGCCAATACATTTACTACTATTACTACTACTAAGTTACTAGATACGAGTGAGGGGATTAATTAATTTCGTTCTTTGTTTTCAAATATTTTTTGATCTCTGCCTTAATATTTAGAGATTATAGGACATGCCTAATCTCGGATTCTACTTCTTCATTACCTCGAAAAATATCATCAAAAGCAGGAACCGACGCGGCATCGTCTGGAGATCCGACAATTCGCACCTGACCCGTGCTGTACACGTTACAAACGTCCAACGGCCGGTGGCTGTCTATAACGAAGAACACCAGGTCGTCGGACGGTTCTAGAACTTCTACCAGATCGATTGTGGCTCCACAATTAATTAGGATTACATGTCGTTCATCGGCTTGCCGTTCTAGAAAGGCTTCTTGCAAATCGACCATGAGGTCCACAGGCACGATCGAGTAGAGAGTGCAGTCATGGTTGAATAATGCTTGGAGAATTTTACAGGCACATATAGCATCGACATCGTAATTTACAAGGATCAGTACACGCTGAAATTATAAAATAAATACAAATACAGACATTTACCTGACCACCTGAAAATACACAGGAATAGCCACTCGAAAGTGTGTTGTACAAAGGGGGGGGGGGGGCGCACTCACACCATCCAGTTCCTGGGATCGTACTCAACCAGGCTGTAAGGAGGTGTGTAAATAAGCCTGCCCCTCACAGGCCCTTTAAACATTAGGGTGAGAGCTCTGTGTAGCTCATGAGCGAACTTAACTGTTGAAGCAGTTCACATACCAAGATGAATTGAACGGTCATTCATTACAACTTCTGCCGGAGGTTCCGTCGGGCCTATTCACTATCAACAGGTCTATCAACTGCCACTGGTTAAAAAGAACTGTTGGAATCGACGGTTCCATTGTGTCGATTTGATTGGAGGTGAAACTCGCATGACAGGCCAAGCTTCCAAAAAGAAGGGTAAACTCAATTGATGAACGGTTTCACTTGAGAGAACTGAACTGGTGTGAACAGGTTCAGTTAAATTAATGCACTACAAAAAATCTTAATAGAAAAAGTAGCCTGTGACGCATGTTGAGCGAGTGGAGGACCTTGTGGCCCCTGCAGACTGCGCTATGGACATGGTTAAAATATAACACAACGTTTGGCATGTTGACCAATGCCAGCAAACGGTAGGTTACCCAAATCAACCTGATCTCAACCAATTGAGTTACATATATTGCAGTAAACTCATTAAATAATTAATAAGTGCATAACCTTACACTCCAAAACTATACAACCAAAAAGATAAAATACGTTAATTATAGTCGTTTGGGGCACTTACTTCTCCTTTAATTTTGGAGTAAAAGTCACTCTTAATATCTTCTATAAACATCTTGCTACATTTATATCACTCATCTCATAAAATAATGTTACAATTAAATTGTTTTTTTTATTTTTCTAAATTTCTAATATTATTTAATTATTAATTTGCGCCAAATTTTATAAACAAAGATTGGTGAATGGTGATTGGTTAATGGTACTGTGCGTCCACAGACAAATGAAATGAAAAGGTCTAGCAACGAGGTTCATTTACATTGATATACATGGATTACTATCACGGCACCTAGCCCACGCTGAACAAATGTCTTCACTTTTGGTCACGTGACAAAAAGGGGTATTATGGCAAGAAGTGGTTGACTCTATTGCGTTCAATGCGATTTAGACGTATTTCATTGCCTGCTTTTTAATCTATTTAGTATTTACCCATTTATTGAGTTTTTCTTTGGTTTGACATAATGGTCATATCTTGCTCTGCTTATAAATGCACTAATAGGTTCAAGATATGTCGAGAAACGGGGGAAAATATTACTTTTCACAAGTAAGTGTTCGAATGGTTTGGTCATTAGTTGTTGCAACATTTATGGGTTTATTCCAGTTTTCTTAATCATTATGTTAACAAATTGCACACTTTCAATTGTCCTCAAGGCCGCAGCCAAGGGGGGATCCTTGGGGGCGGAGGGGGCGGTCGCCCCCCCCCCCCCGAGAGAAATAGCATTATTCTCGTTAGAATGGACTTTTGAAGGAAATTAAGAGAAATTATTACTCAAGTAAGGGAAACGCGATATTTTCGGCCCCCCCCCGAAAACTTTTCCTGAAACCGTCCCTGCCCCGAAATGAAATGGCTTGACACTAGGTAGAATCGGATTTTGAGAGGAAACATACAAACTACTATGTAATACCAATGAAATTTTTTAGAGATTTGATTTTTTTTTAGATTTAAAAATTCGAATGCCGGTGTGGGTGGATCAGGGACGGATCCAGCTCATCATGGGGGGGGGGGGGAATAAGCAGAATATAAAAAGAATAAGTAGTCACTCTGGCTAGACCCCATGGACGGATACAGCGAGGTAGGTTCCCACCCCCCTGGATCCACCCCATGGACGGAGACAGGGGGCCGGATATCCCCCCCCCCCAAAAAAAAAAATTCAGTGAATCTATTTCATAAGTTAATTTTTATAACGCACGATACTACATAGGTTTTTCCTATTTTGACCCACAGCTACCCCCCCCCCATGATGAGCTGGATCCGTCCCTGATTCACCCACACCGGCATTCGAATTTTCAAATCTCGTAGCCTACTTATCATGCTTACACGATGTGAATATTCTGTGTGCTATCATCAATGAAAAAATATTGCAGTGTTGATTTAGGGATGTCAATATCAATAAGCCTAATAATTTCTAGACATTTTGCAGTACGTGTGATTTGCAAGAAAGCCACGAAATTCGCCCAAATGGGAAATAAAAACACTTTTTTCCTCTGTAAATTTGCCTTATAGTGTTTTTATTCACTATCAAAACTTATGTTCTGCAGGACTAGGCCTGCTTAGGCTGCTGGCATTTTCAGCTTCCTAACATAATTTTAAACTTGACTAACTAAAAAATGCCTAGAGGTTGAAACAATAATTTTAATAATAATAATAATAATAATAATAATAATAATAATAATAATAATAATAATAATAATAAGTAGTATTAACATTATACAGGACAATCAAGGCCGTAGCCAGGATTTTTTTTTTTGGGGGGGGGGGGGGTAAAAATGTCATTGGTATTACATAGTGGTTTTTGTATGTTTCCTCTCAAAATCCGATTCTATCTAGTGTCAAGCCATTTCATTTCGGGGCAGGGACGGTTTCAGAAAAGGTTTGGGGGGGGGCAAAAAGTATCGCGTTTCCCTTACTTGAGTAATAATTTCTCTCAATTTCCTTCAAAACTCCATTCTAACGAGAATAATGTATTTCTCTCGGGGGGGGGGGGGGGCGCCCGCCCCCTCTGCCCCCAAGGATCCCCACCTTGGCTACGGCCTTGAGGACAATTGAAAGTGTGCAATTTGTTAACATAATGATTGAGGAAACTGAAATAAACCCATAAATGTTGCCTCAACTAATGACCAAAGCATGGGAACACTTACTAGTGGAAAGTAATATTTTCCCCCGTTTCTCGACATATTTTGAACCTATTAGTGCATTTATAAGCAGAGCAAGGTATGACCATTATGTCAAACCAAAGAAAAACTCAATAAATGGGTAAATAGATTAAAAAGCAGGCAATGAAATACGTCTAAATCGCATTGAACGCAATGGAGTCAACCACTTCTTGCCATAATAACCCTTTTTGTCACGTGACCAAAAGTGAAGACATTTGTTCAGCGTGGGCTAGGTGCCGTGGTAGTAATCCATGTATATCAATGCTATTAGTCTATTCACTCTATTGTCTGTCTGTGTCTGTTCACTGTTGTCACTTACCAAGGAGCTATACTAACAATTTGAAAACTTTGAAAACTTTGAAAAGTTTGAAAACATTAAGTACGTGCAAAAAGGTTCTATCTGTAAAAATATAGTATGTGCATAAACGAGCTATCAAGTATGGTCGTTCAATGTGTTTAAAGCCTGTTATGTACGCAGTACAATAGACCCATTCGACTATCGTTTGATAAAAACATTATTTTCTCCCTAGAAAATTAGTTTAAAACAATTTCTGAAATACAAACTAGACATTTATTAATTATCTATTGTCTAATGAATTATTGACGTATATTTTTACGTATAAAATAATACACATTTTTTACTTCATTTATGCCTGTTTTGGAAGAGGCACCTGTCTTCAGGGGGGCATTTTCGTGGCAAAAGAAACTAAATTAGATAATTTAAACCTAATTATCTTATTACTATTATTATTATTCTCACTATAAAACATAAATTGCATTTCAAAATTCAATAATTTCCTAAAAGGATTTAATATTTCTAACAGAAAAAATGAATTTTAATTAAATTTTAATTGTTGTAGCGCACTAGCCTAACTAATTAGTTTTTTGTCTATGGCACTAGCATTCCGCAACTAAAACATAAACAAACCTTTCATTTTGAATGAGTGTTGGTTAACTGGTTAAGTGATTGAGACTTTCAAATTTTATTAAGGGCAATAAAAACTGAGAGAAAAGATTCAATATTTTACACGGATTGTAATAAAATTATATTTGAATTTAATGTATATATATGCATGCCATAGTGGCAGAAGCTGTGAAGAATAGAATCATGTCGGTTTGCGACTTTGTGATGTGGAATGAGTATTGGGACGGCTTTAGCACAATAGGCAGAAGGTGCGTCGAAGCCTCTGAAGTGAGAGAGTACTGTAAGAGAACAGGTTACGGACAGATCTCAGGCAGCTGGAGGTTTGAGAGGAAAATTGTGAAACAAGCTCCTATAACCGTAACCGTACATGGCATATACGGCGTAAAGAAGCTAAGTACGTAGCTGTAAATAAGTAACATAGGCTAGTAAAAGTCTAGTAAAGCTACCCCTAACAAAATCCTATCATTTTGTTATGCATCGTTTTTAAGAATACAAAGAAGACTGACTTACTTACATTCACGTAGATTAAGCTTTTTCCAAATTTAAGCTGCACACGGGCTGAGCCCTGCAGCATATTATCAGGGTTACCAGATCAAATTTTTGGAAAGGAGGACATTTCAATCGAAGAAGGAGGACATTTTATGAAAAAGGAGGACATACGCAAAAAATTCCCATTTATTGAAGACTTACATATCTACTAACATTTTTATTCCTATTTCATTTTTGATGATATTTCTTTCAGTAAATTCGGTTTGCTAGAAATATATTTGTAAAAATCAGTACAATTTAAATGTTTAAAATTAATTGTACTTAACAGCTACAATTCCCTTCACCGACTCAACCAAGAGTTTATTCCTCTCGTCAGTCCATTGAGTATTTATAAGAGAAAACACTCTTTCGAGTGGAGTTGGATCCCAGTATAGCGAAGAAGAACTGACAAATTTTTAACAGCTCCGAAAAATTTTCTAATTCACTGGTGCAGTCAAAAAATTGCATCCATTGCAAATGCATCAATTGTTCAAAAAAGCCTTCTTCTTGGCAAGTCACAAAGGTTTGCAGGCATCGGAACTGATCAAACAGTTTGTTGTCATCGATTTCCAACCCTCCATTACTTCGAATGCATAAAAGACTTTCTAGTGTGTCAGTGAAGCAAATGGACTAATTTTGATCAAATAATATTTAAACTAGGATTTGTTTTCATTATTAAATAAGGCGAAAAAGGAGGACATCTGGTAACCCTGATATTATTGTTAATGTCACTTAACTTTTTTATGGAAATATAATAATTATCGTATTGTATTGTATACAGCACCAAAGGCTATAGACAATCCATAATCTGAAGTTGGAGATTCTAAATAAGCGCGCGGCGCTTCTGAGTTTCAACAACAACACAGAATTTAAGGTCGGCGAAGCGTACTTATTTACTCACATTCTATTTTATGTCTAATGTTCGCATTGCAGGTATAGGCACTAATTGCTTATGACCAACTTGATAGAAGGAACATGTGATGCAAATATAACAATCTATGCTTAAAATATAAATTACCTTACCAATGGAAACTTTGCCTTCCACTTTATACCAATTTTTGTTTGACTTTTTGAACCGCAGAGTAGCTTAACTAGACTTTACCAAAAAGGGTCCCGAGATATGATTTTTGTGAACCTACGTACAAAACTTTGTCAAATTCCAAGGTCCAAAATTAAATTCGCCCACATGAAAAGTAAAGACAATTTTCTTTCTTTCTTATCCGCCGGACAAATAGGCATTGCATAAAAACCTGGGATCTCAAAACGTATAAATCCGTCGAAAATTTAATCATCACAAAGCTTTCCTTATACTACCTTCGTATAAATAGGAAAGCGAAAAGCCAAGATTCAATGTATAAAGTTTAACACACTAGATTTAACTTAACTTTAGCTGAACACAGCACTAGAAGCTAAAGGACGTTACATTTTTTTCGATCTTTTCACGTTGACACCAAATCCTCTTTGCAGATTGCAGCCTGGAGAACTATCGTTTTCACCAGCATTTGAGCAGTCATTATGTTCGTCGCCCTCAAGCTCGATGAAGCCTGATGCAGAAATCGGACACGTTTTCTGCAATATCGCAGTATTCGAAGGTATTATTTTAAAATTAATTTTTTATAATATTGACTTCTTCTACTATTACCGAACTAGCCTAGTGGAGTTAGGGCTATAAGGCCCTCTCTTCCACTTTACTAGGAAGGCCCGGGATCACCTGCTGTAAATGCCCTCCGAAGCATGGCCAGAAAACTTAGCAAGTTTGGGACTCGATCCCACAACCTTTCGGTTGATTGTTGAAGTCTGTACCACTACTCTACATGTCCTGTGTTTTATGTAGCCTACTATAATATTTTTATAGAATTGACATTTCCTCGAGTAAAAGGCTTGTTTTTTTTTACGATGGGGTTCCAACCCCCTTATGCAATAACTTGGGAATCAATAGTGAAACGAGCAAAACATTTTTCACACTTATCCTATGGATCAGCCAAGCAGGAATGAGCCGCCACGAATCTATTAACATCCAAATCGGAAGAGCGTTAGTCTAGTTATGAGTGCACGCTCTTGTTGATTATAGTATGTATTGTAGTATTTTCTATGATTTCAGAAAAAAGACTGGATGTTTGACATCTATTGGCTGGATGATGACGTGTCACAGAACAGCAATGTGGCGCTGTATAGGCGTTCTATTGTTGTCCATATAGATTCTTTACAACTCTGTTTCCACCAAATCGTCTTTGCACTTGATGAACAACCGTTTTCACCAGCGTCAAGTCAAGTCAACCTCAAGCTCAATTTAGACATAGACACGTTTCATTCAATATTGCAGCATTTAAAGGTATTATTTTAAAGTCAATTTTTTTATGTAACCTAATGTAGTATTTTAGCAAGCCACGCCTAGTTGAACGTTTGCACTAAAAAATTAAGAATGCATGATTATTCAAAATTAGGTAAATGGTAAAATCCATTATGGAAAGTTTTTTTTTTACAAAAGCGAATCTATGGTTTCCAGCAGAGTTTATTAAACGTGCACATCGTTTTTCTGATTGCTGATCTGTAAGCTCTGAATAGTAAACTTTTTAAAAAATAATTAAATTTTTATGTAGGTTATGCTGCAAAATATACGTATAATAGGTCTGAAACGTATAGGCCTACACTTTATTTTAATATCTGTCTTCAATGGGCGATTAAATAACGATTTATAATAATTTTACAGAAATACGTATTATGTAGGTCTATACCTAATGTGTTGAGTCATATATTTTGGCTGCAAATTGCTGTATTCTTAGTGCACACAGAGCCCAACGTTTCAGAAATGGTTTTCACTTCAATGGTTTTCATAATTATTTTGAATTCTTTTCAGTTGGTTGTCGTCATTGCGTTAACATCGCAACGAAAGAAATAGATGCATCACACATACAGCTGAAAACTTGTGGAAATGTCTAAAGAAGATCATGGAATCCTCAGGAATCATCCAGGAGGAAAAAGTAATTGCGGCGGTGAGCAACACTGTCGCTAACGTCGTTGCAGCTATTAATCTAGGTCTTGGTGTAAAGAAGGCCATAAGTCAGTAGCGCCTAATTTCATAAATCAGGGCTACTTATGTTAAAGCAAGTGTAAACGTGAGCGACCAGCTGAGAAAAACTGCAAAAAAAGACTGTAGCTGACGGGAAATGTAGAAAAGCATTATTTGGGACGTAAAAATGTAGTATTTTCCATGCTGGTACGTTATTTTGAGTTGAAAGATATCATCAACGCTATAATTTTAATAATAGAACATTAGAACCCGGATGTTCTTCCATTATGGATTATCTCGTATTACACTTATTTTTAACAATGAATGACAGCAAGTTTTACAAAGTTACCAAGGAGACTATTATGTTTATTCGTATTACACTACATACACTACCTATGCTTGCCTTTATTTTTTCTGTCAGTTTTAGGTATAGTATTGTAGACTAAAGGTGTAGAAGGCTTCCATACACCCTAATATCATAATATCATGAGGGATTTCTAAATTTTGGAGCTGTAATTTAATTAATGAAAATTACTGGAGCATAAAATTTAACACATAGTAAAATTCATGGAAAAGTCGCACGCTGAAAATTAAAAATGCTTGAAATAGCCCTCTATAACAATATCAGGGTAAATCGTTAGTCATTTGTGTTGTAAACTAATTAAAGAAACGCATTTATCCGAGAATAGCATTAGCATATATCTACGGAAGGAGGGCCGGCTGAATGAAAAACAAAGACAAATTCGAAACTAGACAAAATTTTAATGGACCTGAAGAATCCAGGCTAATGGATCGTCGCTGATTTCCAAATTGTTCCAGCTGCAGTTGGCATCTTCTGTGGCACCACGTTGACTTCGAAAATGTATATCTCAGTAGCAAAAAGTTGGATTTGGATTAGTGCATTATTATTCATTTTATGAAGATGTTTTAATATTGTAAGTTGATATTAAGCTTCCACAGTGTCTCCTTTTTCTTTCCTAAAACAAAGAAGACAATGAAGTAAGCTACACCTTTAGTTAGATAATAGTAAGAGTAATGCGGTACTGTTAAGCCAGCACATTAAATATTTTTCAGGTATGCGCTTTCCGCTCATTGAAAGACATTAAAATGATTAAAGTGACCTAGCCTAATTAATATAAAACTAGGGAGTAATGATATTATTGCCAAGTAAATTATTAAGCTATTGATTGGCCTATGTACAAAAATTGAAACGAGGTGGCATGTTCGTATTGTGAGCATGGGAATCCAGTGTCAATCTGAGTGCTAAAATACCTGTTCTTCCCGCTTTAATTTTGAAAAAGACGTGGTTCTAGCTGTCACGTGGCCCCTCCACATTCTTCCCGCTTTAATTTAAAAAAGCTACTGCCACGTCTTTTTAATAAAAACAATGAAATACAACACCCCTCAATTGGAGAAATTCATACAAATCTTGTCAAAGTAACCTGCATAATATCTTAATTTAAGCTCTGCCAACAAAAACAATCTATTTAAGTAGTACACAGTATGCAAAACTATATTAGAACTTACCTTTCTTGATTTTTCTTCTGCCTTGTTGACCGACGCGGTTGTTAACCTATATTTGAGGTTATCTACTTATCTATCGTGTCAACAGATTGAAGTTTGAACAGATCCGCGCTAATATTGTTGGTCTTTTAAAACAGTGAAAATTAATACAACTAAAGTATGCTTATTAAGCAGGCCAAAAAATAGCACATTTATTGTAAATAGCAATAGACGGATGTCAAATACAATGTTTTTACCATAGGATATCAAATTGGTGCTGAATTTTTTTGGATGAGACCTTGGAAGTTTACCCTTTTTCAATGTTCGACAGACTTACTGGTCTTACTAATTCAGAAGATGTTATACCCACTTGATTCCACAACTGAACTCATTTAAAACTTTTTTAACGAGTCTTTTGGCACGAATAGTTACACTAGGTGCATATTCGTATCCAATTGTATAGTAAATTCAGTTAGGTTACGTAGGTAGCCTTGTCATGATAGAATTAAAGGCCTAGGTTGCATAACTGAATTTTGGGAGGCTATAATAGGTATTGTTCTTTTACTTATATTATTATTAGCTAGACCATGATCCAACTTATAGTAGGCCTGGTGTCGATCGCCTAGCTATAATTACCTCACTAATCACTTATAGGTGCATACTGCCTTTTCCAGCTAGGAAAAAATGCAGCTGCTTAGGGGAGTATCAAGTATCTCTATCAAAGGGGCCCAAGAAGCTAGCTAAAGCCTAAATACTAAAAGCAGGAAACCCATTTATGAGGGTTTTAGTCTAAACTTTAATAAGTTGAAACCCATTGAAATACTATATATATTGTAATTACGTAAACAAGTAGGTATGTTTAAAAAATTGCGATCACGTATCGAAAATATTTGCTTTACTGAGTATAGCCTACGTCCTAACGTCCCGCAGGAAATTGGCAGCCCGAAATTTAATACGGTCCTAATTTTTTATTTAATTAACTCTCAAGTTATTAAAAATTATGTTCATTGCTTTCCAATTTATACGTAGGCTAGTATAAGGTAAGCTTTGTGACGGCCGAAATTTTCGATTCCGAGATTTCAACAATTTTACACGTTTTAAGGTGCCAGGAACCCAAAAGTGTTTTTTACGAAATGTCTGTCTGTCTGTCTGTGCGTCGATTTCCGGGCAAACTACCCGGTCGATTTTGATGAAATTCGGCATGTAGGTTCACAAAAATTATTAAACCTCGGGACAGTTTTTTTTATTTGGGGCTAACTCAATTTGGGGGGGTTTTATTCTCAAAAAACTCCAAAAAAAACTCTAAAAAAAATTATCTCCCAAAAACGGCTCCAACGATTTCTATTAAATTCACATGTATTGTAGTTGCTATTAATATTGATAAAATGCGGGGGGTCGCTTGCCCCTTGATAGTTTGCTTCTGGGGGTAAAAAAACAACTAAATTTTAATGAAAAATGACTAAAAAATAATTTTTCTGCGAAACCTTTCTATCGATGATTTCTACCTTCAGGTATGTTTTAGGTGTTGAGTAAAGAAATCGGACAGGTTGTTTTCCCAGAAAAGTATTTGGTTTTGTACAAAAAATTTTTTTAAAAAAAAAATTATAGAAAATTCACGCTCAAACGCATTGCGTGCCCTGCCAGTATTGCTCTGTGTTAATGTGTTGGTCGGACCTATCTAGAATTTACCTCACCTCCAGTGACGTCAGGTGGACAATCCCCCCCCCCCCCCCCCCCCCGGCACATCGGAAATTTAACCATAGGAAAATTATTTACTATGAAATTACTCATTTTCTCTATCTACAAATTTTGATAAATTGGAAAGCATTTTCGAGTAAACTCGGACCGGTTCTTTAAGTTGCAGAAGACTACTTCATTGGTACCTACTGTAGCTTTTTCATAAAAATTATTGAGGGCTAAAATTTCTCATAAAATAGATAACATGAAAAAAATACAAACAAAAAATTAATAATACCCTATTATCGTATATTATGCTTAAAGTAGTCTTCTACAATTACTTAAATGAACTAATATTTTAATAACTTGCTTAGTTATCCCATTACATTTATATAATGAAAATAGAGGTTATTATTAAATTAAATAAAAGATAAGTAGGCCTATTAAATTTTGGACTGTTAATTTCCCACGGGTCGTACACTCTTAAGAATTTGTACATAGCATTATTTACTTTCGCGTATAATTAATGGCGGTCTTAAAAATTATGGATTGTGATATTTTCCCGGACTTGCTTAGCAATGAGTAGAAAAAAGCCTGGAAATGTTTTCAGGCAGTAGGCCTAGTACATTATTTTATTGGAAACCATAGAGCTGAAAATTATGAATGATAACTGACATGATTACGAGTTTTTCCATCAACGGATGAAAATATTAAAAATCATCATAATCATATAAGATAAATTATCTCTACGTCCACTTCTTATATATATATTTTCATTTATTGGAACTTTTCCATTTTTTACATATAAAAGCAAATTAAGAACAATGTGCACGGGTTATACATACCTAATTTTATTGCTTTTATACCCAGAAATAAGAAAAGAAACAAAATTCTTTTCTTATTTCTGGGTATAAAAGCAATAAAATTAGGTATGTATAACCCGTGCACAAAATTGCGATTGATGGTTTCTTCGTACAATTGCAAAATTTATGAACTGTGTGTTTCTACATTCCAGACTTAGTTATTTAATTTTAAATATATAACAATGATGGTCTGAATTTTAACAAGTGCCAGTCCTTTTCAGCACATACAACTTTTCTCGCAGCTTCTCCTGAATAAACTGAAGGGCAGGATGGCGTAATGGGTCCTCCTGATTCTACAGATCCTTCTCAAATATCACCAACATTGAGACATCCTGAAAATTATAATAATACATAAATATAGAGCAATAATAACCATTGTACGCATGTATAGTAAACGTAGTAAGGACAAATTTCATGGTATGACGTCCAGTCACTAATTGGCGAGACAATATGACACATAACATAAAGCCAAATCCAATGCAAATTATGCCTTCTGGACCGGCTCGGGGTTTCAAATTCAGATGCTATGCTTGTCCAGTTAAAGAGTTTGCTATCTCCCTTTTTCCGAAACGTTGCAGGGTTCTTATAGATATCGACAGGGAGAGTGGGGAACCTGGTGGCCGTTGGTACTCACTTATGGCATATAGGCTACCTGCGGGCATACTATGGCAATTTTATAAAGTCTTAACATGCGATTAAAAATGTGAAGTTCACCAAAATTAGAGGATATAAAAAAACTGGGCTTGACGGGATTCGAACACATGATCTACGCCTAACCAGGGAGTCGTCTTAACTGCACAAGAACGTAAGACCGCACAAGAACAGTAACTGATGTATACCTTCAAGTTATAACCTCGTATTGACATGATTCGTAATGTTATCCAGGTTAACACAAAGTTAAATTAAGACCAGTGTTATATAAACCATATAATACTTCAATATAATATGTAAAGCATTGCCTTTATAGCATTAAGGAAGCTCACAGACTAGTTCGGTAGCTGTGCTAACCTGACTGACAATACGAATCATGTCAATTCGAGCATATAAGTACATCAACTGTTCTTGTCGGGGCTTCTGGTCCAGGGGTTAAGACGACGCTCCGGCTAGGCGTAGATCATGGGCTCGAATCCCGTCAAGCTCAGTTTTTCTATATCCTCTAATTTCGTGGGGGTTATCTCTTCAACCAAAGTTAATTTAGTGTTATATACACCATTTAATACAACAATATAATGTGAATTTACCATTCTTGATAAGATTGGGTAAGTTGCCCACTCATGATGTTAAGACACATTCTAGGTCAGGTTACATTTGTTTCTGCGTAAAACATAAAATAATTATTAAACTAACTTACGAAAATCAGGTACGATTGAAGGAGCTTCTCCTTATTCCATTTAACCTGACGTCACAGTAATGAACTACTATGTTGCTGATTTGAAGCGTTTAATTCAATGCTGAATAGGTTAGCAGGTATTAGTTTCGGACTCTCCCCTTGCGAATAGTGGCGAGTAGAATCTAATGCGTGGTCGGTTGCTAGAACTTTTAAGACAATATATATATATATATATATATATATATATAACAATTCAAATCATGTAAGGCTGAATAAAAGGTGATCTACAAGCCAAGAGAGAGAGAAATACTATATAACCAGCATAGATGAATTTGTCAAACTATTGGGCCTTCAAATTAATGTTTTCGTGGAAACAACATATCTATTGTCTCGATTCTATTTTTTTTCGCAATAAAAAGATAAGCTAAACTAAAATCAAATTCGTTAGCATTACATTGCTACTCCTGAATCTCATATTTAGCTTCCAAAATTGAGTTGTGGGTAGGAACTGGTGGTTATGTGATTCAGGAAGTATTGCTAATACAAAAGTAGCAATTCAAAATATTTTCCATTTGAATAGGTCCACGTCATGCCGAATTTTAAATCATAAAAAATTATGACTGTGTCATGCCGATGCCTCACTCCACTAAAGTTATTTGACTGGGTTTTTAGTTGTTAGCATTCGCATCTCAGCCTAATTCATGTAAAGACAGACATGATGCAGACATAGAAAATGGTTCAGCTCAGTTAAACGTTCTTATCAGGCCGTCGTGGCGAGTTGACCCACTTTTACTATTTATAGGGTTCGTCAAAAAAACAATATTATCTGCCTACCGCCCTTCATTAAGAACTTAAGTACTCTGGTATTAGCGGTGAATCAGTGAAGTGTCAATATATAATAGGTATTATAGTTTGTAGTTGGAATGTTCCAGTTTATCTCAAAACTTTTTCTCATTATAACTTACAGTATATGAAAAAATGGCCGGCAGCTCCCTCATGTACGCATTGCTGAATGCTCTGTCATGTTTAATGAGTTATGTATCCCAGTTCCCTGAACTCATCCATGCTGTGGAGTGGACATTCCTTCATCCTCCTCGTGACAACGGGCTTGAATCCTGAATTTTTTTTTAATAGCAAGACTGCTGGGAACACCACAATCCTGACAGCCTTCTTCTGCAATAGAAGAAAATTAACCACCCTTGGAGAATGACCCCATAGAAGTAAGTCGTAATTAATGTGTCTATGGAAAGGAGCATGATATGCCATTAGCAGATACTTTTTGGTACTTTTGACATTTTTATTTCAAAAATGCTATGAGTAAGCAGTCCAATTTAACTTGAGTCCACTATTAAGCCCAACAGCTTCACACAATCACTCTCCGCGTTCGGGGCTCTAATCTGGAGGGAACAGCAAGTCTTTTAACCTTTAATGAAACCAAGACGAATTGACATTAACAGGACCTTCTTTTGCTTCCCTATGTATACGTAGTATAAGGAATGCTTATTAACGGTCGAAATTTTTGATTTCACTTGATTTTAATGTATGGAAGTCGCAGATACCCATGTTCTGCAAGAGAGCTATTAATATAGCTACGTCCATTGGCATAATACTGTCAGTGAACCTAAGCCTATTCAATTGGTAAGCTTCCTGGTTCAATTTCAATTCTTGAACCCATAATGGATTGAAATAAATGATCCCAACACAGCAACCATTAGTGGTCCCTAACAGCACTACAGACAAATGTTACAAGCTAGAAGCTACATATTATTGGAAGTTAATTTAGGCAACTCACATGATTGTAACTTGCTATGTTGCATATTGCTATATTTCCATTCAAATCCATTTCTTTAATCAATTCAGATTAGTGCGTATATATTTCAATATAGGTCTATAAATAATTAATTTAATTAATAATAATGGTAGTAAAGCCAATGTGATTGTGGTAGATTCAAGATTGCTAAAATCCAGAACAATATTATTATTTGGAATCAGGAATACGTCTCTTACTCTAAAGCCACGACTAGAGATCCCAAAACACGATTATTTACTACGCTAATGCTATTTCAAAGGTTTCAAAGTTTTCAAAGTTTTCAAAATGTTAGAAAACGCCCTTACCAAGTTCCCTCACGGCTCAGGCTGAGCAGGCCCACTTGTCTGTGACGGAGTGAAGGTGTCTGTGTGTGTGAAATGCCCGGGGACTTCAAATACAGACTAAACTGCATAAGTATGTTGAATTTCAGCGAAGAAGATATCTTTCGGCAAAGTGTTGGTGAATCCCGCCATTAACTACAACGCCGCCATGTTGTAAGCTTAACTGACAAAACGCAGTAATTACGAAATATTTATTATTTCTAAATCTAAATCTATAGTAATGGCCCAGCGACGCGTTTGCCATATTGATGGGTGCTATAATTCATTTCGCACAGAAGGAGTTAGTATGCATAGCATCGTTGTCAGAGACCATCTTCTGTCGGGGCTGCTGCACGTGCCTATATCTCCCAAAAGAATTCATATATGCTCCAAACATTATACAGATCAATGTTTTGTTGACAAGGGAATGATGAAAATGAAAACACTTGTGAGGGGGGCTTTACCATCTATAGCGTTGCCCTCGAAGGTAACCTATAATGGAGTGTCTGGTTATGAGGAGTTGGGGTCAAACAGCGATGTTTTAGACAAAATTAAGGATGCCCCCCCTCTTGTAAACTTAATAGCCGATCTTCCATATCACGATCACGATTATAATGTTTATGATCATGCAACGGACGAGGATGATGACATAAATGAGAATAAGGAGATTTCTGTTGTCAGTTCTAACGAAGCCCCTGCTGAATACATTGACCATGGCTACAGTGTTTCTGGTACCAATTTAAGCAACGCCCCTGTCACGACACCATACTGTGTGTACGTGCCGAGGAATGAAATCAATGAGGATTGGATGGAACCAGACCCAGCACCTTCACCGGAACCGCCACCCAAAAAACGTAAGCTACCGCGGAAGAAGCGCACTGGGAAAGGATCGAGACTTTTGAAACGTCGGGATAAGGCAAGAAAGGCGCAGACGCGCTCGAAATTGTATAAAGTTATCAAGAGTTTGAGAAGTGCTCTTACGAAGACACAGACCGATATGCAGAATTTGGTAATGAGATTGAAAGTTCTGGAGAGGCAGTCTCATTTGAACTTACTCAAGGAGGTCTCGCCAATGTTGAACTTACGGAAAAAGAAAGCTGTTCGGACGGAGGAGAGTGAAAATCGTCAGCAGGAGTTGCCAACGAAAGATTTAAAGCAGTGAGTCACTTGACTCACTAGGAGGATGAGATCAGTTCAGCTCAATGGGTAAGCTTTTTAGTTTTTTAAGCGTAAATCTGCAAGATGCAATTTTGGGTTGTATTAAAAATATCGTATACTTTTGTATTAAAATAAATAAATAAATATTCAGTATAATTTACATGACTTGGCATAGAAAACTGATAACTCAAAATATTTCCTTAAGCGTAAATTTACAAGATGCAATTTTGAGTTGGATTAAAAATACCGTATGTAGGCCTGTGTATTATCGTATAATATAAAAAAAGTATTCAGTATAATTTACATGACTACGAATAGAAAACTGAAATCAAAATGTTTGGGTAGCTATTTTTATTTATTTAATTTGACAGGCTATGAATGTATTTTTTTCCCACTGAGGAGTTTTATGACCCATCTTTAGTTATGATGAAGACATTGCTATAGTGCTACGTTAAATGTTTTATTAAATTGAAACAACCGAGTCAGCACACCTTTTGTATCGAGCCTGGCTTTTATCTTCCTATCTGGCGGCATTCGCATTGATTCGTACATATATATAGGCCTACTTAAAACAGCTGATTGAACCTTGCCCTCCCAACGATCCCATGAATATTCAGACATTGTTGGCATTGTTTCCACTTATTAAATTTGGCTGATTGGTACACGTTCTCGATGTAAACCTACACCAGTTGCAAGCGATAATGGATATGCTAACAATTACATATTGTATTAGGCTTAAGCATGACTTAACCATGTACTGATTCGAGTTGAGCTAGCACCTGTTACAATGTCAAGGGTAAGCACGATTTAGCCCCGAAGGGCTACTCTACCAGCTAACCTATTTTTTATTTACAAAATCAACATAAGTTACTTTTTTCATGTAAAAAAGTTATATATAGACATAATCATAAAGCTTCAGCATTCCTACTGATGTTCTGGATGGCTCCAAATAATTTTGCTATTTCTTACAGAAATCCAGATTCCGAGCTCGATCCTCTGGCATCCTCATGTGGAATACAGCTAAATAGGAATGGAAACCAAGTCGAAATCTAGATCTGGGATGTCAACGCTGTCGCTGCTGAAAGTTTGAATTATTTCAGGTATGGAGGCACAGGTGTAACATTTAATTCCAAATTGTTTATTTTCAACTTTTGTAGATAATTTAATGTAAGGAAAGGTAATCAACCGTGATAATCATGGACTTTACTGAGAAGCACCTTATAATTATAGTGACTGAAATAGTCCTCTATCACGAGGCTACTTGACAGGTGTAACAATAAAATATAAAGTCTTCACACCCAATGGTGATTTCTCCTTTCATTTCCCGATCTCTGCTGCGAAACGTGTCAGTAAACTTTTGAATTTGAATGGAAAACAGAATGAACTGATCAACGGTGATGTTTCGATGTAGGATCAGCGCGGAATATCAAAGATTGCACAAATTGTGGGCTAAATCTAAAAGGCTTCGCCTACCAAAAGAAACGAATGTAGGGTTTCTCTCGTGACTTCGTGGAAAAGAAAGGCTTCTAACTTCCCTAAATTGCTTAGAAATCATCTCTTAGAGAAATCTTTCTAACCAAAATTAGAGGATATGGAAAAAACTGGACTTGGCGGGAATCGAACCAACGATCTAGGCCTAACCGGGGCGTCGTCTTAGCCGATGGACCATAAGTCCAGTAATCGCCAAATCCTCTACTTATGCTCCAATTGACATGATTCGTGTTGCTAGACAGGTTAGCACAACTCTACACAACTATCTAACCGAACAGGTCTGTGAGCTTACTTAATTGCATAAAGGAAATGCTCTATTCAATACATTGTAGTATGATATGGTATATATAACACTGACATTAAATTAACTTTGGTTGAAGAGGTTATAACCGAAATTAGAGGATATGGAAAAAACTGGGCTTGGCGGGATTCGAACCCACGATCTACGTCTAACCGGGGCGTCGTCTTAACCGCTGGACCACAAGCTTTCTATACTGTCACTGATGCACTAGCACAATGACAATGGCAGAACTAGCTGATTTTGACGATATTTATTTATTTATTTATTATTATTATTTATAACCCATTTGGCTCCTTCACCACTCCACTTCGATCCCTGTTGTACGAGCGGAATGTATCCAGCCATAGCGGTACTGATTCTGGGATCCATAAACGTCGCTTCCTCTTAAAGGTGGGCTTTAGGAACGTAAGGTAATGAAATAAAGTTATTGGATACACTTCTTGATATGATTTATATACATTTTTTGCATTGTATTTCACTGGGATGATTGTTTTCAGGTTCCTGGGACCATGTATCAAATACTGATGCTACTTAAGGCTGCTACTCGTTGCTATCCTGTCGCTATCTTTCTATGTCGACAAGTCTAGGCTGGTAAGTTATCTTTTATTGTAGCTTTTACTCCAGTATTGTACTGTAGGTGGTTTTGAAAAGTACATTCGAAGTACTAATCGAGTGTTAGTCTGTGACATTTCTCAAGCCTCAATCGTTGCTGAAAGGTGTCTTTATCGTCATTGGCTGTTCTACAGGTACCCTCCTTGCCGATCCTATGAGGCCTATTTTGTGGAGGTGGCTCTGGAGGTAGTAGTGAACTGCACCAACAAACGGAAGGGGCAATGTTGCAAGTGTTCTGGGTATAGGTACCATAACCTATCATCGGTGGGGGAAATGCGGCTGCCAGACATGTTATTGACTACAACATCTTAAATAGAGCCGTGGTCAAGAAAGGATCCTCTACCAGGCCTCAGGCTCAGACCCCCCAGTTAGTTGTCAAGCTACTGCGTGCACTCCAAAATCTTATGCATATAATATTAATTGTTTAAAAAAGCCACGAAATTTTCAAAAAATGCAAGGAGCCTAAGTTGTGTGAACTATTTTACATATTGAATAATAAAGTGCTTTAATGTTTGGTTCAGTATTTTTAAAAAAATTAAATTTCTATTTTTTTAAAAAGAAAAATCACTTAAATTAAGAATTAAATTTCTTAATTAAAATTAGAACTCAATCAATATATAAAATAATCTAAAACTTAGGGTTCTCCTTCGGGCTTCGCAGCCCTTGATGGGCTTTGACCTGCTCAACAACACTCCTCCAGACATCTACGGACTCCTAAGGAGGTCAGTCTCAAGGTCGTCCTTCCAGCAGTTTCGTGGACGTCTCTGCAGTCATCTTCCTGACTTGGGGTCCCCTGAAAGTGTTACGTCGCCAGCTTAGACGCGGTGCTTTTACTAAACGTACTACGTCTTCTCCATTGTGTATTGCGTCTATTTTGGGGTTGTTTCTTATACGCCACACACTGTTTTCGGGATAGGGGTCCAATGATTCTCCTTATCGTCTTCCTTTCCAATACTTGCAGTTAGTTGGCGTCGTTTTTAGGTAAGATTCCAAGTTGCTTCGGCTTATATTTTTATCACTTCAGTAGTATGTTTAAAACAACTGCAATGTGCCAGATTTCGGAGTGACTGCTATGATCTCAGCAAATTCCTCGGAGCGACAACACATTTAAGGTCCAGGCCTGAGTAGAGGTAGAAGAGAAATCTGTTTTAACTCTATCTGGGTGGTTGTGGTCTTCAAAGTAGCTGAGTTTCTGAGTAAGCCTTATGGTCTCGGAGGTAAAGACACAAACATCCCTATTCTGTGCCTCTTCGCGGTTAAGATAGAAGCGATGATTGAGCTGATAGGGGACCAAGCTTGAGCCGGGGCAAGCGAAAAACACTTCTTTTCTGTGCAAGCCACTCTTGCCCTGTCGTCAAAGGTGGAGGAACTCAATGAGTTTGGTTTCAGCATAGTATTCTGTACTCCGTACCAAACCTGCTGGCTGACTATTATTGACTTTTTGTTCTATCACTAAGTCAACCTAGCTTAAACTCAACTAGGAAGACCCGGGACCGCCTGCTTTACATGCACTCCGAAGTATGGCCAGAAAATGTAATAAGTGCAGGACTCCAACAATAACCTTTCGGATGAAAGTCGGAGTCTGTGTCACTACTCTAAATGTCCTGACATTTCCGGGTTCGGTTCCTTAACTCCCGAGCGCTGGCCTGTTAAATCTCTTGTTCTCTCTAGCTTCTTCACCATTGGGTTATATCACGGAAGGCCACTTTTCATATCCTCATGACTGCGTCTCGATTATCATTTGAAATCCATTGAAATGTATATAACAACAGATATCACTAATAAATGTAACAATCTGTCTTTCAGTGGCCATGCTGTCGGGGCCTAGCAGACGACATTGACGTAATGGTGTAGTGCGAACTCTTGGACTTCTAATGAAACTCCATTCATGGATATGGATATGGAATGGGTGGGCCCACCTTGTGCAATATCATGGGGTTCTTCGAGGGCTCCAACTTCGTGCGGTTCTCGTGGTTCTTCTGGAGGCTGCTGAGCAGGGCTCGAAGACGATGGTGCCCGGTGAGTGTCTAGGGGCTATTTTTCATTTTTGTTTCATTTGGTCGTTGCTGCACTTATGAGTAGTTAGGTACGTTGCCAATCCAGCCACTCTGGGAGGATGTAGCCAAACCGGCCACTCTGCGAGGTGAAGTTTTTTTTGCTGTCTAGACGGTCATTTTTGTTTTTCCACTGACTAGTCGGGAGTTATTTTTACCCACTATCACCATAGCCACAAGTATCCGACCCTGCACACGACGGCATAGTCTCCGACCCTGGAATGACGCCACAACAGCGCGGCTGCCTCTGCCGGGCATATTTATTTTCCAGTTTTTATACATTGGAGTGTGTAAGGTTGTCGGCCTTTTCAGTCCCCCTCGCAATTTTTTTATGCAGAACTGCATATGGATAGAAAATCTTAATGAGGAGAAGAACCAAGTTTACCTATTTGTCAAGCCACTAAGTCAGCTAGGGATGGCACTGGAGTGTTCAGTTGACCGTTGGGGGATAGAATCTAAAGGGTGGAAGCTTTAAAATTAAGATCGCTAGTCGCTACACCATTGAGGTACATCGCTCACGATGCTCAGGTTCATCGCTAAACCATTGAGGTACATCGCTAACGATGTTCAGGTCCATCGCCACACCGATGGAGTATATCGCTAAGGGGAGATGTTCATCTATTAAAAAAAAAACAGTCGGCGTCCGTCCCGCGGATGGTATTTGACCAATAAACATAATGGTCTCCTTAGTAACTTTGTAAAACTTGCTGCCACTCATTGTTAAAATTAACTTTGTATACTTACTTTTACTTTTACTTTTACTACGCCTTTTCCTCATGGAGGGTCGGCGGCACGGCAGCGTCGTTTCCACATGGTCCTGTCCTGTGCTTCTTCAGTTGAGAGCCCCAATCTTTTCATGTCTTCGGCGATCTTTCTATCCAGTGTTAGTTTCGGCCTCCCTGGTAGTCTTCTTCCTGGCATCTCCAGTTCCATTACTCTTCTGTCTAGGTGGTCTTCGTCTCTACGTAGTAAGTGTCCCCACCAGTTCAGCCTCTTTTCCCTCAGTTTTTCTTGCACGCAACACGTTCTCATCTCCTGCCTTATGTCCTCGTTTCTGCGTCGGTCTTTCAATGTTACACCGCAGGATTTTCTGAGCATTCGCATTTCTGCTGCGTGCATCATGTCTTCTTCGCGTTTTCGCACGGCCCAGCACTCAGACCCATACACCATGCAGGGACGCACCACTTGCTTGTATATGCGTCCTTTTAGCTTCTTTGGCATTTTTCGGTCTGTTAAAATCCCGGACATGTCTCGAAACTTCGCCCAGCCAGATTTTATTCGATTTCTTACATCTTCTTTGCAACCGCCGTTTTGTTCTATCACACTTCCCAAGTATTTAAATTTGTCTGCTTTATTTAGGGGTTGGTTTCCAATACTAATGGAACCTGGTTCTTGTTGTACACATTCCATGTACTCCGTTTTAGCACGATTCACTTTCAGTCCCTCTCTTTCTAGTGCTTCAACCCATTTCGCTAGCTCTTCTTCAGCCTCATTTCGGTTTTGTGCTATTATGACAATGTCATCTGCAAATAGGAGGCTGGTTGGTGCTTCACCCTGGATGTCACGGGTCAGCGTGTCCATAATTATGACGAATATGAAGGGGCTAAGTGCTGATCCTTGGTGTAGGCCATACTTTACCGTAAAGCTGTCACTGAGGCCCGCCGCACTTCTCACTTTCGTGGTGCAATTTTCATACATGTCCTGGACAGTGCGGATGTAGTCCTCTACGACTCCTCGCTTGCGAAGGCATTCCCATATAAGTTCTCTTGGTATTCTGTCGTATGCCTTTTCTAGGTCGATGAAGGTAAAATGCAGTGGGGTTTGGAATTCTCTATACTTTTCAAGCATTGTTCTTACTATGTAGATACCGTCTGAGGTGCCGTGGCCTTTCATAAACCCGAGCTGATTTTCAGTTATATCGCCCTCCAGTTGGGTTCTCAGCCTAGTTTCGATAAGCCGTTCGTACCATTTCATGCAGTGGCTCATCAGCTTAATCGGCCTGTAGTTGTTACAGTGCTGAGCATCACCCTTTCTTTTATATATCGGGACAGTGGTACTTTCCCTCCATGCGTCAGGGATTTGGCTGCTTGTCATTATTTTATTCGCTAGTTTAGTCATAAACCGTACGCCAGCATCTCCTAGTACATATATCGCTTCAATGGGTATCATATCAGGTCCTACGGCCTTTCCTCTAGCCATCTTCTGCAGGGCTTTCTTTACCTCTTCTTTCGTGAACTCCTGCACTGGGCCTGAGTTCTTATTTGTGTCTTGGCTGACCCGGTTTCCTCCTTGGTTCATGATTTCATCGAAGTAATTCTTCCACCTTTCTGAAATGTCTGGCGCGTTAGTGAGAACTCTATTTTGTTCGTCCTTGATGCAAACTACCGCCTCCATATCCTGCTGCTGTCTTGCTCTATTTTTGGCGATTTCAAAAATTTTTCTCTCTCCCTCTTTCGTGTTTAGCTCTTCGTAGAATCTCTCAGTTGCCGTATCTCTGGCTACTCTTACCGCTCGCCTTGCAGCTCTTTTCAGATCTTTGTATGCTTCGTGTTTTTCTTGGTCTAGCCTATCCATTTGCCATTTTTTGAAGGATATCTTCTTTTCTCTTAGGGCAGTCTGTACATTCTCGTTCCACCACCAGGCTTCTTTTTCAGGCTTCTTTCCTCCTTTTGTCTTTCCTAGCACTTCATCCCCTGCACTGAGCACGCAGTTTTGAAAATGGTTCCAAACATTGTTTGTTGTGGAGCAGTTCCAGGAGTCGTTCATCTCCATGAAACACTCTTCAACATGCTCTACAAAATAGTATAGTTTTACGTAATAAAATAAAATTAAAAAATGCACAACCGGTTTCGGCTCACGCCATCGTCAAGTGCGATTGAAAACAGATAAAACAAAAACGGTGTGCAAGCTAAAACAAATCAAAACGCATTGTCAGGATAACACACAGCATCGCATAAACTAAACAATATAAATTGAACAATTAAACATTAACCAATGGAAGCGCCAACAAGGGGGAACTACTTAAAAAGGTTATGTCATTAAGTAACGTTTTGTTTCTAACCATAGCTTCCCTAATCTCAATGGTTTCTAACTTATCAAGAAGTTTCCCCTTGTTGGCTACACGTAAGATCTTGAAATTATCGAAATCACAGGCATGGCTGTGGGTGTTCATATGTTGGGCAAAGGCGGACTGAGTGACGGGTTTTCCGAAAAATGAGAATTATGATATTTTTCTCATTTTTCGAGGTAGCGACCGTCAATTAGACAAACTTTTAGAGCATTTTAATAATTAACAATGAGTTTTTTTTTTTTGGTTCAGCTTGCATACCGTTTTTGTTTTATCTGTTTTCAGCGATGGCGTGAGCCGAAACCGGTTGTGTATTTTTTAATTTTATTTTATTGCGTAAAACTATACAAAGTTAATTTTAACAATGAGTGAGGTATTTGACCAAGTTTATTCAAACATCTCACCAGAAAATTAATTAATTAAAAACGTAAATAAAATAATCCTAACACTACATCTATTGTTTAACTAATAAGAAATTGGACTGAGCACTATCATATTCATCATTAATGTCAATAATGTACCCGCCGTTGGTATGATAATTTGGTCTTATTTCGAAGTTATTTTCGGTGTATCTTTTTAAATGTTCTGTCCACTTATTATGATTATCTAGTGATGGGATGTAGCTATTTTAAATTTGAAAACGAACAAAGCCCTTTCGCGAAGTAAGGGGAGGGCTAAAATGCCCTTATGCACTAGATTACTATCCCTCCACTCCGGAAAAAAATGATATTTCTGAACATGTCCCAACATTTAACCAAAATGACGAGGTTCGCCATTTAATGTCACATGTTTTAACATTTTGTAGTTTTGGGATTCGGATACTTTCGCTATAATTTATTTATTTATTTTATTACCATTGAGTTCCCTTTTGTATCCGTTACGGTATGAGCTACTGGCTAGTTTGGAAACAGAGGAGGCTTCACGCTTCAGCAGCAGACCACACACCAGCCAACCAAGAGCTAAGACACTCTCCGAGGAAGGCTTGCCATATATTTCGCTCAGTAAGAATTCGATAGATGGGTCCAGTTTATTTAAATAATAGAAACTCAATTTAAAATAATATGCTTTTGCATTACATTAACTTTTATTAAAAATATGGCATCCCCTCGGAGAACATCCTCCTGACGACTCACGAAGTAGGCAGAAAAGAAGATACCACAGGATATGTTGAATAAATAGATATATGAATATATTCTACTTATCATTTCCAGTGACCATAGAGACAGCACAACAGCATTATGTAGGAAGGTACGGCTCCTTGCCGTCCTCATTCCCGCGTGGTTGCTCCCTGTGTTCCCAGTGACCTTAGGAACGGCCAGGCACTCACACTGCTATTCTTGTTGTTCTCGCACTCGTTCCGTAGTTGACTGCTTGCCTCTGGCCCCATCCATGTAGTCACTGAAAACACAAGAAACAACCAGCAGTAACAAGAAAATAAAACCTTTAATAGGGAAGGCATGGTAGTGGGATATCAGAATGTATATTACTGGTAGTCACTAGGACGCCGACAAAAGAAAAAAAAACTTTGATAACCGTGTCATCACATACCTAATAAAATTTTAGAAGTTCGTTAAAAGTTTAAGTATTAAGTGGTAGCTCGAATGAGCGCCATAATTGAATAAATTATTTAAATAAAATATTAGAAAGGTTGTACCACATTACAAGATTTTAGGACTAGGTTCCTTATTGTTATGGACATCGCCCTTGGACAAGATGTACATGCACATGACAAGTCATGTTCCTGCTTCGACAATCTCAATTCCTGTCGAGACTCGAACACCCGGAAGTGAGTTTTCCTCTAAGAGAAAATAAAAGAAAATCGCCTACGATTCGGTACGGAGGTCGATAAAATAAGAAAAGAATATCTGGGTTTTATAGCCTAACAGCATATTCTCACAATTGACTTTGGTAACGGATGCCGTCCCATCAAAATACATCTGTGGGTTGCGTCTGGCGCACACATCAGTATTCCAGGGCCGCTCCCACCACTATCAATCATATAAATTAATTTAATAAAGATCGAGTCAAACACATTCCAGGTGTTCGAATCTCGACTACACAACTGAAATAAAGAAATCAGTAAATCATTTGAACAGTCTGGTGTCCCGAGCTTCACTTAGGCACTTCTCAGTGAACCCACGTTCACACTTGTCGTAGAACAATTCAGACCACAAGACATTACATTGCCATAAGCATCACCCTTAAATCTGTTATCATAACTTTTCATAATCCTTCTTTCCTGCATTATTTTACACTCTTATTCACCAATGGGGAGTACTTGGTTAAGTCGCACTAAGGCACCATACTTAAACCAACTACTTTACCGGTACTTACTGGCACATGACAAGCTCACACACTACCCAACAGGAAAGTTGGTTTTCTAATATTTCATTAAAATCCCAATATTCACAAATCTAGTATCTACATACGCTTATATAATGTACGACAATTAAAGCAGACATACCTAGGTGTTGAAAAACTAACCTTCGATGATAATGATAATGTCGCTTCCTCACCGTTTGGGTGGAAAAGTGTCACTTCACAGACTTATGAGTTGCCGCGCATGCGCAATGAGATAGGCGGTTGCACAATAGTTTCTTTAGTCCGGGACAATACGATACTAGAATTTAGTATAAACGCAACAAACCTGAATAAAAGGCACTGATAGTGAGAAAGCGTGACCGAATAACACTGACTCCTGCAGACCCTCTCTGTGAGTTTATAAAGACCAGTAGAACTATATAGAATCAACTGGAAATAGCGGTAAATTGCACAAGAGGATCAGCCGTACGCGAGAAGAAATTCAAGTCCGCTAGAGGCGACTTGTCTTCCACGCGACATCGTAACTAGCATATCCATGGATGAAGAATGAATTATTCTCGGTTTCAACGTGAAATTTTAACATTATTTACTTTGTGCCTTAGAGCCGATAATTTCACTCTAATTATGGTGATTCGTTATTGTAACTATTCGCATGTTCTTTGCTTCACACTGAATGTAAATGAATGGTAAACAATTAACCTTATGTACCTCCGCAATAAATCAAACCTCCGAATCAAATCTTTTAATTTCCTCAAAAGATAAAAATCCAATGGTGTCAGGTCTGGACTTCCAGCTAGCCAGTCCACTGGTCCGTGAGTCGCAATTAGCTGCCCCCCCCCCCCCCCCCGGGAAACTCTTGCCGGAGATAGTTCATCGCAAGTCTGGAGTTATGTGCTGGCGCTCCGTCTTCCAACAATTCGTTGAGATCATCTCACATAAAGTCCAAACATTGTTGGGCTGTTCCATGATGCATCCACGGACCAATCAATCTTTTACCAATGAGCCCGCACCAAACGTTAACACTAAAATAGTACCACTAAAGTAGCTGTTGTTTCACGACTGCAACATTTGTTGTTCCTTCCAGTTTGTATGCTTTTTAATTTGACTATTAAAACTTGCGCACTTTTGCTTCGACCCTTATAAGAAATTTTCAGATCGTTTTCAAGGCATTTACTGAAATAATTAAAAAAGTCCGCATGCCATAGCGATTTCAATTTCGTAACTGCACTTAAGAACTGATCCTTTTCTGTTGGAAACGGTAGCTGTATGTGAGTGTATTGAGTGCATTCCTCCGCCCAGTGATACCATTTGGTAACGCCTTATATCTCAAAAAGTTACAAAAAAAAAAATCATTACAGATCATTGTTAAGTGAGCAAAATACTGCCCCCAAATAAAATTACAATAAAATCCGTCGAAGACAATTAATTTGGACTATAAAGGGTTAAATGCGGTGAACTTGTTGCTTCGACCCTTGTAAGAAAAGTTGAGCATCCACAGCAGCATGAGGGCCAGGTAGATCTTCTTACCTTCAGAGTAGTACCACATAAAGCAAAAGTAGATGGGTACTAGGAACCCACTGATTTTTTATAACAAATGGGCAATCACCATTATGCCTGCTGTTGTTAGCGTAATCACTATTGCTGCGACGAACTCCTCATCAAAGCCAAGTGCCCTTGCCTTCAAAGATAGGTGGTCCCAAGTGAGTTCGAAAACAGCGTCGTTAATTGGCTGTGGCACTATTGGTATGGTGTATCGCCTCACGTTGTTCAGTTTACGGACTGCATGGCCTTAGCCTTCTCATAACGTAGAGGTGAGTCTGATAAGTTCGGTAAACTCGATATAAAAATAAAGGCCACAGCTATGATTTATTTTTTATTTTTCAATATAATCTCCTGTTACCTCAATACACTTCCTACATCTCCGCTCCAACAATTTTAAACCCCCTAAAAAAGAATTTCCGTCCTTGGAGTCGAAATGGGCCTCCACAGCTGACGTCATCTCAGTGATGCCTTCAAACCGCCTCCCCCTTAACTCTGCCTTCAGATTTTTGAATAGGAAATAGTCGGACGGGGCCAAATCTGGGCTATAGGGAGGGTGGTCGAGCTCCTGGAACCCTGTCGCGGCGAGTGCTGCCTTCGCAATACGGGCTGTGTGCACGGGGGCATTGTCCTGGAGGAAAAGAATTCCACGGCTAAGTTTCCCCCTCCGCTTGGTCTTCACCTCGTCCCGTAGCTTTTCCAAGAGTTGGCTATAATAACAGGCATTCATTGTAGTTCCTCTTGGCAGCGCGTCCTTAAAAATTACTCCTTCCGAGTCTCAAAAAATTGTCATCATGACCTTCAGAGACGACCTTGAAGCTTTGAACTTCCTTGGGGCCGTTTCCCCCTTTGAAATCCACTGCATACTTTCCCTTTTCGATTCGGGATCATACTGGTGGACGTACGTTTCGTCAACAGTTATGATTCTATTAAAAAGTTCGTCACCCTCTTCCTCTAACAACTCCAAAAACGCCTCTGAAGTCACGACACGCCGCTCCTTGTCAAATGGCGTCAACATTTTAGGAACCCAACGCGCTGAAACCTTGGACATCCCCAAATGATAATGTAAAATGATCCCGATTCGTTCCTTGCTGATCCCTAGGATCTCTGCCATCTGCCAAATCTTGAGCCGTCGATCTTCTAACACCTTCTTCCTCACAGCATCAATATTTTCCGGAGAAACTGCAGTAACAGGCCGTCCAGCACGTGCATCATCCTCCAGGGACTCTCTACCCTGGTTAAACAGCCTACACCACTTAGTAACTGTTTTATATGATGGGCACTGTTCACCGTATACGGGCAAAATCAAATTATGGATTTCTGTGGGATTTTTTCCGGTTTTAGAAAAGAATTTTATAACAGCTCGGTGCTTCAATATTCCTATCGTGGTCGGTGAGGGTAGACATGGTCACACTAGGTGGAGCCAATCGTTTCGGGCTGTATGATACCAGTTATGTGTTTCTCTAACAAGAAACTCAAGTTGGCGAGGTAGTAATTCCGATGCTTTTTCCGCGCATAAATGTAAGGAGTGACTAACACATTTAACAACAATCAAATCAGGCAGTTCTTTTTTCAATAAAGCAGTAACAGAATTGTACTTTCCAATCATCACATTAGCTCCATCAACCCCGATTCCGATATGATTTTCAAGCTTTAGGCCATCTTTTTTAAATTGATCCACAATTACTTGGTGTACACTTTCCGCGTCACACTTTATTATTTTTAAGATTCGGTAAAAAGTTGTTACAACTTGTCTTTTTTTGTGAGAAAAAAACGTACCATAATGCATAAAACTTTGAGCGTTGATAAATCAGTACTTTCATCAATTATTATTGAGTAGGGAGAATCTCCGATCTCTTCTATCAGATCTTCCAGCATTGATGGCCCAAGCACATTTTTTTATCAACATTGAACACTTAGTTCGATGAAGCTTTAGGTTCTTTAAAGCGTCCGACGATGGATCTAGTTGTGGCAGTATACCTAGTCCTGCCATAACTTCTGTCCCTAACACTTTCCTATGCTAAGAGAAAACGAAAGATGATATCGGGTTAGTTCTTTTTTTATTAAATCAAGTAACTAATTGGCAATTCAAAAAAATCATTACAATTCAAAATGGCCGCCATCAGCTTCCACACAAGCGCGAAGACGGTCGGGCCATGCATCTATGGCGGCACGCACGGTTTGGATGGGCATCTGCTCGACTGCTTTCGTCAAAGATTTTTTTAGGCTGTCCAAATTGGGGTGACGAGTAGAGAAGGCTGTGGCCTCCAAAACAGACCACAAGGCATAGTCCAGTGGGTTGAGGTCTGGGCTACCCGAAGGCCAATTTTCGGCCGCTATGAAGTCCGGTACGTGTGTCCTGAGCCACTCTTGTGTGGTTTTGGCCTTATGGGCTGGCGCAGAGTCTTGCTGGAAACACCAATCGTGTCCATTGAACAAGGTAGTGTTCAGGGGCTTCACTACACCTTCTAACACATCCGCCTGGTACACTTTTGCTCCCGTTTTCACCCCTTTTTCGCAAAAATGCAAGGAAGTCACCCCCTGGTACGACACACCCCACCAGACCATCACTGAAGACGGGTGGTGTCCTCGGTGGTATCCAACGTGTATCAAAATTGAGAGCAGTTTTGCTCTGGGAACCACTCTTTCAGGGGTGGCTCTCAAGTCATAAACCTCAGTCAGTCTTAATGCTGTTATGACCTCTATTATCGCCATATCATAGGCGAACGGGTCACGATCCGTCAAGTTGGCCCAGTTATCGGGCGTTAGCAGATCAAGGAACCCGGCCCCTGGCTCTACGATACGAACGTCGTTAAACTGCACGACGCATGCACTGCGACCCATCCCAGGAGCGCGCAGTGAAAACGCGCCACCACCTGAGATAATAGCTCCGTTAGGAATAACGGCAGCTTGCAGCCTTATACTTCCAGCCCCTATATTGAAAGCATCAATATTAGGGAGTGTTATCGTAGAGCCATACATCTCATTTAAAAAATGATAATTTACGCGCGCAAAGCGAAGCGTGGGGGGTAGGTTGATTACAGCCTGGCCGCCGGCATTTACATACATCAGAAAAGTATTCTGCGAGATGTAGTAAATGCCAGACGCGGGCGGTAGGAATGGGTAAGGTGATGGTTCAAGGGTTGCTTCGATGACCTGTGAGATAGTATTCCCACCGGTTCTTTCCAAGTGCATCAACAAATTTAAAAATGTGGTGTCCACTCTATAATTCCTACGTAGTTGGTCAAGCAATTCATTTGTCTGACCAATCCCGACCGAATTCGGATACACAACCCTTGATCCCTGGAGACGTACAACGTAAACCACCATTGATGCAAAAGCACGAAAGGCGGCTACCCTTTCCTGTCTAGTGCCGATTGGGTCAAGCCCGTTCTGCGCACAAAACACACGCGAACAATTCGCCTCATTTGAATACTGCGCCCTTGGCGCCACCAAATATTGCTCTAAGTCGCGCAAAAGCGCGTATACCCTCGCAGAGACGTCCGACATCTCGGCGCTCAAGGATAAACTTCTCTGGCTTGCTGGGAGGTGTGTGCGTATACTTTATCATTTTGGCGGTTATAGGACTCCTCGATCGTGAAAATTTTCTCATCTGTGAAGAGTATCCATTCGTGGCCATGGACGGCGTGCCACGCTAGTAGTGCCTTGGCTCTTTCCTTCCTAATGGCTCGTAGGGCTGGAGTAAGAAGATGTCCTGTGGATCTACGGTAGGCCTTCATCTGTAGGTCATCACGGATTAGTCTCGATATTGATCGCGTGGACATATCGAGTTCCCTGCTCATGACTTTCTGTTTTCGGAGGGGATTTCTGCGAATTCGCTCCCTCACGGCTTTAATCGCATGAGAAGTTCTTACAGTCCTCGGACGTCCAGATCTTGGTCTGTCATCAACAGCAAAGTTCTCACGGTAACGTTTAATGGTACGGTACACAAACTTTTGAGTTATTTTTAGGTTTTTCAGAGTTTTGAAAATGTCCGATGCCGACATTACAGTAACACGGTTTTCGCTAGCACCCCAATCCATCATAATAAATCGACGGATCAACCGCAACTGATGTTATTGCACTACCTACGTGACTACTGTAAGCAATTGCTAGGGTGGCCAAACCATTGTCCTTGACATTTCGTCAGGGGTGGCCAAAATGCACTAGGGACAGAACTTATGGCATGACTAGGTACTTATTAAGTGATCAACTGTTAACAAAGAACAATGTTCAGCGATAAAGGCAGATATTTTCAATTCGGCAACTTTCGTACTTTCTGCCAACTCTGGTTTATAGATTTTTGTTATCGATGTAGTTGATTTGGCTGATTTTTCCCATTGCGTAAATTTTTTATGTTTGTCAGTCTTCGCATGACTAATTAAATCCTTTTTGTGAGCTTTTAAAGTCGCATGACAATAGCGACAATAGGCCAAGTTAGCATCCGTATTGTCAGGTCCCAACCAACCTGCAATAAAAGAATAAATTGTAAATAACGATACATGACTTGAGTAACTTTGCAGATACAGCAATTCACAGTAAGAAAAGTATTAATCATAACAAAACACAATATTTAACAAGTAATTTATAGTATAAATATCAGCATATCCACACCAGAGACCAAGTAACTTATTAAAAACCTGAAAAAATAACTCTTAACATGATAAAACCAATGCCACATAATTTTTTATAGTAAATAGTAAATGTATATAGAAGTTCACACCAGAAATCCAACAAACGTGCATGTAGTTATAACAGAGGTGGTAGATTATTTACCGAAATAAAATGAAAATACCTTTTTTGAACTTTATTGAAGAACAATTACGGCTGCAATTCGACGACGTCGGCAATTCTATGGTAAACGATTATGAATTTTGAATTAAATGTTTTAAATTTAATATCGTTTAACGTAATTTATTATAAACAGGACCAGGAGGTTAAAAATAACGTATTCTCTATTCAAATTCAAAGTTAAACATTTAAGTGGTCATTCAACTAACTGCGAACATCCTAGTCCTTTCTATAAATTATAAAAATAAAATAGAATAACTTTACCTTTCAAGTCTGAATCTGTTTCCCAAGCCTTAGAGTATTTTTGTCGATATTTTTTCTTATCTGTAGTTTTAGGCATTTTAATAAGCAAATAATGAATGACAATCAGAAATTTTGAAAAAAATCCCTCAAAATACCCCTAAAAATATAACACCCCTAAAAAAATCCCATTCGACTTTTTTAATCCCTAAATTTAGGGGGAAAACCCCTAAGTTGGTAACCCTGAGCGGGTGATATTCTACCGTTATGGTGTTCAAGGACGCCTGGTTTTAAAACAACAACGTGCATTTTTGCTGGGTCATTCAAAATACCGAGTTTACCGAACTTATCAGACTCACCTCGTAGTTCTTCTTCGCGTTCATTTGCCTTTGCCTGTTCTTCGTCGGTCATGTTCTGTTCCCAAGCTCGGCGCTGATATCCTTTCGCGGCGGGTTGGGGATTTTCGGCCCGCCTTACTGAAAAACCGATTTCATGGTATTGCTTGGGGAGCCAAAGTAGCCGTCCTTCCACACAGCGTTCTTAGTGGTGTAGGCTTTAACCCTCTCACCGCTGGTGGATATAGTGTCTACTTCAACCATATCGGCGACCACTATGTCCATAACGCCATCCTTTAATACAGGGCACCAACTATTGGGTCCAAAAACAATGACCACTCCTTTCATAGTTGTGGCCAAGTTCTCCTTCACCCACTTTTCGTATCTGCCGCAGTTTTCACTGGTCATTAAGGCGAGGTCCATCTTGCCAGCAGTGTCCGATTGGTAGGCGGCATAGAGTTCTCCGTATCCAGTTCATTGACGCCCAGTCATGAAATCGCCTTCCCATTTAGGTAGTCCGGTTAATTCAGTTGTAGTGTACAGGGTGACAGGTTTGTCAAACTCCTTACCCAGGTCAATCAGTACTTTTTGGAAGTACCAACTTTTCAAGGAATATTCGTATGCATAACCTGCTGCGAGCTTCGGGTCGTCGATCCTCCCAACCATCACTTTGTGGTCGGCACCAGTAGTAAAACCCATAGAGTAGTACTGCACAGTTGGTGTTCCTTTGGCTTTGGCTATACATCCAGGTAGTTGTTGAAAACATACTTGGTTATTAAGTCGGTTTGCCTCAGGCTAGATGCGCATTGGGTGACTCTCCAGTCCTCCTCATACTTGGCGCAGTTGGTGTCTTCCTCATCTCCAGGGCTCCCTTGCTTTTCGGGCTTGGCAGTCGTCTTCTCATTTCCTTTTATGTTCGTTGATCCGTTTGCGAGTTCCAGGGTTAGCAGAGTAATCTTTATCTGCTTAGAAGTACCATTAATTGTATCATAAGAGTTGCGTTGTTGCATCCCCGCAGATACCCGACCGAATTGATCTTCAATGAATTTACCTACTTTTCTACAAACTCACTCTACCAGGCTGTTGATTTTCGCAAACGGTCTCTCAGAGAGTGATATGATAGTCACCTCATCTCAGCGCCATCACATTAACACTCGACATAGGCTAGGGTTCAATATACCTAACCTAACCCTCCTGGCTATCTGCAGGCTCCAGTTTCACAACTGATTATAAGATACATAATTTTTTTTTTTTTTTTTTTTACGCCACACTGGTATCGGCCTAGGCCTACCTAAGTAATAGTCACGGCAGTGCACTGAGTGCCCGTGCTATCACGGTATAACCTGTCCCACCAAAATGCAATAATTCTTAATGAATTCAAATACAAATACAACTCCCCCTTCCTGGGGTCACGAAAATTAATGTTCTGACCACGGCTCCACTGCCCTGGTATACTACCTCCACATGGTAGAAGAAGGAGGAAAGCTCCATCTCTTCCACAACTTTTAACAATATAATAATTACAATAATGACCAGCCTTTGCTAACTTGTAGCCAAAGGTTACAAATTTTGACCTATACCCATAGGACCAAAAACCCATTCCGTAACTTCCTAAGCCGGACAATGGTTACACAGAGCATTCTTACTCAGAATCACTACTCTGTTCATAGACTTCTACTCGAGTCTAAAACACACAACTACCACCACGTTCCCCGGTACGTGAGACCTTTGTCAACACGCCCAAATGGTAACCTACAGCTCCCCCTTCCTCTATCATGTGGAAGCAGCTGTAATATAACACAACGGCCATTTAATATATATTAGATTATCCTGGTACGATTCCACAACCACAGGACAATTTACAATGCCATTCATTTACTCAACACAAAATTTAATAACCCGGGAGTACCCTTAAAGATTCAACCTCCCACATCATTGCCATAAGCCATACTTGGCTCTCGGGTCACGAACTCTATCGTATACATTATTTACCCCACCAGATTTCTTATCCATTTCACCTCTTACCCATAATTATACACAAGTATTTTGGGAGTACACTCTACCAATTGTTCTTAATAATATTTTGAACTTTTATGTTCTCAAGCTGTTTCCGATTACGATAATCGGGTGTACGCAGATTTCTCGAAAAACTTCGCGATCCTATCCCTCCCCTCCCATTCAAAGAGAAAAATTTATTTATTTATTTAATTAATTATTAATTAGGTAATGTATGGCTTTAACTGATCCACATGATATTTACCAATCAACTTTCCTTCTACCGTACCCAATTCGTACTGGTTGGACGTACCGTGTCGTTTCTCCACCTTGAAAGGACCATCACATGCCGAAGCTAGCTTTGCATTAAAATTATGAATTAACTGTGATTGACCGTATGCCCTTTTCCAAACTAAATCTCCCACTTTATAACTTACATCTCTTCTTCTTAGATTATACCGATGGGACTGGGTCTCCTTTGCCTTCCTATGGGCTATCTGTATGTCTTTAAGAATAGTACCAAATTCCCCCAGCTAAATCACCCTGATAAGACAGTGGATCAAACGGCACGGCACTTCCCTCCCTCTCAGGTGTACATGGTTCAAAAAAATTTTGTAGCTCTCTACCCAAAAATAATTTCGCTGCAGAATACCCGGTTACTTCCGACACCCCACTATTTAAAGCAAAAAGCGCATACCTTAGGTACTTAGGCCATTCTGATTGATTCTTAGTTAGACAAAAGGAGATACTTCGCTTCACTCTTCCCACATAGTATTCAGCTACATTCTGAGACGGGCTATAAAGCGGCCAACGGGCAATTCGTATCTTCATTTGGTTACAATACTTTACATACTCTCGGCTCGTATACTGGGGACCTGAGTCGCTCAATAGTACCGTAGGGGGACCATATTCAGTGACAATATGTCTGTGTAACGCCTCCACCAAGGAACGTCCAGTGGCCTTCCTTACAGGTATCCCAATAGTCCATTTTGAACATGTTTCATGGAAAATTAATATTTGATTATACCCCTCCTTAGAACGGGACATGGTGAGGAAGTCGGTTGCCCAAATCCGCCCCACCTTAACATTAGGTTCCTTCACCTTCATTAAACCTGCAGGAGCAAGGTTTCTTGGCTTAAATTTTTGACACACCAGGCATTTTCTTACATACATTGAGACATCGGTCCTCATTTGTTTCCACCAAAATTGGGATTGCACCCTCTTTAGTGTCTTATAAAACCCTCCATGTGCTGCACTAGGATGGTCGTGGGCGTTCTTTAATACTAGATTCCTAAATTCTTTCGGTACCACCAAATACTTCACCCACTCGAAGTTAGGCTTCTGACCTTTCCCAATTTTAAATAATCTCTTTCCCTCTGATGTGATGGCAGGGAAGCTTTCAGGCAACCGAGAAACCTTCTCACACAAGTCCAAGTACCAAGGATCTTGCATTGAGTCGAATGAGGGCAACGACTCTGTCTCCTCTGCGCACGACAACGCCGCTATCCTAATCCGACTGAGTGCATCAGGCAACATCATCTGGTCAGCAGGGATATGCTTTATGTTAAATTCATAAGCTTGTAAAAAGTTAGTCCAGCGGGCCATCCTTCCGCTACTCGATTGCATCCCTTTGTTAAACACCAGCCCTGTGCTATCGCTCCAGACTGTAAAGGGTCCTGGTTTGTTTAAAAGATAGTGCTCAAATGTCTTAATACCAAAAATTAAAGCGTACATTTCCAATTCACAAATACTGTATTTCCGCTGGGCCTCGGATAAGACCTTAGAAGCGAAAGCACAGATCTGATGTTTACCATCTACCACCTGAAATAACTCAGCTGCAACAGCGGTCGTGGACGCGTCCGTTTTCAATGAAAACCCCAAATCCCAATCAGGCAATTTTAACACAGGAGGGGATGACAAAATTTCTTTAAGGGTGTCAAAAGCGGTTTGTTCCACCTCCCCCCAAACAAAAGGTACATCTTTCTTTAGAAGCCTCGTTAGAGGTACCGAGATCTTTGCGAACTGAGTTACAAACCTCCTAACATAGCTAAAAATTCCCAAACAACTACGGACCTCATGTACTGTCCTCGGGGGTTGTAGTTTGCTAATGGCCACCACTCGATCATCAGTGAGCTGAAGTTCGTTTTGCCCCACCCGCATACCGCAGTATGTCACATGACTGGCGCACCATACCGTTTTTCTCCATTGAATCTGGAGATTTGCATTATATAATTTTGATAGTACAATATCTATCTTATCCATAAGGGACTTAGCTGAATCAGCATAAATAATTACATCGTCTATATAGTGTTTGCAAAAGTCCTCGGTACCTCTAAGGATCTTTGTTAAAAATTTCGTATAAGCAGCTGGTATTGAGTTTATGCCATAAGGGCAATATTTAAACTGTTTCAGCCCCCCCGGTACTATAAAACTCGTCAGGTGTCTACTAGCCTCATTCAGTTTCAACCCATTGAATGCATTTTTGATATCCAATACACACATGAATGCAGCACCCCTCAGGCTATCTATTATATCTCGTATATTATTCAGTGGATAAGCTAAAGTATGCAGTCTACTATTTAAATCGCGATAATCAATACAAATTCGCCATGACTCATGCTTGGGGGCGAGGGTTATCGCAGACGCGTAGTCCAAGTTTGAATCTTCTATAATTCCGGCTTCTTCTAGTCGTTGAACCTCTTTGGCGATAAAATCCTTCTGCGTAGGGTTGTAGTATCAAGGCTTATGTCTAAAAGGGGCCACCCCTGGTTTTAAATATAACACATGCTCTTCCGTCTCACACTTTCCTGTATTCGAACTAAATTTCTCCAACCACTGGCGGATCTTCTTCTCAAATTCCCTTTTGGTATTTTCATCCAGTTTCTCATGGTCAAAAACGGGGATGAATTCCTCTTGATTAGGTACGTCTGGATTCCACTCCCAGGCCCTCAAACTCTCCTCACAAAACTCTTCCCCTTCTTCACAAGCGGAGACTTGCATCAACTGCACTCCCTCTAGTTCTTGATTCTTGATTGGAGGGTCCTCCTTGCCTCTCATCATCCGCTCCAATTGGTCCTACGGCAATACTTCTTCCTTATGCCCCGAACCTGACTCCTCGAATGAAATCAAATCTGTTTCTAACTCTTTTTCCTTGGAAAATTTTTCCTCCCCGAGCGGCGCCCAACTTGAGACTTCCTCCTCGGCCTCTGCTGGCGTCCAACACCCTTCGCTGAAATCAATAAGGTCCCGTTCCTCCTTCGGCAGTCTGAGCTGTGTGCCGGATTCTTCTTGTTTCGTTCCGAATTCTAAAGCTATATGCGATTCTCTTAAAAACTCTACCCCTAAAACCATCGGGTAAGTTAACTCCTTTACCACTAGTACGAATCCACTCCATCTCTGGTACTCACACCCATTATAAAATCTAAAATTAATAAACACCTCGCCCTCAACTTGAGCATTTTCACCATTCGCCAACCGAATTCTCTTAGTAGTATACATCAATGGGATCCCCCTATCTTCCAGTACCTTTAAATAACTGCTGCTTATTAACGTAGGTACACAACCTGAATCTAAAATTGCAGTCAAAGTAAGACACCGCTCAAGGTTTACTTCCAATTTCTTAGGATATAAAGAAGTATGCTTAGATGCATCGAATATAATTAAATTTGCAACAATTTCCTGATTCTCTGATGAATCACAATATTTAACTTCAGGATACAGCGTAGGACCTCCAAAACCAGGTATCGACACAATGGTATTATCTTGTTCAAATTGAATATTCATTTTCAAATCCTGCATAAGGTTCATGCCCAGTAAAAGCTTAAAAGGAAGGTTTTTAACTAATAAAATAACCCCCCGCCAAATCTTACTGTTTCCCTCGTTTTCAAATTTTATCTCACCCCGGGCGGTTCCCACTATTTCCGCCGTTTTCGAGTCAGCTAACAGAGCTTTCCCAACACAAGGACGTACGCTGAATCCTGCAGCTATCAAATCGGTCCATAAATAACTGGCTACAGTCACATGGCTGCTACCACAATCCACAAAAGCATCCACCTTCAAATTATCCCCTAGGGTACAAGGTAAATAGACTCTCTGTCCTCCTTCCGTCTTCCTTACTGGTTTTAATTCTAATAACACAGGGTACTTAATCTTTGGGTATCTCCTAAAATATTTATACGGGGTAGTGAAACCACCGTCCCTTACGTTAGGTTTCTGACCTTGACCAACATCATCCCCCTTACCACGCCTAGGAAAGGCTGGACCCGATGAACGGGGTGCATCATCGGTCCCACTTAGTTTAAATTCCCTTTCCTGTTTGCTGCGGCAAACCCTTCCTTTACCAAACTTGTTAATTCGGCCATATTTTTCTTAAGTTGATTGACTTCATCCCTCAACATTTCGTCCTTGGCGACAGTACCCTTAGAACAAAAATCAGGGGAGCACTTGGGACAATTCCTTAAAATCACCCCTGGTTTTCCACATTTATAACAATAGATCTTGGAGCTACCCGGAGCTCCCGGTTTACTCTTTACTTCTTGAGGTGTAGATGTCCTTCAACCCTCAGGGGTGATTTTAGTACTCTCCTGATTTTTGTTCTGCCTCGGGCTCTCCCTTACGACTGGTTGCACCTGCACTGCCATATTAACCACTTTCCTTCCCCCAAACTGAGTTTCCTTGTAAGATGCATCCCCGTACAGCGGATCCACCCTTTCAGCGGATGTGTTCCAAATATTTCAAAGTTACAAAGGAGACGATTTCATTTAGTTATTTCTTGCATTTTCAGCAATCCAATGATATAAAGTAGGATTGAATTAACCAATGGAAATAAATGACAGTTTACATACTGTATATATTTTTAAATTTTTTTTGGTGTAACTTCATTACCCAACAGCTCACCATGGTTATATTACAGTATATAATTTCATATGCTATACGCTTATCACAGAACACCAAAATATATTACGCCTATAACGCATCAACAGTATACTTCATAGAAATGCATACCTGCTTGGTGTGGACCTTCTCTTAGGTAGTAGCACCGCGATTTTAAAATTTGATTCTTCCGAGGCAGAAGGGAGCGGAAGAGTCTCGCAAATGACTTCTTGGCCAATAGGGCTTAATACAAATTCTTCACTCTCACAATGGATTGAAATGGTTGTACTTCCCCTATATAAGTCAATTGAGAATTGTCAAGAAATTTCTAGACAGTACAAACAACAGTGGTAGCATATGCCTAGGTTAACAAAAACTAGATATAACGCTGTGTTTTATGCCGTGCCGCAGGCCTGTAGCTAGGCTTTCATTTCGGGGGGTGCTGAGACGTCAACTCGCTACAAATAGGTCGTGCGTCTGGCAATTATATTCTATCTTGTGCAAAGCAAAGAAATGTCGGGGGTGCTGCAGACCCCCTTGGCGACGGGCCTGCCGTATAGTATGTTGCGGCCTCGAGGGAGAAGCTTGCGAGCTCACGCGTTTAGCCACTGTTTTGGCTTACCCATAGTTTTCGTTAACCTCAAGCGCATGCTACGCGTACCACTTCAGATCAAGTTTTATGTCTCGTTTAACGTTAGTTTATGTTTAATGAAACATAATGAATGAATGAATGAATGAATGTATTAAATATAGAACAATTTAAATACAATAATTGTAAAGCCCCACATGAAGACCTATAACAATTGACTTGGTAGGGAGCCTGTTGAAAGGAGCCCATTATTAAGGATGGATGATGTTCCCCTGACTGAGAATATACTCGTAACTGATAACTGACTAATGAGACTTGCTGTGGATGCTGTTGTTACAAACTAATTTTCAATAACAACTTCGTCCTGTTTAGCAACCTTAACTTCCCTTTCACTATCCAAAGCCTGAATCCATGACAAATATGCATATTGTAATATCTAAGCTAATTTTATAAGCAAGGTAATTCAATAACAAGCCATAGGCCCTACACATCAAAAATACTACTATATTACTTACAACTTTTTCTTCTCTTGTGAAGCTTTCTGTAATAAGATACCTTTCGCCTTGAACAATTTTTTCAATGATCGCCTCTTTTTTCTTGGTAATGACTTGTTACCCATTTCTTATAACAAGTATAATACACAATAAAAAGACATTCAATAAAAAAATGATTTATGTTATGTTTAGTAATCAGTTTTTGTTTATTTGTTTACATTTGGGAACGCCAACATGAAAAAAACAATTATTACAAAAACGTGGGGCGAACTCTACTGGCGAAAGCGCCAAGTAATAACATCAACCAACTGACAACAAACATGGTTCCATTTTTCAGTGCTTTGTCATTTTTAATTCCATTTCTCATTGATATTCTTAATATTTTAGTTATTAGAGGTCCACCCACAGACAGCTCAGGTATGTGAAAAAAAATTTGTCTGCTTAGTTTTTCGCGTTAATCGGTAGTTTATGGATTGTTCCCATTACAAATGTGCCGTGTCGAGCTCAATGTTGCCGGTCTCTAAGTTTTTCCGTCGGTTTACAAAATATATCTTGCACAGGTCAGTAATAATTATAAATATAATGCAACTTTGTTTATTTAGGAATATTTTCGTTTGATTAAATATTGAAATCTCAGCCTTAATCGCGGTTTCAAGAAATTGAGATAGGTGTGAAACTAAGGGTGCACTTGAATTATGAAGCGAAAAGCTGGCGAAAGATGCCCCTAAATTAGCATTAAACTCATTCAGAGTGGAGCTAAAAATCCTAGCCACTTGTTGATTAGAGTTCGCAAGTATATCTGCTAGATTCCTTTCAGTCAGCATTACGGGAGATACAGTAGGTGCCTGGTTCCTCCAGTTAAAAGAATGAGGTGGTATCTCTGGCTGATCTCTCGGCTCTTCGTGTCTCACCGGATCCCCCCTCTCTTCTCTTACATGAATATTTGCAGGTAGCATAGGTTCGGACCAATTTACATGCAACCCTAGCGGCCTCTCTTGGCGCCATGGCCGTCCTTCATTTTCCCCATTATCCCCCTTTACTTCTGGATTCGCACTAGGGGTATCAACACCCTGAGGTTGTGCTGCATTCACGTGAGAATATAAACGAAAATCAGGTAATACAGTAGACCGATCAGGCGGTCTCCCTAATACTCTCTCGAGCGGTACACTCGGTCTGGAAGGTACAACATTAGTAGAAGGAACTACCTCCTCATTTCTCTGATCATTTAAAATAGGGGATTCAGGTCTAGGAATTTGCGGTGTATACAATACTCTGGTGTTCCCAGGTGGTGGAATTACATCAACCAAATCATTCTCAACATTAGACACAGTACCATCACCCACGGAAGCGTCCGCTCCCTCATCTTCCACATCACTCATTGCTAAAGGTGGCCTTACTCTTTCTAAAACGGTACAAAAATGCTCTACCAGTACCCAATCCTCTGGGTGACTGCGAAAATAAATACTAAGTACACGAAGATATTCCTGACGAGACCCAGATACTGCTAAACCAAGTACGCTAGCTACCTTTTCCAATTGGACCTTGGTGAGATGCCAAAGGTCACGAATCTCAGTCAAAATCGACGGAGTATGGGGCTGACTCATTCACTACCCAATCAATAGCTAAATTATATATAAAATCTTGGGGCAAGACAATGCATAACCCCCCCACTACGTACAACCATCACCAGGCGATTTATTTAATTAATTAATTAGATGATATATGGTTTCAATTTGTTCACATTATGTTTGGCAATTGGCTTTCTCCTACCGAACATTTCATTTTACAAGTACAGTGCATGTATTACAATACAGGTTCACTCACGTTCGAGTCCCGTTACGACAAAGAACGTCAAAGTTTCAAAAGAAGACCAGCGCAAGGTACCTACTTGCAGTGGACAAAAGCTTCATATCCGTCTGGGTTGACGGAAACTCAAAATACTAAAAAAAAAACTCAAAACTCAAAACTCAAAATATCTACCAAGATATGCAGGGCCTCCACTTGGTCACTTTTTCAACTATTGGTTACTTTTTTCAAGGCAGGTAACTTTTTGGTTACTTTATTAATATTTGGTTACTATTAGTTACTTTTTTGAGGGGTTTTCGATATAATTTTAATTTTTTAATTTTTAATTTAATGCTTTAATTGCTTTTCTTGCAATCACGTGCAATTTAAAATTTGGCGCCGGTGGTAATATTTAAAATGGTATTGTGGGGTCTGCACTCAGCAGTCTGCACACAATACAAAGCCAAACAAGGTCACGCAACCCCCATTCATAAGAGTACCTGGCCAGGCCTCGCTCCGCCCCTCTGGAACTATCCCCTGGGCTTAACTTATGGACATGGACTGTGGATTATCCGCTACAGTAGTTAGTAAGTCAGTAACTGCACTGTACCTAAGTCGTTAGTCACCTCGTGGCTTGGTTTAAAAAAATAGAAAATTGCTATTATCAGCTAATCTAGCGGAGTTAGGGCTATAAAGCCCTATCTCAACACTCAACTAGGAGAGCCCGGGACCGCCTACTTTACATGCCCTCCAAAGCATGGCCAGAAAATGCAGTCAGTGTAGCTTCTGACATATAAGAAGAGCAAGGCTGCCAGATCCGGTTTTTCGAAGGCCATAGCCAGGGGGGGGGGGCTGCAACCCCGAAATGAAAAGTTCAGAATTAAATAAATCTAGTTCGGTAACATGAATGTGTCTTCCTCAGTAAATTATAAACTTTACTGCTGTTTAAATCGTAAAATCTCACTATTTTGGACTTATTTTTTCAAAACATCTCCCCCGGGGAAGACCCCCGGTACCCTTGTTTGGAGCAATATCAATATGCATTCCTTTGCAAGCTTTTCTGCTGTAAAATCCCACTGTTTAGCACTTACATTTTCAAATTTTCCCCCAGGGGGAGGCCCCTTCTGCTGTAAACCCCCACTATTTAGCACTTACATTTTCAAATTTTTCCCCCGGGGGAGACCCTCGTGCCCCCCTTTTTGAGGTAAATGCAATATTATTTTTATGAAGAAGAATTCTTTTGTAAGCTTTGTAAAATCCATACTTTACTGCTGTTAAAATGCATAAAACCCCGCTATTTTGCACTTATATTTTCAAATTTTTCCACAACCCCCGGGCCCCCCTCTTTGGGTTAAAAGCAATTTATTCCGCATGTCCACAAAATATTATAAGCCTGTGTTCGCACCGAAGCTAAAACCTCTAATAAATTTTCTAGGCTTTCATACATATGCGAGTAACACACAATAACCTCTAAAGAATACACTAGATACAATTGAATTCACAAGAAATAAATTTACACGGGCTGGGGTTTTTCAATGATTTGTCCGGCTGATAATTTGTTGATGAACCGGACAATGCATTGTCCTACCAAAAAAAGAATAAAATTAATTAATAAATAATAAATGCCTCAAAATTTAAAATGTTTCTCCATTCTGCGTTAACGTTGCAATTTTGATTTTAGTCACTTCTTTTGAAAAAAAATGCAGAAAATTCAAATTAGACTTAAGAGTTAAGATGCTCTCCAAGGAAGGCCTGCCATATCTTTTGCTCAGTAAGAATTCGATAGATGGGTCCAGTGTATTTAGAAACTCAATTTAAAATAATATGCATTCACATTACATTTACTTTAATTAAAATAAAATATCGATATGGCATCCTCCTCACAGAACATCCCAACTCCTGAAGACTCACGAAGTAGGCAGAAAAGAAGATACCACAGAATACGTTGAATAAATAAAGATAGAAATATATTCTACTTATCATTTCCGGTGACTAAAGAGACAGCACAACAGCAAAATGTAGGAAGGTACGGCTCCTTGCCGTCCTCATTCCCGCGTGGTTGCTTCCTGTGTTCCCAGTGACCTCAGGAACGGCCAGGCACTCACACTGCTATTCTCGTTGATCTCACACTCGTTCCGTAGTTGCCTGCTTGCCTCTGGCTCCATCCATGTAGCCACTGAAAACACAAGAAACAACCAGCAGTAACAAGAAAATAAAACCCTTAACAGGGAAGGTGTGATAGTGGGATATCAGAATGTATAATACTGGTAGTCACTAGGACGCCGACAAAAGGGAAAAACTTTGATAACCGTGTCATCACATACCTAATAAAATTTTAGAAGTTCGTTAAAGTTTAAGTATAAATTGGTAGCTCGAATGAGCGCCATATTGAATAAAATATTTTCATAGAATATTAGAATGGTTGTACCATATTACAAGATTTTAGGACTAAGTTCCTCATTGCTATGGACATCGCCCTTGGACAAGATGTACTTGCACATGACAAGTCATGTTCACGTTTCAACAATCTCAATTCATGTCGAGACTCGAACACCCGGAAAATATGTTTTCCTCTAAGTGAAAAAAATAAGAATATCGCCTGCGATTCGGTACGGAGGTCGATAAAATGAACAAAGAATATCTGGGCTATTTAGCCTAACAGCATACTCTTACAATTGACTTTGGTAACGGATGCCGTCCCATAAAGAATACATCTGTGGGTTGCGTCTGGCGCACACATCAGCATTCCAGGGGCCGCTCCCACCACTATCAATCATATAAATCAATTTAATAAAATGCAAGTCAAACACATTCCAGGTGTTCGAGTCTCGACTACACAACTGAAATAAAGAAATTAGTAACTCATTTGAACAATCCGGGGTCCTGAGCTGCATTCAGGCACTTCTCAGAGAACCCACGTTCTCTCTTGTCGTAGACTATTTAGACCACAAGACATTATACTTTTCATAACTATTCTTTCCTGCATTCCAAATTTTTATCGATTAGAAGACTTGGTTAAGCCGCACTATGGCACCATACTTAACCCAACTCCTGAACTGGTACCTACTGGCACATGACAAGTTCTCACACTGACCAACAGGAAAGTTAGTTTTCTGATGTTTTATAAAAATCTCGGGTTTCCAAAGATTCCGAGTACCCCTTACATTATATTCATTGCATTTCTCACACTTTTCATCTTTTATTTATTTAAATTTTTCCATTATCACCTTCCAACGTCTTTCACTAATACATAGTACTGACTCTCTTCGCCACGCTCATCCTGGGGACAACGCTCACCTGGGGAAACTGACGTGACGGGGGAAACAAGGCAACGCCCTGCCCCAACTTGAAAACTTCTACATCCTTTTGCTGATGTCGCCTTGATTGGAAACTTCCAGCCTCATGTGGGGATTGGATAGACTCGGTTAAACACTCAGACGACAGCTATTCTCGTCGGCGACAAAGTAGAACGAAAAGAAAGTAGAGACCAACAGGAAAGTAGCCGACCGTAGAAAACCCGAAAGGGTGGAATTGAAGAAAAAGAAGAATTGAACCCAGTAAAAAAAAAAAAGAAAGAAGAAAGAAACCCCTGTGAAAAAAGAAATTTAATAATCACCAACCTACATTACTTCCATTTTATTATTTCAAAAGCACTTCATCCTGAGAGAAAATTTTCTTTCCTGCTCCTGTCTGATCCTGCAGCCGACAAGTCAGGACAACAGCATTTCCAACAGAAAATTTTCCTATATCCATTCTTTCAAAATTCTGGATTATTCTTTGATATATATATACCAGACGACTTCAGAAAACACCTAACTTTATGCTTTGCCACACTACCCTCTACTGGAAAGTTCCTGATCTGCAACGATCTTATTCCAGCTCATCTTTTTAGGGACTCGATTGCTGTATCTTTATTAGCTATTCCTTTTAATTCTTATAGCCTGCAGGGCGTCATGGATAGACACCCTCACTCAGACAACTTAAGGATTTATTCCGTATTAAATATTTCCAATAACTCAGGAATAATTCACTTCTGAAATTCTTAAAGATTTAAATTGCTTCTTTTTAAAATATGTATTATAATTTAGAAAATTCATTTGATTTGCATGAGGTCCAACCACTATAGGTTAGGTCTGAAAGCAAGAAAATTTTACAGAGTCCTAACAGACACTCACCTGTGAAAAGGTGCACTAAACACTCATTAGACAGAGGTCTCTTTTAAAATTAGATAAAAGGTGATTCTTCACCGAATTTCAAGACAAAAGTGTCCCCACAACGACAGGATCTCTTACCACGTAAACTATAATAGACCACAGCTGATATGTCCAAAACCATATGACTTTGACAGATGACCAATGAGAGACGAGCGCGCGCAAATGGGAAATTCAAAACTTTTAGGACTTTTTATTTCTTACGATTTCTTAACTTACAACTGAAGAAACTGATTTCCGTTGGACACCACTCTTCCCTTCTAACCTCCTAAGCATCATACGAGACCTGGCCAACAATTTAAACTTCCAACCCTAAAATTCGGAGCTCCTCAGATATTTTAGCAACTGGGACGGAGAAAAAAACCCGTCACACCGTCACCGAACCCACGATCATCCAAATTTAACACGACGCAAAAACAACAGAGAACAACTGAAGGTTGGTCTTTTGTAAAACAAGCTAAAGAATTTAACGGTGCCAGCCGACAGTTTCTCCCGATAATTTAATAAATTTTCCCTATCCAGAGGACTGGACGCCCATCTCTTCAGGGAATGGATTATGGCCCCGGATCGTGAAGAAGAGCGACCCGCTCCCTTCACCAACCGAATCCCATCCTCCACCCCCTGAACAGCGACGCCGTCCTTCTCACAATTTCTTGACAATGCAGCATGATATGAGAAGTGAAGCGGAGGATCAATTGACCAAGGATCCCTTGGTCCTAGCCCATTTCCTTAGCCCATGTGCATCGTACTGGTCATAGGTCTGCCCTCTGCAGGCCTACGAAGCTTCTCCCTCATCAGAAGACTCCACTTCATTCTCGACGTAACTCCCTTAGGAAACACAAGTTCCGATAAATAATAGTCAGCGCAACAGCAATATGACAATAATAACTCCACTTCTGGAGACGAAATATAATAAAAGTATAATTATAATAATGAAGTTGAATAATTTGTATAGTAAATGTATATCCCAATAATAATATACATATACATACTATAATAATATATAATATATATAATCTATCTTTATAAAAATCAAACCACTTTCCCGCGTGAGTATGTATGTATGTATGTATGTATGTATGTATGTATGTATGTGGACACTTTTTTGACTCGCCATAACTCGGGACCCACTGGCACCAGAAACTTGCGGATACACTCAAAATTTAGAGAAAAATCGGGACATGGTTTTCCTGTAGGTCCGAACCTGAAAAAGTGAACCTGATCAGGTACAGGAGCGATAATCGGTTCGAAAAATCCCATAAGAAAGCATTGGAGGGTTCAACGCAATGCCTTAGCCAGACCTTTGAACCTACCTCAATTTAAATTATATCACTGCCTTCGTCCATTCTTCCTCTTTCATGCCATGCTATACATGATGTGATGGGGCAAGGGGTTCGACTTTGGGGGGTGGAAACGTGAGGGGGTGCGCCCAAATTTTCCGATTTTCAGCGAAAATAGGCCTTTTTGGGCTGCGTTTTTGGGGGTGTTAATATCAATTCGAAAACTTCAAACTACTTTTGTTCTTTTCCACTGTTCTTATTCTTTTCAGTCATATATTCAGTTTTGCTATGCGCCTTTTCGATCGGGTTCAGTTGAGTTGGTAAGCAGTCCCTGTTTTGCCGAAAAACCGGTTTAAAGGGTATATTTCCAAATACATGCATAGAGTAAAAAAATTCCACAGCCTGCAATTTTCCATCGAAATTAATTTTTAATCTCTCATTAGAAGCAGTATGAAATAAGCTTTAAAACGAGTATAAATACATAATTTCAAATTCACCCCTTCCCCCCTTAATCACGAGTGGAACACAAAGTTTTTAAAAATGACGCGAAAAAAACTGCATTTCTAGCAATCCCATTTAAATTGCATGGGTGGGTTTAAAGCAATATTTTGGGCAGATGTGGAAGGCCTATGTTAATTTAAATTATATCAGTGTCTTTGTCCGCTCTTCTTCTTTTAGGTCATGCCAAATTTGTCGTGATCAAGCAAGAGGTTCGGCTTTGGGGGGTGGAAACGTGACGGGGTGCGCCCAAATTTTTCGATTTTCAGCGAAAATAGGCTTTTTCGGCCGCGTTTTCGGAGGTCTTGATATCATTTTGAAAACTTTAAACTACTTTAGTTCTCTTCCTCCTGTCTTACTCTTTCCAGAGATATATTCAGTTTAACTATCCGCCTCTTCGTTCGGGCTCAAGTGATTTGGTAAGCCATAGCCATCAGCGTTTTGACGGAATACAGGTCTAAAGTGTACCTTTGAAATTACATGCATAGAGTAACAGGATTCCACAGCCTGACCTCTTCCACCAAAATCATTTGTTAATGTCTCATTAGAAGCAGTATAAATTAACCAATTTTCATAGTTGTTAACTGCTTCGTTTGGGTTTGGGGGCATTCACATAAGTCATGCGAGCCCCGAAGGGGCGAGCTGCGTAATGCCAAATGGAACCACGTTAATGCGAGGCCCCGCAGGGGCGAGCTGCCGCCCGCGGCAGGCGCAAGGGGGGCGGGGCCGCGAAGCGGTCCCAAGCTCCGCTTGTATATATATATTTTTACATTTTTGAAGCCACTTCATAGGGAGTGCTCACTTATTCTGATTGGAAAGAGTTCCTTACCATCGGTAGATACATTAATTGCTGTTATGATGAATAATATTACTCTGCAAACGATCAATTTGATTAATAGCTATTGGAAAATTTATTCCATTTGTGCGTATTTCAGACAAATGCTGAATATACAATAATATTTATGTTTGGGACTCTCACTAAGACATATCACTGTTACAATAGTATAGAGTTGTTGTTGTTGTTTCCAACGCCTGCTTTCAGCATTTCTGCTTTAAGCAACCCTGTCAGCCTGGCGGGGGGAGTGAGTCTGTTTGTTAACTTCAGGCATCCTAAAGGCAGACTCCTTCACCTCGGGGGAAAGGGGAGTTGACTGACAGGGTGGACCTCTTGATTATAGTGGATTCCGAACCACTTGGGGTGGGGAACATGGTAAAGTCACACGATTAAATCGGAGGTGACCAGGACTCGACACGCACGTAAAGTCTCATCATGTGCCACCATGTTCCCCTGCCAACGCTGTGCACACTACCAAGTTTGCAACAGTTTGAAACATGTTCTGCTTTCATGGAATCAACATGGTAAGGCCGTTGGCACAATAATATAGAGTAAGCACATGTGATCAAGGAAGCTTGATTTCTTTGTTCGGATTGGCCAAGAGATCTTTTGCATTTGAAAAAAACAATGTCAATATCATACCGATGCTTTCAAAATGAGATTATAATATATTTTCGATCTGGTCAATAGCTGCATAGTGGAGACTGCAAATAAAGAAATATTGTGGTTTAGTACTATACCATCACAATATTTTCATTTTCAGTGGAGACTGCAAATAAAGAAATATTATGGTTTAGTACTATACCATCACAATATTTCCATTAGTACAGATAAGTTACCACTGTTGATATCATAGTGATTGTTATCCGTCGATAATGTTCCTTAACGTTGGGGATGATTAACTCCCTGAACCCGGGAGCTCGGACATGATGTTGGACAGTGCCTGACTTGTTGACTTATGCCCCTCCCCCCCAAATTGTTGCAGCTCTTCTGCAAAAAAAGGCTTCTGTCGGGGGAAAACCCTTGGCTTAACACAAAAAACTTCAAATGGACAACTTCTTGCAGCCCGATTAAGTGTTGAGAGAACATTCAGTAAATTTTGCGAGGGTTCTTGCTCTGGTACGCGATAGGTTGGACGCATGAAGTTTTTTCAAAAAAGGCTTCTGCCGGGAGAAAAGCCTTGGCACAACCGAGCAAGAAGTGTATAGAATGAAATGTCTATTTACAGGGAGTAGTTTGAGATCGGTTTCAAAGTGGTACCCCGAAATGAGTAATGAGATATTTTTTGGAAATTTGTAACATCGGTATTCGTGGGAAAGCATCATGTGTGGAACTTCTTGTGGCTTTTTTAGGGGTGGGGGTAACATGCACCTCGTTTTGTAGACATTAACGTCTACAATATACAGTATGTGATTTTAAAAGAAATAGTTGGAGCCGTTTTTGAGAAATAATTTATTTAGGCGTTTTTTGGGAGTTTGTTGAAAATAAAACCCCCCAAAATTGAGTTAGCCCAAAATTTAAAAAATGGTCCCGAGGTATTATTTTTTTGAACCCACATGCCAAATTTCTTTTGGGAGTGTTCTTGCGCTGATACTAAAAAATTCACAAAAATAAAAAAAAATGTCTTTACGCCTTCGTAAAAAATAGGGGATCCAGTCTGACGAGTGCAAGAGACCGTTTTTTTTTTACTTTTTTATGGTCCTCTTCACGACCCAGCCACAAAAAATTGGGTACCCAGACATGCGTTTTCTTCTCCCCATCAGCTCTTCGACTAGTATGGAAGTTAAGCTAACGAGGCATCGATCATTGCTTCATATGCTGTAACCCAGGTGTCTTGATTTAGTCCTTGCTGTCCCGTCTCTTCCACGTAAAAGTTCTTGGACATCTGCTTGTATAAAATAGTGTTTTCCGATATGCCAACATAGTTTCCTCGTATATTATCTGTATCATAAAGAGAATACAATCCTTCTATTAATTTATCAACAGTGAATTCCCTGAAGTGTATACACAGTGGAATATCGACGGATAATTCCTCTGCTTTCTCTAATGCAGGTAATGGAGCGTATTTCTTCATCAACTCATCGCAAAGTATCTTCTTCAATTGTTCTGGAAAGGTTTGTCCCTTGTTGGTTAGTCGGCAACAAGCTGCCAAAACTGCGCTTCCCTCCCTAGTGTCTTCCAACAACTTGTTGAACTGCAACAAGAAAAGAGTGTGGAATTAGTGAAGCAGTTCTATTATCAGTGTTGCTTTCAATGTTTACATTGCGCAACAAAACAAATCTTAAAACAATAATGAATGCGATAGCTTTATATGCTGTAACTCAGGTGTCCTGACTTCAAATTTAGTCCTTCTATTCCTCCTTGCTGTCCCTTCCCTTCTACGCAAAAGTTCTTGGACCTCCGCGTTTATAAAATTGTGTTTTCCGATATGCCAACATAGTTTTCCCCTAAAAATCTGTATCATAAAGAGAATCCAATGCATCCATTATTAATCAACAGTGAATCCGCTGGCGTCGATCACAATAATTATATTCAGTACATGAACACAAGTTTTGTAGATCAGATACTGTTTTCTTAGAGAATGAAGTTTCCCCCCCCCCCCCCCCCCGTCTCCATAAATACCCAGCTATATTTCGTAAGTCTCCTGGGCTTCTAAAATTTAGTTCTCATTGCCTTTTCAATACTAACTACGTCCCTTTCGTCTGACTTGCAGTACGAGCGGCAACTCAAATTTTTTCTACACAGATCGAAATATGTCCATAATTTTTACATTCCTGAGCTATGTCTCGGCCCCCGCGGTAACCACCCCTTTGGGAATATTATTTACAAATAGTATGCAGTCATCTCTCCTTTACTCCTTGGGTTTTCTATGATAGCCAATAAATATGAGATCCTGTTTTGATTTGAACCATTCTGTGCGCCCAAATACTCACAACTGACTACTGAGTTAGTTATCTTACGCAGCGGAGTGCTTTAAATCTTCCGCGTACATTCGTTTCAAGTTTTAAATGATCCTGCTACAATATTGCTCCACTGAGTTAAACGCACAACACCATGATAATTAATTGCTATGTTTGTAATTTAAATGATTTTTCAATTATAGTTTTTTTTTTTTTAATTATAAGCGCCAGACCCGTGTGGGTAAACGTGCTTTCTGGTTTGTAGTTAGTTTGCCGGTGTTGTTGTCTGTATTCATTGTTATTTATTAGCTACCATTGATTGATAGTTTATAAACAGTTACACTGAAATGATGAGTCTTTTTTAATATTAAGATACATGTGTTAAAAAATAACGGAAGTAAAATCACCTAAGCTACGCCATTACTTTTTGCGTATGCCGTGCACTTGTCTTTATTTTTCATACGTGATATAATTACATGGAGTAAAAGTAGCAGTGCTTTACGAGCCGTACGAGTGGTTTCCACCAATTTCCATAAATTATTGCTTGTAGTAAATTTGACACCCAGAAACAGCTTGGTGGTCCTATCAACATTAAACACTATTTCTTCATGGAAGCTCATCCTGACTGCATTTCAATCGTACCATAGCATTTGATATTTTTTTGTTGATAATTGTTTAATCTTTTGAAAGTTTGCACGCAGAATGATTACTGGAAGTCGGTGGGGACCCCTCATAGTGTTGTAACCAATCTTTTGTGATTGTAAAGTGAAATTGGACATTGTGTTAATATAACGACATCGCCGCGGCATTGGTTTACGTCGTGCCTACTTCAGGTTGGGTGTTACTATCCGGAAATTTGAGGTGGCCTTTCCGAATTCGCAGTCTTAGATGCATTTCACTGACGCTGATTTTTTTCAAATCCTCCTGAGCCAGTTATCTTGACTACTGATAAATTCTGCGATGCAGCCTTGCTGTACGATACAAATGATGTACTACTTCGATGTTCTCCGAGCTGTTGTTATAGGCGTGGTTTCTGCTCTACTTTACAAGCCTGCGACGCCGCACTTATCCTGACTGTGGACTGTGGTACTGCTATTGGTGAATTCTTAAATGTACCTGAGGAACTATACGAGAAATCATCGATGAGTTTGAAGAAATTCAATCACTAATGAAAATTTTGAAATTCACTAGCGATTTCCACTGAAAATATTTGGTGGATATTAAGAAACCCGGGAGGTTTTCAGGTAAACTTTTGGTGGAAAATTTCTTCGTGTCATCAGTCATCTACAATGGCCCTCCTGCATCTTAACATATGGTGTCAAGCGGTGCCAATTTTACGAAGATATTGTCATGTACCTTCGTGTGAAATCAGTCAAATTAGGAATATGCCCCGGACAACATGGAATGTTTCTCTCTAACTGCCGTCGCCTCCTTGTAGTCTTCCTGCATTGATGAGGTTCACTATTGACGCGACGCTATCCTGGCCTCAAAGCAGCTTGGACAATGGAAAATTTCAGCCCCACTATATAAGATGAAATTCTCTAATCCAGAATTGCTACACAAGAAGTTTGTACGTATTTACCTATCCAAATGTGAATAAACAGTAAATTAATCAACAAAGAAAATTAATTGGAACGATTCCCATCTTTCTTGACTGTGCTTAACCACCAGTGCCTTTAGTTCGAATACGGTTACAATTGACGTATCGGCATTCTGACCTCATAGCACGTGGAATTATGTGAAATTTCAGTCTTGTGTCTTCTAGTAGTTTTGAACATCAACAGGGATGAAATTGCGTTTCCAGCTGGATTCGACTGCTGCAGAATTGCTGTGCAAGAAGTTCCGTCTTGGACTATCCTAACCTCCACAGCCTGGCTCGATTACATTCCCAATAGACGTGACGCAGTTCTGGCCTCAAAGAAATCCGGAACATTTCTTAGTGAAACTCTTGAGTCCTGTGTCCGGTGGCCACCTCAAGTTTGCCTAATTAAGTAACATTCAACCTCCTTCAAAGAGGCGAAATACCATCTGCAGTACCTTCGTGCGAATCTACTTCCAGTTGAACATGAACTCTAGAATAGTTTTGTGTGCCTTTTGTAATATTTTAAGTAAAAAAATAAATAATAAAAATTAAAAAACCTGTACTTTCCCGAATTGTTGCGAAAGTACAACAAACCTGCTCAAGTTTGGGTTTCCTGTGGAACTCGGTTAGGAAAACCATTATACGCAAATATTTTTAAGTTTTCTTTAAAAAAAAAGAACTCAGGTGACATTTTACCATATCCTGAATGATTGTGATTGTCATTAAGAATTTGGACACATTTTCGCCTTCCTTTTAAATTTTCTACGAGTTTCCCACTTCTTTGCTTCTATGCCAGGAACCCCCAGCTTAGGTGCTGCCTACGTGCTTGGGCGTTATTTCTACTACTGAAGCTTGCAACAGTTTTTTTTGTCGGTCGTTTTTTTTGGCTCCCAGGTGCGTATTACCTTGTCGCGGTGTGCAGGCTAAACCTTGTCAGCTGCGCTGTTAAAGGTGACGGAAGAGCAGTGCCGACTCGGCTATGTATTTTTTAGATATAATTTTACGTTGACTCCGGTTATAACGTCACCCTTGAGACTGAGCTAAATGTCATTGTTACTAACAAGAAGATATCGCACATTTGGTAATGTTTATCATGGTTTAATGCGTGAATTTAACTCATTACAGAGTGATATAATATCGCTTGAAATGTAGGTAATTTTAAAATGTATCATTTGCAAAAAACTAATTTTATTTGTAAATTGCTTGCAATGCACTAAGGGTGGATTCCATTATCGCTTGGGAAGAAGGACTAAGTCGACGGCGGTGCCGTCTAGTGTATTTATTAGCAATTACTTTCAAGTTGTGTTGGGACTGTGGGAGACAGGGCTACTGTAGCAATTATTGGCATATTTCAGTAATATTTTCAATATTTCCTTTGTAAAACTTCTTCATAGTAAATAAACTAACTCCGTAATTAAACAAGTAAAAATAATGGCACGGATATGATGTTGGTGGCATTGGAAAATTGTTAGCACTAGCGATGATCTTCTCGTGAAACCTTTTTCCCTGAGTTCATAGCTTGACATATAATGAGAAAGTAGCCTTTGACGTCAATAATTAAAGTACCTATCGGATCGCCACTGAGTAAGGTATTGTGTAAACCATCAGCTAACATAGTGTTTCAGGGCCCTCTATACCCAGCACGTCTGTGTTTTGGACCCAGAATGGCAGACGCGCGTTTACATTTGAAATCAAAATGCTGTTGTAACGCTTGTTGTTAACACAATTTGATGTTTTTCCTTTGGACGTCCGGACAACTATTTTTGGGTCTGGCCCGCCGGGCAAATGCCCGTCTGCCCGCTGTCCCAGTACGCCATGTTTTACAGCCATATTAGTTTTTACATTACTAAGTGATACAGACTTATAGTCGCAGTGGCTGCACTCGTGCAACTATCTTCTTGCACTGCCGGGCTGATGATGAAATGCTTACCATTAAAACTTTTTGTACAATAAGTAAGTGGAAGTGGCTATGGATGGCCTTTTTGAGATGGGCAAGGAAATGGTCGGACATTTGTTTGTCCTCATGGACTGGCTGTCTATACCACACACAACATTGTGTAACTCCTGTATACGTACGGTATACAGTATGTACAGTTTGTTACACTGTACGGCTTAAAGTTTTATTTTTCTGGCGGCAGTACTAGGTCCGGACCAGCTGAACTGATGTTCGGTCAGCCAGTGTAGAGGTGGAAAAGTTGTCACAGTAACGCGAAGATTGTGGGTTCGACTCCCACTCATTTTTTTTGGTTGCCTTTTTAGTATAACAGAATTTATGATGAAATCAAATTCAATGGAATTTTTTCATTAATTTTTTTAAAGAAAACATTTTTATTTTATATTTCGCACACCTTCCTCATTTCTAAATACTCCGACACAATTTTGGAAACAATGGTTTTAGTAATGTTTAATTTATCGGAAACTAAACGGTCACTTACACGACGGTCAGTGTTCAACAAGCCATGCCACACGTTGCACATTGTCGTCTGTAGTGGAGGTTGATGGCCGTCCAGCGCGGGGCACGTCATTGGCGACTTCCCGACCTTCTGCGAAGGCCTTGTGCCAACCAAAAATTTGCCTATATGAAAGACCTTCTGCGAAGGCCTTGTGCCAACGAAAAATTTGCCTATATGAAAGACCGAAAGCCTTCTACATTGTAATGGTTTCCGCAGCATTCTTCTCCAGTTTTACACAAAACTTGATCGCCATTGAGGGTATGTATTCTGGTTTTTCGAAACCCCAATACTTCACAAATATTCTCTTGCCTACACGTCGTATAAATGGTTATTTACACACCATACATACCCTTAAAAATATAGTCCTTAAACTTCTTTCGTTTCTGATGGGGTCCAGCAAAGAGTTCCGAAGCCTCATCGCCTGTACCCAAAAAGAAGAATAAAAGGCCTCTGACTGCTTTGAGCAGCGAATCCCAAATTGAAACTCTGTGGGTAGTACTGAAACGTACCTACAACGCATAAGGTAAATGCACAAGCATGAAGTATGGCGACCATTAGTAAGCTCAAGCCTCCTTCTATTTTTTTCAATTGACCCAGCAAGTAGCTGCGTTTCTGTCGGTGGCAAAATATATACACCAACAAAATAAAGTAACTGCAGAAGGATATCACACTGACAATGCAGACCCACAAAACTCCGTTAGAATTAATGTCGAACGACTGAGAAGCAAAGGTTAACATTACGTAAAAATAATCAGGACTAAGCCTAATGATAGCACCCACTCCCGAAACGTCGCCCCCTTCCCCTGACATTAGGCTCCGCCCTAATCGTTCTATGACTATGAGACCCATGCCTCAAATAACTATTAACACAACAGGCAATTGAAGTCCAACTAATCTTTTGTTAAATAAAACTAATCGTTTATGTGGGGGTTAAATGATGTCAGTAGCGCATAAAATATGCATAAAGTTGCATTCAAAGAGTGGGAGGTTCTGTTTCCTCTTCATCATCTTCTAGGAGGTAGGAGAGTCGCCCCGGCTTCATAGTGGTGGAGTAAACCTTTTTCAGTGGTGTCTCATCAATTATTAGTGGCGTTGGTGTCTGAGATAGGACCTCAGCCGGGACTGTGGCGAGCCTTTTTCTCGCACTAGGTAAGTCAACGGGGGTTATGGAATAGACATCCCAGTAGTAGGTTTTATGTAGTTTTGTTCCTCATGTGCTAAGTATTGTTTAGTATTATATGAAGAGGGGTTGAAAAAACTTATTATTGTAAGAAGATCAAAGATGGGTTGTTAGGTAAGATATGTTAGGGGTCTGCACTATAGTTCTCGCCATAAGCTTTATAAGGGCCATAAGCTAAGTATAGAGGCTAGTAGTGGGATGTGTCCCGACCAATGGGGTGCAGTACAGTATGTTTCCCGACCAATGGGAGTACAGTACACCCTAAATCAGAAAGTACAGTATGTTTCCCAACCAATAGTGGCATGTGCCTAGTCCTGCCGTAAGTTCTGTCCCTAAGGTTATGACATGGTGCAAGGAATCAGAAAGTTTAATATGGTTCGATTATTTTTTTTATATTGAATTATTCTTATTTAAGTAATAAAACATACTAAATTTCAAAATTTCCACCATCATTTTGAACGCAAGCCAGAAGACGTTGTGGCCACTAATCTATTGCGGCACGGACGGTTTCCAGAGTTAGATCTTGGGCTGCTATGATGAGGGAATGCTTCAAGCTATCCAAATTTGGGTGACGCTTTGAGCAGGCCTTGGCCTTCAAAACTGACCACAATGAATGGTCCAGGGGGTTCAAGTCTGGACTACCAGAGGGCCGGTCTGCTGTAGCAATAAATCCGGGGTTTTGGTTCTGAGCCACTCCTGGAGGGTTTTGGCTTTGTACGCAGGCACTGGATTCTTGCTGGAAGCACCAATCGTGCCCGTTGAACAAAGTGGTATTGAGGTTACACTCTTCCTTAATGACGGTTACAACTACGCCGAATTTAGTGTTAGTGGGATCCTTGATGGTGGGTAGGTTACATTCTTCATTCGACTCCTTGCGAATCTGTTCTAAAAAAAAAAATTGTTTTAGTACAATAGCATTACATTATTTAGTTTACTACACCTATCTTAACACTGATAATTTGAAAGAGATTGTTACACTTGTTTACCGTTTATTGGTTGCTGTTAACCGATCATTGCTTTCCGTTTATCGGTTACTGTTTAACGCTGAGTGAAAAGTATTGGTCAGGTTCAGTTCTTTCACCATTAATTTTTAAGAAATTTAATTGCGGAAAAATAAATAAAAATGATAATAGTGTAAATCATATCTTTTACTTACATTTCTCAAAGTGAAAGCGTTGAGCGCATTCGATCTCATCCTCGTCATCGGTGTTCAATATCCTTTCATCTTCAATCGGTTCCAGAGTTTGAAACAGTTGTTTTCTTGTCGTTCACTTTTTGGTTTCGTGTGAAGTAGATGGTGTATCTTGTATCACTGATGATTGATGTGGACGCTTTTTATTTTGAAGCGGTACAAATGGGGTGTTTGTGTCTGAGTAGATTGATGAGGAGTAGAAGATTCATTTTCAAAGACGTATACATTTCAATTATCATTTATTTTCTTTTTAAAAGTAAATGTTAAAAAAATTTGATTATCCTTTATTCATTGCATTACATCCGGTGTAAACAAAGTACTGTAAGACTTGGGAACTGTTATTTCAAATAAACTTCCCCTTCCATCACTAATGGTAACACGATAGCCTTTATATGAGCTATCTCTCTCTTCATATGCATTTCGTACTTTGTATTTAAATCCAATCTCCCGCGTCCACGTCCACGACCTCTGCCGGGAGGGTTAACGAAAAGCCCTTCCGGCAACGGTTGTATAGGACGTACATCGTTTACAAAACCATGTACGTCCAAATAATAATCTGGTAAGAGCCCTCGCCTTAGGCGCCCATTCCACCGACCGGCTAGGGCTATTTACAAAAACAGTGACGTGGTAGCAGGCATTCAAGACTTAGGCGGGGTTTCCATCGACCTCGCATTGCAGAATTGGCGGAAATGTTTATTTTCCTCTATGCCATAGTTAAAATTGATCAATGAGCATACAGTAAACACACAAACAAACAAACTAAAATTAAAAAATGGCGTCATGGGATATGTTACGTACAAACATTTTAATAGATTTCTATAAAAAGAAAAATTGTAATTTCCGTCAATGTCATTTGCATTCTGCAATGCGAGGTCGGTGGAAACGCCACCTAAGTCTTGAATGTCTGCTACCACGTCACCGTTTTTGTAAATAGCCCTAGCCGGTCGGTGGAATGGGCGCCTTACCCGCTCATACCAGCGTTCGTGGTATCCGTGGACACGCTTCTCCCGGGGAGTAAGGTGCACCCCACACCCTTCACACAATATAGTGCGCGTATCCAAATCTTCTTCTATGCCCTCACAGTGTTGCCAGTAAAATAATTCGTCAACCCGCCACTAGAGGAGCGCCAACCCGCCCAATTTAAAATCACTGAAATCACAAGTTTTATAGTGATTTTCGAGAATAGGCTAATTAATTTTGATCCCTCATCATTTTTATTGATGCATTAAAAAGTAAAGCTACCTTCAATTACAATAAATTTGGCTACTCGAAAAAATTAAACAATTGAACTTCAACAAATGGGTTAAAGAAAAATACCGTAAGCATTAACATTTTACAATAGGGTACACTATAATTAGTTAATTACACATTTGAACAAAGGAAACACACTAAGAACTAATATGATAGAAGGCATGTTAAATTATGCCTAATAATTAAAGTAACAAAAAAACATTTAGTAGGCTACATAATTTACACCGTAAGGGCCTTTCCGACCATCGAAACTAATCCGCAGGCACAAAGTTTAAGAGGAGCTTATCTCACTAAAGCTTTTCAGATAACCTCCCCCTACACTTAGTGGCTGCGGATTAGTTTCGATGGTCGGAAAGGTCCTTTGATCAACTACACCAAAATGACAACCAAAAACATTAAACATTATACATTAAGGCCAAATCCAACGGCTGATACTTATCATTTAAGCGACGCTTACCTTGTTAGCTTTTTGTTGTTATTATTGAATCCGCTGACGTAGTGTCAATAATAACAATAAAATAAGCGTCATACATAAATGATAAGTATACCTATCAGTCGTCGGATCGCTCTTAAGCACAGAAATAAAACAACATACAATAGAAAGCAAAATCCAATACGGTAACTAATATTTTTTTTTTTATTCAATTTCAATCCATGTTATAACTTCGTCACATTGACTCACCCGAAACATCGTCTTTGGGCCCAGCGTCATTGTACATGGTATTGTTGAACAATTCAAACATTTTGGGAGTGGGAGAAAAACCTTTGCAGCAGTCTCCCATTACCTGGTGGTAGAGACGGATCCGTAAGTATCGCAATGAGCATGGAATGCTGCATTCTATTTCGTAGTTTGCATTTAACGACGGACATTACTGAAAACACCCTTTCAACAACAGCGTTGCTGGTTGGCAAAGACAACGCCCTCAGTGCAAGTTCAGCCAAATCTTTAAACATGAGTTTCCCGCCAGCATTTCTTAATTGACCAATCGCAGCCCAAAATTGTGTCATTGTAACAGTTGCAATAAGAGGAGCGTCAGGAATTATGTCTACCATACGCATCGTCCCCAGCAGTCGCCATTGGCTCTCCAAAGCTTCCATGTCACGGCCTTTACCCGCCAAACTAATGGGAAGGTCGCGAAAAGGAGCTTGAGACACCGATAAAGCATCTGCAGGAGTCAAATGTCGCAGACCCTGCACAATTTTGATATTTTCAGGCATGCGTTGTACCAACTCCTTACACAGGATGAGCATAAATCTGCAGCACCTCTCCATTACAGTTGTCAACTCTTCCTGACTGACTTTTTTTAGTTTCGCATGCTCTTGGAACGTTGCACCGAAGTTAACATCTGTAAGACTCAGCAAACTGTTGTCAAAGGTGTTCCCAGCTTTGCTGACAGCCATGCTAACTACGTCTATGTCATCCTCCTGCAACATTCCATGAGCTGTGGTCCGGTCGCACCTATTCTGGAGATATGCCGGCTTAAATATTCGCTGGGCAAATGAGAGGAGCAATCCTCTCATATCCCTGTATACATGGCTCGGATCTGAATTGCTACCCTGAAAGGCTATGTTACAGTCCGTAACATCTTTCAGGGCTTGCCGGAGAAATAGCAAATAAAGCAAATTAGTTTCATCTGCGTACATCTGCGCCAGAGTCTTTGCCGTGTAGCACTTTTCCGTTGTTGCCATCATCTGAAAGAACGTCTTTAATTCTAGCCACTGCTCTGTAGTCTTTTTAATAGCGGCATAATGCGCCAGCCATCGTGTTGCCGACAACGCCGTAAGCTTAGGAGGCTTCTTATCATCATTAATCAAACCATATATGCGCTGATAGGCTTTGCACCTAAGTGTGCTGTGGGAAAACCAGTCTCTTGATTCCCTTAAAATAAATTCAAGAGCCGTAGGCAGCTCCTCGCAAGCTCTTTGAGAGCAGCGGTTCAGGGAATGGCAAACGCATCGAATCAGCAGGAGACCAGGCAGTCTTTCACGCAATTTGGTGTAAAGTGAATTGTTTACGCCACATAGATTGCTACCGCCGTCTGTGCCAATGGCAATCATATTCTCAACATTTATCTTCATGGCAGCAATAAAGTCCATGAAATGGGTAAACAGGTCTTCAGCAGTGGCTCGTTCTACTTCTTGAAACCCCAAAAAGTGACTTACCAGTCGGTTTTCTGCTGCACTAAAATAGATTATGACATACGCCATGTATTTCTCGCAGCCTATGTCCGTAGACTCGTCGAGAACAACGGAAAATGGTTTGTTGCCGAGATCGGTGATTACTTCATATAGCAAAGCCGGTGAAACAAAATTTTCGATTAATTTGGCGCACTTAGTCCGATGAAGGCGTAAGTTTTGCAAGCTGCTACCACTTCCCATTTCTTTGATTAATTCTCCCAGGTGATCTATGGCTCTGGTTGACGAATGGTTGGCGATAAATACAGCAAGCAGCAGATCATTGGTTTTCTCAGACTTCGTTGACGTTACTGAAAAAATATATACATATGATAGGGAAAATTCATCTATTGCCATTAACGCCAGCCGTTATAGCCTATACGTAGCCATACGTAAGGCACAACATAGCATTAAGTTATGTTTCCATCGCAGTATTACTACCGATGGGCTATAACTGCAAAACCGTGTACTATTGTAGCTTACAATACTTCATACTTAAAATTGAAATTTCATAGAAATGTTGAAAACCATTGCTGAAAGGTATAGCCTACTGCAATGTGACTTGGGAATTGAGAAAAACTAATGATGTCAAGGTCCTCTGCTTGGTCTTATTCAGTGATCCCAACTTTGCCGTGTGGCCATTCGAATTCGCATGATCTTTTAAGTCATTTTTTTGGGCTCGTATAGTCACTTTGCACAAATTACAATAACCTTCACCACGCCCAGCCGCTATCAAGTCCTCGGGGGCCCGAGAGAGCCAACCTAAAACAAAGCAGTAGTAACAATTACAATACATACAAAATTAAATTAAACAGTAAACCCACAATAAATGCAACCACAATAAATAATCTCATTGACATTTCAACAAAAAGAAAAAAAATAGACTAAAGTATAACTATTAAAACTTTTGAAATTGGCGGGGAAAAGTGGCACTAATTTTATGTTTTTGTGCTGTTCTGTTGGGCGTTGGCTAAAAAAAATCTTTAAAGGAAAGCTGGAGTTTGGAAGGATCATAGACATACCGCTAAGTAAAACTATAGACTCATCGTAATCATTCGGATTGACGCCTCCCGGCTTCGGCTATTTCCGTAAATTAGGAGCTTATTGTAAATTTTGCCATTTAAAGCCGCGGTAACATTTTATTTTTCATAAGAATATTAGATTATTAGCCTATATGGTTAACAAACTACGATTTTCTCTTTTTTTAAATAAAAAATTGTAGGTTAATCAGCGGCTAAGCAGCATTTATAATAAACAACTGTATTTTTTAATATCACACTAGGCTTACCTTTAAATAAGTCTTCGCTCTCCCACTTAGTATTGTAGTGCTTCTGGTATCTTGTCCAAGTCCCCTTTGTTTTAGGCATTGGCATCTTCACACTCGTTGTTAAATTATTAATTTTAATAGAGCAGAAGAAATAAAAATGCAAGATTGAGATTGAAAGGGTAACGGTACTATATTAATTCAATTTTAAAATTAAAATTATTAAATTAAATTCAATACAAATGAGAAAACTTTCGAATGCATGCGGTGAAATGCAGTCCAACAAAAATAATAAAATGGACAATGGAATGGACATTGGACAACTTAACAAATTTCCAAACTTATAAGGCAGTGCCAGGAGCCCGGGAAGAGATGGATAAATAAACTTTCCGACAATTAAAAAGTCGAAGAGTGAAAGTGACACAAAAGAGCGCCAAAACTTCCCGGACGTCCGGACAAGGGATGACAAATAGGAGAAATGGCGGGAAAACTGGCGGTGTACTGCAGTCGTGGTCAATAAAATCCGCCTATGCTTAACATACTACATTAAAACAACGTTCCCTATCCATCTTATTTTATATAATCCTTGGTTGTCTATTATAAATACATTTCGATATTATCGAAATCGAACTCGATTTCAAGAGAAGTGTCTATGATAGCAATGTGGTACATACGACACTAGGTGATTTGGCGGAATTTTCAAAAAAAAATTTCATTTAAAAAGTTTTTAATTTTTAATGAATTTGTTTTCTAAATAGTATTTTTAATTATTCTTGAGCCCGCCGATGACCCGCCTACCGACGGGTGCCCGCCGTTTGGGAATTTTGCCCGCCGCTTGGTCGGTTCAACCCGCCCAATTGGCGGAATTCCGCCCAACCTGGCAACGCTAGCCCTCATCGACATGGGGTCTTCTTAAAAAATAGAGCGCTCTTTGGGGCTCGGGAGGTGGTGTAGGGCGGGAAATAAGATGGAACTCCTCCACCAACTCACTAATTGTTTTAGACATTACGGTATAACAGCGAAGAACGGAATGAAACCACCGACCCAGTTATTATCATAAAGCTCAGCTATACTTATCTTAAGACAAAAAGCAATATGGGCCATAGGACAGTGGACCTCCTGATTATAGTGGATTCCGAACCACTTGGGAAACACAGTGAAGTCACACGATTAGTTCGGAGGTGACCAGGACATGTCCTAGCATGTTTCCCTACCGGCACTGTGCACACGACCAAGTTATCTGCAGCTTTGAACCTGCTCTGGTCCGCTGGATTCAACTTGGTATGGCGGCCGGCTACTATCACTGCCCTAAGGAATAACTTTGTCTCTTAGGAATGAAACGGTTATGGTTGCAAATTCATTTTGCTTAGAGGTCCCTTCCGCCTTGTTCCAAATGTAACAGTACCCCACATTAGTTTTGTTATTGACCACAGTAAAATTATGTACAACAAAATCCATCTTGTAGTACATTGATGAGACGTTCGATTTGGGTGGTATAAGAACTGACTGTAAGTCCATCGTAAAAACCAAAACGTTTTCATCAGACATTTGCCTTTGTAATTCATCTCTCGCCGCTGTTTTCTTGCGGATTCAGTATGTAATGGGCATTGTAGTCGTCTGCACTCAAATTTTTCTGTTCATCGCTGAAACAAGTTTCACTGATGTCTTTTTTTGCCCGGAAGAGAGCTAAATTCTGGTCAGAGAGCGCTTTGCTGAAGGAAGCTTCTGAAATTGCAGAAATCTTGTCTATAAAACTTATACCGGGTCTGGACATCGGCTCTAGATATAGTTTCATAGGCCAGCTAGGAGTCACCATTCTCGTCGACTTGTTACGCTTAGAGGATTATAAGACCTCTGGCAGGCAGACTTGGTGGAAATGATTCCACAATAAAAAATAAACAAAGGTTATAAATATATCTATATAACAGTTATAACATTTTTTTTTTTCAAAATATGGATATGCAGAGGCAGTTAAATCAAAGACTGCAGAAGCTGTGAAAAACATACATGGTCGATTTTTTCAATAAACAATTATGACAAGCATAAAATCAATGACTGTGCGAACTTCTCTCCTCTTAAAACATAACTAGTTCAGAGGTGGAATCGCATATTAAAGAATAAATTTTTTATTTAATAACATACATTATATAAAAAGAGTATACGATTTTAATAGAATAAGGTTGAGTATAGATCATTGAGTAATGTTGAGTATAGGATTATCTGAGTAATAATCGTTATCCATAATTTCGTCGTTTTCTTCATAATATTCGTCAATGTTGACAATGTGACCAGGCTTGTAGTTAAAATAATTGGATACTTCAAATCGGCGTTACATCCTTGTGATGATTGTGATCAAAAGTATTGGAGACGCCGTTGTCGGGTGTCTCATTGTTTGCGAAGGTTTTTTTAGGTTTCGATTCTAACCTAGCTAAGGTTTCGCCGGTGCATCGACTAGCTCAATCTAATGCCGTGGGAATTTTATTTACCGTCTAAGCCTGCAAGGTTCTAGGTAGTCATATGTATCAAGGCAGGAGTTGTGCGAAATGTAACTGAGATTATATTTTAAGAATCATTGAAATACTGACATACTCAACAAAATATTGTCATACAATACAGTTTAAAGAACCCCTATACTATGCATAGTATACCTGACATTTAATAAGGAATCTCCTTCGATCCTTCAGATAATTATTACATTAACCCATACATGTAGTAACGTTGAATACAAGTGGCCTTCGAACACAATTAGGACTGGATTTTTTTGGTTACATCTCGCCACACTAGGCCCCCTACGGGGGGAAGACCCCTTTTCCTCTCACTCCTCCATTCTTACGTATAAATTCATATTATTAATATATGATAAATCCATTTTAGAAAATTATATAAAAAATGTCCTGTCCAGAGACCCTTCGGAAGGTTTTTTATCCAAGGATAACTGGGACATGGCATTGGGGTGGGGCGCTATGGCTTATGGAGAGGAGGTCTCCAGCGTTATTAAGTCCATGGGATCGGGAATCTTGGATGAAACGATGCATTGCTCTAACTGTTTTAATTGCAGAATGTTACTTAAGTAAAGTCGGCTGATGAAAGGGTGCCAGGGTGTTCCACTGGGAAGAAAGGGATTGCCTAATTCATAAGGGAGTCCTTAAAATGAACAATATTCTGGTATGAGCCCTTGTCTTATCCGCTCATCCCAGCATTCGTGGTAACCGTAGACACGCTTTTCCCGGGGGTAAGGTGCACCTCACAGCTTTCACACAATATAGTGCGCGTATCCACTAAATCTTCTTCTATGCCCTCATCCACATAGTGTCTTCTATAAAAATATAGCGCTCCTTGGGGCTCGGGAGGTGTTGTATGCCGGGAAATATGATAAAACTCCTCCACCATCGCACTAATTGATTTAGTCAAGATTTTGGGACTGTAATTTCAATGCGAAATCCCTTATAGATACCTTCAGTTTCTTCGTAGGCATCTCTTACTTTATATTAAAAATCTAACTCGTCAATTCTCTTAAAAGGAATCTGCCTTAATCGATTCAATCTATGTATGATACTTCTGATGTCCTATAACTAAAAAAAAAAACAAGATAGTGTGATGACACATACATAATTATGGATGATGATAAAAGAGAGCTTTCATTTAATAATTTAAAATAAATCATCTTTCTTAAAAACTTTTTGTAAGAAATTTTATAAAAACGTTAAACAAATGCCAACTACTTCTGCTATCTCGCGCACTTTCACTATTTTGTCATTTAATAAGATTTTCTCAACTTTTGAGACATTTTCTGCTGTTGTAACGTCACTAGGTCTACCCGAACGGTCACCATCATCAGTGCTCATATGACCACTTCGAAATTGTGCAAACCACTTGTAAATTGTTCTAATGGAAAGAGCAGATTCCCGATAATGTTTGTCAAGCTTTAATTTGGTTTCCTGAGCGGTTTTCTTCTTCAGAAAATAGTGTTTAATCACCACGCGAAATTCACGTTCGTCCATTTCTTAAAAATTGCATACGGGCCTGAACTAAAACAATCACAGATATGAAAGTATTGACTGCAGCAGGTTCAAACTTGCACTGATGTCTAATAGGGCATCCACCTACACGCTGTAGAAAGGGCAATGACCGGTGGCGCCATCTCTCGGATTTTGCACGGACTTTTCGAACGAGCCTCGTAAATATTGTTAGTGTACATGACTAATTGTAATCGGTCGCCGTGGCATTGTCCAATTGCCTTAATATGTCTAGGGCCTTACCAACTAACTTAAATTTTTGGTAATCACATTTTTCGGGATCCGCCCATTTCTGATTTTTTGCCACAGTGGCGAATTTATCCAATAATTCTCCCACGGACATAGGGTCCTGGGAGAACCGGAAAGGTTAAGGAGACCTGAATAAAATGCATGTCTTTTTCTGCGTCTAAGAGAGATGACAAATGCCTTTTGGCTCTGATTTGGTAGTGATCACGCTCGTTATTTAAAGTTAGGGCCTTACGGTAAAAGGCAGAGACTACGTCAAACGTGTCAATAGTAGCCTGTAAAACACCATGTACCTGCGTATTGCTTGACCCTAAAAGATTATTAATGTGTACCCTGTACAGCAGCTTTATACTATCTGCGTATCTGGCAAACTTGGCTATATCAGTTAGGGGGTTATGGAGTAAATCAATTAACTCTTTAGGCGTTGGAACTGGAGAGTTCATAATACAACTACGATTAAATACAATATAGTACACCCATTCCTGCGACTGTATATGCAATAAGCTATTGATTACTTGGGTGACTTAAAAAAAAAATTGGGGATGGAGAGAATTCCCAATTAACAACTATTTATTCTGGATGCGTATACCTTAATTCGTATTAAATTCGCTTAATGGATGTCTAAATTACGAAATCACAGTAGCCTAAACATGTGCAGTAAAATAATTAAACTGGGTTACGAAAAAAACACTGCCACCAACTGTTAGCTACTGTTAGGGAGTTGCTGAACTATTTATTGTATCGCAGGATCGACGGTACGATATCATAAGGCATGGTTCAATCAATTAACACTGTGCCGGCCGGAGAATCTGACCTACGTTAACGGCCGTCAGTGTCCATTGGACACTTATGGGATTTCCTATTGTCTTTTCACAAATATACTCAGTCCTGATAGCTTTTTCCATTCATTTGATTGAATCTGTTAGGTAGGGGGTTGTTTTTTTATAAACAGACAATTTTATTTGTTTTTTTTAATTACAATTACAGCAAATTACTGAGCTATGCTCTTTACATATATTTTTGTCACATTTTTCGCAGCATGTTTTCGTCGTTCTCCCTAAGTTATTTGGGCAGACGGAACATCTTTTTTTTTTATTGGATCCTGACGTTTTTTCTGGGTTATCATCAGGGGCAACATCAGGTTGGGAACCATCCTGATGTCCAACCGCACCAATTCTCACATCCTGTTCTGAGCGTTCAGCCACCAGCCCGGCCAGTTGTTTTCCCAGCTGTATTAAGAACTTGCGTCTTTTCCCGCTTCTCCTTCCCAATTCATTTCCATGGGTGTATAAATAGATAATGAAGGCATTGAGAGCGCTAACGTCCACCATGTTTGCGAAAACTACCATTGGCCAACGCCGTGTCTTCCTTTTTACTGAGTAGTTCCTCAGTTTTTGATCTGCCCTGTCTACCCCAGCTTTAGTTTCGTTATAGGTAATAATCAGATCCGGTTTTTCTCTCTCTGATGTGTCGGAGATTTCTGGCTTGTCGTGCAGTGTGCTGAGTAGAGTGACAACCTTGTTTTTTTTAGGGCAGTAAGAGGCAATCATCACGTCTTCTTGGAACCCAAATAAAGTAGAGTTTTCCGTTCTATATTTTGGATTAATGAATTCTAGAGGAAGCGCTCCTTTATTTTTTTTAATGGTCCCTACCAATGTCAAGTTTTTGGAAAGCAGGTAACGAGCTAGTGGTAGACTAGTAAAGAAATTGTCACAGGTGACGTTTCTTCCACTATTTTCAATTTCTGTTACCAAAGATCGTACAACGCGCTCGCCTTGATTTTTTTCTCTTGTGCCACCTGGCTCCTTCCCTGTATACACTTGTAATTTCCACACAAACCCATTTGCAGAGTCGCATATAGCCCAAAATTTTATTCCGAATTTCCCAGGCTTGGAAGGGATGTACTGTCGAAAATCACATCGGCCTCTAAACGTAACCAACTGTTCATCCACAGTCATACTCCATCCTGGTACATAGGCTTCCTTTAGGTTTGCGTTCCAAGTATCAAAAATGTGTCTTATAGGCTCCAACTTATCGGGCGAGCGGTGTTTTCTCCTATTTTCTGCGTCATCAAATCTCAAAGCACGCGTTATTTCTTTGAACCGATTGCGACTCATCACTTGTCCAAAAATTGGCCGACCACCATTAATTGAGTACATTTCGTCGATGTCTTCATTTTTCGCTTTATAGGCACCCATCAGGAGAAGTAAGCCTAAATACTTCTTGAACTCCTCTGCTGTCAACTTCTTCCAACCTTCACCAAGTGCTAATGTTCCTTCCTTATTGGTCCACTTACAGATTTCTTCTATAAAAGATTGACGAAAAAATATAAAAAAAGCATCAGAAACTGTCTTGCATTGTCGCTCTGCCCATCTCTTTGGACCTGTAAATAAAATAATAATAATAAAATAAAACAGTTATGTTTGCATACATTTTTTTGTAAGCAATATTTCGCCACCTTTGTGTGATGGGCTTGTTCATTATACGGTATTTAAAATAATATTCCAAATTCTACTGTAAAATAAAATACACCATGTTATAGTACGTACCTTCATTATCCTTCAGAACATTTCGGGAGCTCCTTCTCCCACTCGCTTGAACCACTGGTTCAGAGCACCATATCTCTTCGCAGTCTTTGGATATGTACCAACGAGCTTCGGCAGTTTCGTGAAAATCTGTGTCCATTGGCTCCCCCTCCTCCGAACTTTGGGAAGAACTAGAATGACTAGCATGGGGTGGAGAATCTAGCATCTGCTGGGGAGACTCAGACATTCGTCTAGGGGACTCCTCACGTAATTCGCTGAATTCTGAACAGTCCGAACTAAAATCGTCTTCTTCGAGAAGTTTGGCGATTTCTGAAGCCTTCAGAGGTCTTGTTTTGTTGTATTTGCTCATTGCGATGATAAAGTAAGCTATATGGTACGTATATTACACTGTAGTTTGGATAGAAGACAACAGTCAAGTAATGAACTATGAAGTAAATGAATGACCTGAGCTTTTGCCAATTTGACAAAAAAAATTGGGTCCGCAAGCTAAGTTGAAGTCTATGGCAATAAGAAAGTAAAAGAAATACAATTCTTTTTATATTGTAGACGATGAAATACTACCTGAAACAAACCAATAGCCCCGAACTGGCTGCTGATATAGCAATGACGCAATGCATTCTCCCATAAGAGTCCAATGGACACTGCGGCCGGCAACGTAGGTCAATATCGTTCCCGGAGAAACCGCTGACTAAATGCAAATTTTTTTTTCATGGGCTCAAAGTATGCACATAGTTAGGAAAAGTCATGAAAAGCCAACCCCATAAGTGAACGGCAGCTCATGTAACAGAGTTTTGAAAATCAAAACGGTGTCCATTGGACACTGCGGCCGGCACAGTGTTAAACAAATCATCTCCGGTAATTTCTTTAGATTTTCCAAGTCTCATGAAAAGGTCAGTGAATTCATTATTTGCCATGATTTTATCAAAGGGACGTTTTTTGCCCTTGCCGTAAAAACAGGATACATAATCACACTCACTGAAACTATGTATTCCAATAGCGGCTTCTGCCAACTCAACGCCCATCTTCTTCCTCATTTGCGACACATTTATAGTTTTTTTTTGCAAGCCCGCATCCGTATTCCACTGGAATACGGTGTCTCTGATCTGTCATTGCCAAGAAAAATAATAACTACGTCTGTATCATTACTGTTTATTTTAATTGTACCGTTGTTCCTCATATCAGTTGCTGCAATTTTTGCATGAAAAAACAGTCTCGTGTCTGCTTCTTCATGCTGACGTGCAATTTGTGAAATTTCTTCACAATTTCCATCATGTAGTTTATGTAGCAACGGTCATTTTGCGTAAAATACAACTTTTTATTCCTGGGCACATCTACACCTTTCAAGTCCTCGGCCAGGAAGTGAGTAAAAGCGCTTTTGAAACTTTTCCCCTACCAACTGTTTTTGTAAATCAATGGGAGCTTTTTGTTGAGGTCCCAGAATTATATAGTCAAGTTCATTTAGAATAGAACCTCTCATTTGTCTCTCGAGATCTTTAAATGACGTATGTATCAAATATTATATGAATTACCGGGGCACCTCCTTCGCATGCCTTTAGCAAAATGTATTTCGCCCATTCACCCATGGTCGCAATTTTTACGGTCCCAAAATTTCTTATCAATACAATATCTAATACAATCGACTCTCGTTAATTCGAAACTCGAGGGTCTCTTGAAATATTACGAATTATCGAGTGTTTGAAATATCAAATGGTTCGAAATTTGTGAGAGAAAATAAATAAAACTTCCAATTATTAAGTTTTGGTTAATTTTTATTTATTAATATAAAAATGACAAGAATTAAGAGGTACATTCGTGTACGTACATGTATTCGTAATGTGAGTTAATTATCTTTCGAAAGAACTTTGTTATACTAAATAAAAAGGTAACTGCTCACGGAAATTGGAAGAGACCGAAATGACAGAAGTCTTTTGGAAACAGCTGTTGACTCATATATATAAGCTCGTATGACCGTTGAAAGCCCTGCACTCTAAGAAGATTGTCTCGCCCATGCATAGCCATCTCAAGCTACAGTGCAGGACCTTCAATGGTGCATGCACTAGCAAATTAAGTAATTGCAACGACACAGTCGGACAATCCAAGTCAGGTTTGCATGCTTTGCCAAAGCGTGCAAAGTGCAAACCGACAAGGAAAACCAACTGTACCGTCACATAGTTCAGATGTGTATTTTAAGTCCGGGCTATGCCTTCGAATGTCTCATAGGAAACGCATAGGACCATTGAAAGTATGCCCAGGCTTATTATCTGGGGGCGACAAAACACTATTAATTCATTGCAATGAGAATACCAATGAATACTCCTTTCCGAGATTTTCGGATGTTCTATACACCTACATTTATTTCAATCTCAACGTTGCATTGCTTAATGTGGTACCAAGGAAAATTAATACTGCCAATGTTGTACTATACGTTTAATTTATTGATTTCAGTAGAATGGTAATGGCATAATATATAGTTAAGAATTACACCGAAAAAATATGGTTTTTAAAAAGCAACTTTAATTTGCGACTGTCGATACTAGACTAACCACGTTACAATATGCGATCTAATTTTTTCTTCTTCTAAATTCAAATGAGCAGTTCTAATTTTATCTAAAAAATTTCCTTTTGGTTTTAAGGTTGGAGGGGTTGAAACGGTGTAACCACTATGTTCTAAGGGTGTGACCTTTATTCTTTCTGTGAAATTTATTTCGAAACATTCCGTTCCTTCTAAGGGGATGAAACAAAAGCCATTATAGACGGTTGCTAAAGATTCGGGAATATTTATTTGACCGAGGGTCGTAGGGGGGAAGAGTACTTCTCCTTCTTCGACTGAGACGGGTATCTTAACATAATTGTTGGCCTGTGTTTTATAAGGGGAAATTTTATTCTGGGGATAACCTAAAATAAATGGAATTTCTAAATTGCCTATTTTCAAAGTTTTGGTTTCATAATTAATATTTGCTTTTAGGCTTTCGAAGTCTTCGCTTCCAATTAACGCGTCGAAATTTTCGTGCCAATCTACTACATGAAGATTGAAATTTTGAAGGAAACCAAATTCTTATAGGAGTGGTATTGCTAAGTTGTCGTCCGTGGTTATGGTGGTCTTAAGTCCAGTTACTCTAAACGGCTTTTTAAATAAGTAATCTGAAAATTTATTGTACGCTGGCTGGGGGTTAATTAGCGAGTTGCTTGCTCCGCTGTCAATTGGTATTTTTAGATCTAGCCAGGGTAGATAAAAGAAGGGTAGTTTAGTTTTTGATCTTTCAGAATTTAAGTCTACTATGTCGGGTTCTCTGACGAAGCTGTTTCCTGAAAATCCTGATGGGAATCTTCCTGAGGTTCATAGGAATACTGTAATACTGTTCCTGTTGGGGATAGTGATCTGGTTCGAAATATTCCTCTTCCTCATAATAATGTTGAGTTTTGCTTAAAAGGCCACTGTTGGGTTGCGCCTGTGTGACTGGGCAAAAATGGTTTTGATGGTAGGGGTGGCAGAGGTGCTGAGCGCTTCAAATTTGGATCTTGAGTTCTGCGTAAAAAGTCGCAGTACTCAAACTCCGTTTTCCTATTGTCGTACTCCTTGCATTTAACTAAATTCTCAGCTATACTAGCTAACTCAAAATTTCCCACATACGATCTATAAGGTTCCAATAGCCCTATTTTAAAAGTTCTTACAGCTAACTTATCGTGTTCTGTCCTTTTAAACTTAATGTAATCTGGGTCATTATTGTTTAATGTTAAATTTTCGATTATGTCATTGTAACATTTAGAAATTTTAGAGAAAAAATCCATGTAGGATTCCTTTGAGTGCTGTAGGCATTTTGTTAGAGCGGCTATTAATAGATCTTCACTTCTTTGCTCCCCATATTTTACCAAGAGGGCGGCACGAATATCGGTCCACTCGAGCAACTGTTGGTTTGCTATATAATCTCGAGCTTCCCCTTTTAATTTGGATCTAATGGAAAAATTTAGGAGGTAATTCAAATCTGGGGTTAACTTATTCTGAAGGTGGGTTCATAGGCTATCAACCTCTTTTACAAATATTGATAAGTTGCTATCTGGGCGAAATTCAGGGATTGCGTTTATAAAAATTTGGATTTCACTTTTGGAAATATCGTCAGGCATTTTGGTTTTTACCGTAAATTTAGGAGGGTGTATCAGAACTTTTGGACTACCTACACTATTACTAAGATTTTCTAAAAGAGACGTGTTTTGAGAAATAAATTCTACCGTTTCAGTCATGGACGTCAGGCAACAGTAAAATTTAAAATACTTACAATTAAAATACTAAAAATCAAAATACAATAAAATCTTAGAGCAACCAATAATTTTAAATGCTAAGGGAGTGAACGGCGGACAAATGAGACTTACAGAAAGAGGAGTGCAGAAAGGTGCATCTTCGCGTCTGCAAATCTCCAAAAAGGCGTCCCAAGTTGTCCAGCTCCTCGGTGAGTCGAAGGTGTATCCACAGTCAGTGCTGATTCTCACAACACCCGAAAATTGTTGCAGAGGTAGGCCACACACGAAAAACAGTAAATTAGATTTCGATATCCCAGCGATAAGAACTTAAAAGCTCTACGAAAGTTCGCCTGGTATCCTGTCCGCAGCGCCAGTTCAGAATTACGCCGCAAAAATATGGGTTTTAAAAAGCGACTCGATACTTGACTAACTACGTTACAATATGCGATCTAAAACCAAGGTTCCTATGTTTCTGATTCAACAGCGCGTGCCTGGTCATTGTAAACTTGGAGAGGGCACGTAACTATATAGTAGAAAGAACACATGAGGTGAAAAAAAAAACTTTAAATTTCCTCAACCCCGGACATTAATGCAGCTAGCACCTTATTGAAATATGCATATTTCTTATGGTTGGGCAAGGCAGACAATTGTTGATTGAAGACCGCCCGAACGCACTCAGAATGTGCCTCGTCAGGAGACAGGGCCACCCTCCTCGGTGTAGAAGGCACCTTGCTCGCCACCAGCTGCTGTAATGTTCCAGCTTGGCCCCGACGATAGAGCTTGGGCGACATCAACCTTTGGAGTGACGATCGTTTCTACGATCGAGTCAGACCACACCTTAACGGGCGTAAAGGCACTCAAGGCGGCGGTGTCTTTCTGTTGGTTCCCTTTAGTAGACAGATCGCTACTTTGGTTCGGCGGAACGCGATTCTTGACATTACGTTCTTTCTTCGGAATGTTGTCTTTCGCAATCTGGGGCCTAGCTGCATTTGACGAGGTGCTCTCCGAGGAGTGAGCTTTAACGTCAACTGACCCGCCGTCTGAGGACACGGCAGGAGTGTGTGGTCGCGAGTATAGAGAATACCCTTCGGGAGGAGCAGATCTCTTCCCTGATTCGACCGTCTTTAGAAAGCGAATGGTGCAATCCGCGGTACTAACGTACCCGACCACACCACGCTCCACACTCAGCTCTGCGGGCACCATTTCATCAAATTGGTACTTCATAGAGTCGGATAAGTTAAAACTTATCACGCCCAACCCGCTATCGGCATGGCACGTTACAGCAAAGGCTATATCTACTTGACGGATCCTAAAGCATCCGGATACCGGAGCGTGAATCCATAGGATACGCCCGCGCGATATTTTCCCTTGGAAGTGTGTTCTATCACACACCGTCGTGCATGTGATTTGGCCTGACGTACGCGAGACTTTACACGTCATATAGTGCGTACCGTTCTCGATTGCGACATCTAGGTCAGAAGCCGTCTTATCTGGCTTCTTTGACCCTCTTTTGTCACAGCCTGTATCGGCTGGTGATTCAAGCCTTCTCGCTCTCGGAGCAAAAGCTCTTTGGCGTGCGCTTGTATCCTTGGACGATTCCATTTCAGAGGCCTTTCTCAGATTAACCAAAGATCAGAATCTTTTAACCAGCAGCACATCAGAAGACAATAAAGCCCGAAGGGCTGATTGGAACTGTGCCAAAAGGCTGATAAAACCGGGACAGGTGGGCTGGTCCATCAGCACTTTTGAGCCATGCAAGGCTCCAGGTCCGGATGGGATTTTTCCCCTCCTTCTTCAGGAGGGGAAAGAGATCCTCACCCCGGCATTGACAACCATCTATCAGGCCAGTGTAGCGCTTGGACATGTTCCTAAGTCGTGGGCAATGGCTAAGGTAGTATTTATACCTAAACCTGGAAAGGCGAACTACGCCCAGGCCAGGTCATACAGGCCGATATGTCTCAGTTCTTTTCTATTAAAAGCTCTAGAGAAAATCCTGGATAAACATATCCGGGAAAAAATACGCACTAACGCTGGTTTGCATAGTTCTCAGTATGCGTACCGCCCTGGCAGATCCTCTGAGACTGCATTGCATCAACTGGTGAGCAGACTGGAGGAAAGCCTGGACAATGGGGAGATTGCACTGGCAGCGTTTTTGGACATTGAGGCGGCTTTCTCCAACGCGGGACATGACTCCATGGTAAGGGCGTTGGAGAGAGTTGGCGTAAATGCAACTGTGTGTAGATGGATCAGATCCATGCTTAGCAATAGGAAGATTCTAGCATCCCTATCTGATGAGAAGGTGATGGTAAGGGCCACCAGGGGTACGGCACAGGGGGGGGGTTATCTCGCCCCTGTTGTGGAACCTTGTGGTGGACAAAATCATCACCAGACTCAATGAGGTGGGAGTGTACGCACAAGGATATGCGGATGATTTGGCCATTGTGATTAGGGGTAAGTCCATGACGGTCATAACCGAGCTAATGCAAATGGCTTTTTCTGAAGTAGAAAAATGGTGCAAGGCTGAAAATCTGAGCATCAACCCATCCAAAATCTCGATGGTACCATTTACTCGAAAGAAGAATCTTGATGGGGGAAAGCTGCCTAAGCTTTTCAATCAAGTTGTAAAACTGGGGACGGAGGTTAAGTATCTAGGGGTTAACCTAGACAAAGGACTTACCTGGAATCCCCATATTACAAAAACTATTAACCGAGCTAAACAATTAATTTATGTTTGCAGACGGGCAATAGGCACAACGTGGGGAATCAGGCCCAAAATGGCAATGTGGATTTACACAATGGTCATTAGGCCGGTGATTACCTATGGAAGTGTAGTTTGGTGGACCAAGACTACACAGGTCACAGTGACAACCAAGTTGAATGGGCTCCAGAGGCTGGCCTGCCTCTGTATCACAGGAGCAATGTCAACTTCACCAGGGGATGTCCTGAATACTTTATTGAACCTGCCAACCCTGGGAGTCTTCATTGAAGCACAGGCCAGGATGGGCGCCTATAGATTGGAGCTGGAAGGCTGCTGGAGAAGCAAAAGGTCAGGCCACTCCAATATTACTAAAAGCATATCGGAAGACACGCTTTTAATGCCGTCAGACCGAATGACACCCCTGCTCTCATTCAGCAAACCATTTAACACTAGAATTCCAGCTAGAAAAGAATGGAATGCTGAAGAACATCAAACAGGGGACAATGACCTAGTCTGGTATACAGATGGGTCGAAAATGGAAAATGGGGCTGGAGGAGGAGTCTATGGGGAAACTGTAGACAAATCCATAGTCCTAAGCCTCGGCAAATATGCTACAGTCTTTCAGACTGAGGTAGGGGCCATTATAAAATGCCTAGAGGAGTGTATGGAAATGGAAAGCAAGGGCAAAACCATTATTATCTATACAGACTCGCAGGCAGCGATTAAGGCTGTGGAGGCTATAAAGATCACATCAAAAATGGTGTGGCACTGCATCAACCTCCTAATAAAGGTGTGTCGGGAAAACTCAGTCTCGCTGATTTGGGTCCCGGCTCACTCGAACTTTGATGGGAATGAAAGAGCCGACGAGCTGGCTCGAAAAGGTGCAGAAACGCCATTCATTGGTGCAGAACCTAAGTATGGGATGGCTTATTGCCAGGCCCGTACTTCTGTACAAAAATGGGTGCAGAGAAAAACTGCAGAGGAATGGAAGAAAGTCCCGGAAAGCAGATTTGCTAAGAAGGTTATTCCGGGTCCTAGTAAAAAGCTCACCGATCAGCTTCTCTCTTTAAGTAGAGAGCAAGCTAGAAGGGTGGTTGGCACGCTTACGGGCCACGGCCACTTCAACAAACACATGCATAGGGTTGGCGTGAAAAACGACAGTAGATGCAGACTGTGTGAAGTTGAAGAAGAAACAGCTGAACACATTCTCTTTGAATGTGAAGCGCTGGGAAAAACTCGATACCAAACTCTTGGCCACCCTAGGTCTGAAGAGGAAACCATCCGATCTAATCCCATCACAAAAACACTAGAATTTATCAAAAAGACTGGTGTTATAAGATGGGCGTAGACGGCAAACGTGGAAGCAAAAGACCTTCTAGGTCGACGCTTATAGGAACTCAAACGAGTAGGCCCCACCACGAAGGTAAAAAAAAAAAAAAAAAAAAAAAAAAAAAAAAATGTTCCAGCTAGCTCCGTGAAGATAGGGAGAACAGGGTCGACCCGCTGCTTCTTCTTCCCGGGCGGAACGGGTGTATCTGTATCATCCTCACTGTCCTGGACATTTAGTACATGGCCACTTTTCACATACACCCTTCCTCTTTTTAGTGCCTTTTCGGTACCACCTGCATCTATTTCATCGTCGCTGTCGCTGCCACCAGGAACAAGAGGGATGGAGCAGCTTTCAATAACGTATGCATACACGTGCCCCTTGTTGAAGGTTTCGGGGATTCTAAGTGAAGGGAAATCTTGCCAGTCTCTTGAAGGAAGAATAACATCAGGGGGCGTAGACAGATTTCTTCCTCTTTTTAAATTTAATTTATAATCGTGCCATCTCCCTCCATCGACATCAGCAAAGATGTTTTCGCTTTCACCACCTTCAATGCAATGCTGTATCCTATAATATAATCACACAGAAAAACAGCCGAATCAAATATAATAAATGTAATACTGGCAACGTTTTGGTACTTGGATTCCAATGAATACTGCATGCCACCTTCTGCATTGGAATAAAACATGGTGGCGGTGTGTAGTCTCTATCAATTGGGAATCGGGCCTGATTCCCGTTTCCAATAAGCAACGCATGAATCGAAGAATGGGCAACCGGCTTCGGAATTTTAACATCCTCGACTGATTTAAATTAATTAATTATCAGTTTCTTTTTCTTCTTTCATTGTATTGTCTGAATTATTATGAACTACTTATGAAATTAAAGAGTAATGCCTTTGACCTTCTAATACTCCAGGCACGTCTTGTTAGAATTTCCGAGTGACCAACATAAAATTACGTAACATGCGTCCGGACTAGATATGAAGTTCAGAAAGTAGGGTGCTACCTCATGAACAAAATTTCCCGAGGACATTGGGTCCACGGCATTTTTTGAGTTAAATTTACTAATGTTCATCATGGAGCATATACTATCCGGAAGCCGGCTTTTTTATTTCGGAGGTCAGAAGAAACTCCCTAGACCGACGCTTTATTTCAAGATGCTTCTCTGGGCTGACCTTGTTCGCCAGCATGCTGAAGTCGTACCCGAAATTCACCCCTTGCTCATGCCTTAGGGCTTAGGTACTCCTCATATTTAAATGACATTAAGCTTAAGTCATTTATGGTGTTGACCCGGCATACGTCATCCGATATGTAATACAAATATGTCAGATACATGTGATTGACCTCATCGCTGTACATTTCGTATAATACCCTCGATGTGTAGCATTTTTCTTTTATTTTGGTAATATTAAAATGAGTTTTAAGTTCGAGCCATTGATTCAAAATTCTGCCAATAATATCACGCCTGGCCAACTAACGTGGCATACTCTCGAATGACAGCTTTTTGGGGGCTTTGCCATCATTAATTATGTTATAAAGAGTGGCATAGTTCAATCGGCGCTTGTAGGAGTACGAGAACCATGAGCAAGTGTCTCTCACCATCGTATTCAGGTGGCTTGGCAGTAACTCTGTGGCCTTAGAGGCAGCTAAATGCAGGGAATGGCAGCATACGCATTTATTCACAAACAAATGGCTTCCTGACTACTCCTTGATTATTGTGCCAACTGAATGGTGCTGGGCCACCATGGTATTTGTGCCATCCACACCAATTCCCGCAAGTTTTTTTATTTTAATATTATCGCCTTTTAACGCCGATAATAAAACATTGGTTATGACATTGGCATCACAATCTTCTAGCATTTCAACATTTCTTGAGTGGAACTAGTCGGTTTTATTTCAGGTTTTCTTCAAAACAATGCACAAAAGTTATAGCGTAGTCTACTAATCAAAGGTAGTCGATGTCATCTGTGAGATAAAGGCTTGTGAGATAATTTCTTCTGCCTGGGTAGATGCAGAGTGATGAGGTGAAGAATGGTTGGACAGTCCCGAATGATATGACGCAGCAGGGGAATGAATGTGAGAGGAAGCTCTGGAACCTGCAGCTGGTTGGATGGTGGTAATTACTGTAAAAGGTGCTAGGTTGGTGTATTCAACTTCAACCTGGCATTGTTCCTCCATGTCTGAAACTATTTGCCAAATTTTTATTTTTGCCTTTCTAATGAGATGCTGGGGAAATTTTTTCCCCGTTGCCGCTATGCTTTTGAAATATACATGTCAATGTCATCTACTTCTTCAGTTTTTAATATCTCTTTAATTGTGTCGTTAAATTGTTGATTTTCTTCTTTTCTGTCACTGAGGTACTTAAGATTCAACTCTCATTTTCTTTGATGGAACAGTTTGGGATGTTATATTTTCAATGGTTGTCTCGGGTTCAATGGGTAATTTTTGAGCTGTTGGCCATGAAGATGGATTCTCATTTTTTTCTTGAATAGTTTCAGCGACAATTTTGGAAAATGATTGTCTTTCATCCTCAACATTGTCTAAAAAGGAGAGCCTATCCCAGTAGACTGCTCTCTTCTTTTTTCCAGCAGATCCGGTCGTGCCTTTATTTTCTTTCTTCGCTCTCTTGTAATTATCTCGAACGCGTTTCCAACGTGCTTGGCAATCCTTTCAAAAAAAAAAAAAAAAAAAAAAAATAGTTTTTTTTAAATTTATAGTGTAAGTTATTGTACTATGCTGGCATTTTTAAGAAGTCCTGTATGAGTTATTTATTTGATACAGAAGCAATATTTCCTCCCCTCGAAATGTTAACTAATTCATATATTATTCTACCTTATGTAATACTTGGAGATGAAGCCCTCTCGCTGTATAAACATATGATGAAGTCTTTCTGCAGAAATCAAGTATTAACCGACCCGAAAAAACGTAATTTCAACTATCGTTTGTGTAGAGCAAGGAGAGTGTCGGAAAAGGTTTTTGGTATACTTTGTGCAACCTTTAGAATATTTTTTACGCCTATAAACAATAAGCCTGAAACTGTTGACCTGATCATCATTTTATGCCTCTCTTGATTGGTTTGAGTGGCATATATTACATCAAAGAAGACCTCCCTTTGAAGCGAACCATTGTCTCATCTTAAACCTAACGACCTCGAATCACTATAGTTTCTTTGGAATCTAAACTTCAGGCACGAAACAACTTCATCTATATAATAGGTCTTTGAGCACTTGTCTGGTTTTTCTGGCTTGTTCATATAGAGCTTGTATAATAGAAACAGGCACCGATCTCTTGTCAGGCCAGCATCATCGCTCGTCTCACCTTGCCCAGAATGCTCGACCTTACATTTCCACTATTGGCCTGTGTAAACAGCTGATCTGCTTCAACATCTTTCAGAGGATTCAGGACTTACTGCTAAGGAAAAACGCATTTACTTTTTAGTTACTATTATTTCACTAGAGACACCCTACCATTAATATATGTATATTGTCTCTGCGGACCACTGTGATGAATAAGGACATTCGTCGAAAAGGACTGGACATAGGACAGTAGAAAACCGTAGATACACACGCACTTCAATGCCCTCGGGATAGAGACAGGCGTTCGACGAATATGTTGCGGAGGGCAGCTAGTGAATAGCCTCGGTCGGCATTCTTTTCTGGGGAGGGTAACTCCTGGAGAATTCACTTATAAATGAGGAGGGGGTAAGAGAGGCATCCCCCTCCGTCCCCCAAGCTGCTTCCTCTTTTAGCTCACGTATCTTTTTAGATTATTCACTGCATTAACAACTCACCTCCCATATTACAACAATGATAGCAGTTTCTTAACCTTCCTCAGAGCTTGGCGGTTCGCAAGTGTTGCATCAGCCGATTGCGAGACCGGTCTGCAGCTTTCAGCAGGAAAACCGATAAGAAACTAAGTTGTATCGGTTTTCCTATGCTTAGCTTGGCTGAAGACCGATCTCACTCCCGCTGAGCCCAGCTATGCTCGGAAAGTCGATACTTAACTTTGTTTAAACATATTTGGATCATGCTATGACCAAATGAAGGAGGAAAACAACCAAGTGGCGCTTAAGAGCGTCACACTCTTGACATCGCTTTTTTTATGAAATCATTACCAAGGGAAGGATTATTTGACCAATAATTTTTCAGATCAGGTAAGACGTTGTAGGACATCACCATAATTATTCCGATGAGCACTTTTAGTTCCATTGGACTTGTTCCCTACATTTTCGAATTTTTGTCGGCGTTACACTTGGCAATTGTCTCATTCGTGCACTGTGCCAACCATATGAAGAGACTTTTGAGAAATAACTTTTTGAATACTTGTATTTCTGTGCTACTTTCTGACAAATCTGGGGGTAGGGGATAGCCTTTTTTTCTGCTGGAATGACAAATCTGGGGGTGAACGAAGGGGGTGGATTTCCCCAGGAGCAAACATATTGCTTTGCTGGGTCCACGTCCATTTCCTTGTTCCATCAACACCATCTTCCTTGTCTGAGTTCTGAGGCTGCTGCTGGCGAGAAGGGGGTCGTTCGTCACAACTAGGGGAAGGGGATGCTTTTGAATCGTCACAACTACTTTCATCTTCACTACCACTCGATGGATCATAGTCAAATTCGCCGCCATCGAACTCGTCTGGCTCCCAATCTGATAACTGATCCGCATATGCATGAATCTCGTCTGGACGGAGAATTATTGGTCGCCTTTTTCTGAAACACAGCCAATATAATATTAATAAATCGTGGTTTTTAAGACGGAAGGGTTTTATATAACCCTTCAAGTAAGTACAAGAAAGACGATTGGGTCCCAGAGGACCCCCAATCAATTTCTTTTGGCAAAAATTTCTATAACGAAATGAATAAATCTACATGTTCTATTTCAATACGACTGCTTACTAAGTTTGTGACAGAATGTACATAAAAGAATTACATAACAATGCGCCTTTGTTGATATAAACTACAATAATGCTGATAAGGTTCCAAAATTATAACCCCAAAGAATACTGTAGGGTCTATAAAGACCCTTGGCTATGTCTCTTATAATTTTTCCTGTAAATCTGCTAGACAAACGCAAAAAAAATGCATTGATACACAATGATAAAGTCGTTTTGGAATGAATCACGCATGAATATGAACTATTTAGTCGATAACAACCCTATAAATCTGCGAACAATAGCTGAAAACGTGACCCAGAAGACCTAGAAGGCCTTTCAGATTTTTTTAAAAAGTCGTTGGTCCTATAAGACCCTACTGTCCCGAAAAGGTTAAGCTTTTATAAAGCGGACTATGTATTTTCTAGTGAATATAATATACATAATTATAATATGTATATATATATAATTATAATATATAAACCTACGCCACTCTCCACGTATTCGTGCAGGGGTCTTAGTTTCGTTATAGGGTACATAACATTTTTATAGTGCAGGCATTATATACAATTTATACTATATATTATGTTATGGTACTTATTCGTACATATCTACTTTCATTTTTTCCATAATTTCTGGCAATATAATCATATTAGTCATATTATATTAGCAGTCTTTGTTACGAAGGTAGTCCTTCGTCTGGAGGAGACCCCGTATAGTTGAAACATCCATCTTGTTTCTATATTATCTATATTATTTCTATATAATAAATTTTTATTCCGAACCCAACCTAAATTAAAATAAATATGGTTCACACAAAGGTCTCAAGCCTAGCAAAAGGATAACTTCCGTCCGCCCTTTGCACATTTCCGACTTCCTTCCAAAATGCCACGCAGTTTTTTTCCGCTATACCATTCCCTTGATTGGTGGTTATCAAACCTCTATATTCTTCGTCAATGATCTGGATTTGTTGCTCATCCACTAAATTTAGCTGTCAGGGGCGCAATGGAAATTCATCTCCACTTTTCACCCGCTGTGGATCAATGGGATCCAACACGTTGAGGCGTTCATCAGCAGGAAACCTTTTGAGCATTTGACTTGCCAGCTCAACATACAAATTTAGGCAATGGACTTGAAATGCGCTCCTTTCCTTCGGCTCCATATTAGGCAGAAAAATCGCCAGTTTTGCATCCAAGTAGACTTTCTCAATTGGCAGAAAATGTCTGGGGTTTTTGAACTGGGTCTTCCTAATATCATCAGTGATATGTTCCACTTCCAAACTTAGAATGACCCGTAGATCGTTAGTTACTGACGATTGCAATTTGTGAATCTGAGGCGCTTCGGCTTGAAATTGCTTTGGCCTGAATTTGGTCTTCATCGTCAGTAACTGAGTCTATAAAAAATAAAGTAAGGGCATTCCACTGCTCCAACAGCCGTGACACCACAACTTGCAGGGAGAGCCATCGCGTCTGGCTTGGGTGAAGCATTTTGTGTGGCTTCACATTCACAAAATTTTGATATTCCTTCAGAGTGTCTGTTCTCTTGGCTGAACACTCGCCGGCGTTTGAATGGGGCACATAACTAATTGGCATAATTCGTAAAAGGGGTTATTACCTCCGGCATCTTTATAATTTGTTACCTCACTCCAGAGCTCAACCGTTGAACTTATGCATTGCCATTTGACATATCCAATGTTTCTCCACTGCACAATAAGCTTGTCAATAAATGAGGCATCCAACTCGAATTCTTCCGCAATTTCATCTATTTGCGGTTTTACAACTTTTAACACATCTTGCTCTTTAAAGCAGATGCAGAAGCCCTATGAACTTCGATAAATTTGATATGCTCCTTGTCTTTAGGTTGAGCTGATTTTTGATATTGAAGAATCTTATACAAATGATAAGAAGCTGTTCTTCTTTTATTGTCATAGCGCTTCTTTACGTCACCCCAGGCATTGTCGTATGATGAGTCATCAATGGGATACTGACTAACAATTGACAAGGGTTCATCTTTAAGACCATTTCTCAACTAAGTAAGTTTCATCACCTTACCAATTGGTGCTTGATCGATTTATTCAAACTGAGCTTTGAACTCCAAACACTGACCTATGTCTCCGTTGAATGTAGGCGCATACAGCTTAGGTAGCGGAGCTGCATTTTTATGCGAGGCAGATGCTTGCAAACCTCTTGCTTGAACCTTGAAACAGGCCTTGGTGATTTGGTCAATCATCATTCGAAATGTATCTAAATCGGGTTTTGATAATTGTTTTTGAGACGACAGCTGGGACAGCTCTTCATTTATGCGGAAGGTGTCTCCTGTAAGGGATTCCAGCGTATCTTCATGCTTCAGCAAACTTCGTAAAGCCTCGTTGGCATCAATCTCGTTGAAACTTGATTTCTTGGTTGCATCTTTAGCAGTGGTTAGTTTTTCAGCTCGCGAAAAAAATCTTTTTTTTTTTTGTTGAGATTCTTACGAATTTAACTGCAAATTTCAGGGTGTTCAAAAAATAGCGTTTATTACCAGGTTCGCCCCCGCCGCCACGATTACGTTCACACATTCTATTTGTCGGTCCCTGAATTGTACATCAGATTTAATTGGTCGGTTCCCTATATCAGTGCTCCGCAACCTCACCTATGACACACCAAAATTCTTCCTAGAATTCCGCGGCACACCAAAAGCTAAGATATATAGGTATTAAATTGATACAAAATTTTACCATAATTTTTAGTTTTTATTTGAAAAGTATACATACATATAACTATAACATATTTATTTTTACGCAATATTAATAATTATTATAAATTCTTGATCACGTATGTTTCTTCCGCCAACCCTTCAAATTATTAGTATCTAATAATGTTAGAATTCGTTGTTTTTTATCTTCCATTGAAGCGAACGCTTGGGTTTAGAGGTGGAGTGAGCATTATGAAAATCAAAATCATTTGGTTGGTTTTAAAATTTTACCGCAGTTTTGGAACATTTCCTGGGAGAAATTTTCAAAACTCAAAACTAAGTGAAAAACTGAAAATAGGAATACTACAGCAAAAAAACTTGGTACGGTTTGATTTTATGTGTTTTCTTTAAAATTACTATTAGAGGCTCTGAATTATTATTAAATCAGAAGCTAACTAAATTAATGTGATGCCTGCGCTTGTTTCAATGAACACAAAAGTTTTATATTCGGCTCGATTTTTGACAGCGCAACCCGAAGTTCTTGGTCAAGACCTTTTAAGCATGACCGCTTATCATTTTTGATTAATACAAGCGTTGAAAAACTTTGCTCACATAAATATGTCGTCGAAAATGGAAGTAGTGTTAAGATTGCTTTGTCGGAAATGCGAGGATATTCTTTTTTAACGTAAATCCAGAAAACATCTAATGGAACTTCGGAGAAGTGAAGTTTTAGAGTCATGTCATTACCTAAATCTGTAAATTCCTCTCGAATTTGCAGAGGCAGTGCTTCCGTAGAAATTATTGCATTGGTTGCAAAAGGATTTCGAATCCAATCGTATTGCTCCGTATTAATGGAATAAAAATACTGATCAAATTTCTGCTGAAGCATACTTAAATGTTGTTGGGCCAGATCCACAATTAATTGTTTGTTTTCAATTGTACTATGGTTGGTCCTTTGGTACATTTCCAAACATCCTTTTTGCAACTCTTTCTGCCAAAGTTCGAGTTTTTTTTTCAACCCTTGTAATTTGTCGGAGCTCGTCAATATATTCTCATTTGGACCTTGCATTTTTTTATTAACTTCATTCAAATGCTCGAATATATCAGCCATGTATGCAAGTTTGACTATCCAGTAATCATCATCGAGGTGCTGATATAGTTCGGGCATATTTTGATTAAAAAGGAACTCACGCACCTCGTGACGAAGCTCAAACAATCTAGCCAAAACTTTGCCTCGGGATAACTAACGAATTTCAGTATAAAACAATAAGGATTCATATTTGGCTCCCATTTCTGCACAGAGTATTCCAAAGATTCGCGAGTTTAAGGCTCTTGATTTAATTATGTTTACGATTTTAATGCATTCATTCATCGTGTTCAAAAGTTCCTCCGGCAAATTTTTGACCATCAATGCGTCTCGATGTATGCAGTAGTGTGTAAATTGTAACGTCGGATTTTTTTGTTTAACACAAGAGACAAACCCTTCTTACTACCCGTCATTGCCGCAGCGCCATCCGTGCAAACAGCAATGCAATTGCTCCATTGAATATTATATATTTTGAAGAAATCATCGGTCACTTGACAAATTTCTTCACCGGTAGTTCGCTCTGGAACCTCCTTACAAAATAAATAATGTTCTTTAATAAAGTCCTCGTCAACGAAACGTACAATAACTATCAGCTGTGCTTTATTTTTAATATCGGTTGTTTCATCGATCTGAAGCGCAAATTTTTCAGCCAATAACAGTTTTCTAATCAGTGTTCCTAATATATCGCTTGACATATCGTGAATACGTCTTTTAACAGTATCAGCAGGCAACGAAACTTTATTCACTTCCTTAACTTCATTGGGCCCAAGCATAAGTCGAACAATTTCCATGCATGCTGGTTTAATAAGTGTTTCGCCGATAGTATGTGGTTTCTTTTGACGTGCAATTAATTTTGCAACATGGTAGCTAGCTTCTAAGGCCTTATCAGAAACCATAACGGCCGATTTCATAAATATCTTCTGTTTTTTATTTTGTTCTAAGCACCTCTTAAAATACTGTCTGTCTTCGTTGGCGTGGCTGGGATGGTTTGAATGTAGATGGCGTTTTAATTTACTGGATACCATTGACTCGTTTGTTAGCTGTTCGCTGCAAATGATGCACTGTGGCTTTGGAGCCGTTTCGTCACCACACCACGAGAATCCATATTTAATATAGTCTTCGTCGTACTTTCTTTTCACTATCTTTTTTTGTTTTTTTGCAGCACTTGTGCTGGGTTCTTCATTCGGATCTTTTCCACGTAAAAATTTATCCATATTTAAAGGGGTATAAAACTAAATATGTATCACACGAAGAAGGCTAACCACACACAATTCAACAACACAATTAATGGTAATTATCGTAAGTGGTGGAAACTTGTTAACTTAACTTTGTGTTGTAAAAATAGTGACAGCTCTGCCCACGACAGTATTGGCAGACGAGTGAACGTGAACTGAGCCGCTTCGCCCGTCACTAGTGCAAATGCGTTATAACGCATGCGCACGGGCATGAGCCTTTAGCGATGCGCATAAGGGTCATTTTTTCTTTGTTTATGACTAATTTGGTGCGGTCATGGTGTGTACAAAGCACACTGCCCAGTTTTCAACAATTGGCACCAGGCGCTGGAGGAACATTTGTTCGTCCATCTTGCTAAGTCAGTTTTTAACTGTCTGCCGAATGCCTCAACGTCTCCGTCCCAGAGTGGTTCGCTTTCAGGGGCGGGTATTGTATCTGCCTCTGCTACCATATCTCCTTCTGGAGAGGCGTCAATTTCTTCCAGCAAATCTTGTAGAGATGTTGATAGAGAAGGCGCTTCACTAGATGAAGCTGAAACTTCGTCTGCATGTTGCAAACATTCCTAGAATAAATGCATAATGAATATCAGGCCATGATAATTATAATAACCAAGATTTCCAAAATTAAAAAGTACAATCTTTACCTCCTCATCCTCAAAATCTTCGTCATCGGACTGCCACGCTCTCACAGGAACAATGGCTTCCTTCAGGGCTAACGCCAAAATTTTACGCCCGCGGCTTCCGGAAGAAAGCACCAGACTTGGTGTGGTTTTAGGAGTGGTGCGGCGTGGCGTAGTGTTAGGAGTTATCTGAAAACCAAAGTTCACAATATTATTTTATGTAGTGATTTGGGTTGTTATATCGAACTTTGTATCTGCCGAGACACAAAATTGAAATCTCGTTAAACCTATTTTGTATCTCTCTGGATACTCCGAATAGGAATTTTTGATTTGTTGAATATTCGACTTTGTATCTGCCAGGATACATAATAATGCAGTGTTTTTTTGCAAATGCCACTTTGTATCTCATGAGATACATAGACTTTTTTCTTCTCCATGAGCTTTATAATATTTTTTCAAGAAGTTTTCTTTACATGTGCCCAAACTTATGTACAAAAAAAGTTATTCTAGATAAAAACTATCAATGGATCATAATTATTGTCAGAGACATTCGTGGATTACTTACCAACAATCTCTTCCGACCTCGCCGGCGATCAGCCATGTTGTAATTTAAGTTGAAGTGTTGGCCGCTGGGGGCGCTTTATGCGTCGATATCACTAAAAACAGTTTCTGGACCATGTAGAAACCATTTGCAAGTGCACCTTCTTAGAATTAAAGACACAAAAAATCGCTAAACTGTGTGTATCTGGTGAGATACAATTTGGAATAAAGGGTTAAGCACTCTTTTATTTCCTTAAAGGAGAGCGTCTTAACGTCGTCAGGTGCGCACACATTTTTGTGTACCGTAATAAAAATGCATCGTTAGACAGAAGCGACAACACAGTTACGCAGTACCCACCATTTCGTAGAACTGTAGTGATACCAACACAAGAAAACACAACTTGTCTTTAAATGGATTTTACAGGGAGTTCCGAAAAAGTGTGACCGACGTTAGACGTTGGGTGGGATCACATGTTTGAAAATTAATAAAATAAAAAATAGAACGTTTTCATCAAATGGTATTTCAAATAATTAATGCTTAATCTGTTGTAAGATTATCTAGTTGCAAGGACATTTGTTAATATTACTTTTAACTGTGCTGTTAATTTTTGAACCTTTGAAAATGGGGTTGCTACACGTGACAGACGTCAGAAATTGACCATTTCAAAGAGGAAATTAGGTAAAATGAAAATCTAAGAATGTTCCATACTCGTAGTGTACCGCCGCCTGTTTGATTCGTAATGCAAACTGTGACAACGATTCTCCTTCGCCCTGCACAATTTGCTAAATTTTACACTTTTGGCAAATTGCTTGGTCGAAATGTTTACTTAAGTAAATTTGTATTTCCTGCTATGATATGAGATTTGATCAGGTTTTTTAGGGCTTAACAGCTTCTTCAAAGCATCATTTAATTCTGATTCCATGTAAACGCGGGCATATTTAGCTATTTCTGAATCAGGAATTTGACTCAAGTCAAGCGCCCAATCAAATCTTACAAAGTAATCCGCTGCTGATACATTTGAATTAGCTTTGTAATCACTCATATTGAAGGGTGGGGTTTTCGGTCCGGTGGGCGGCTGTTGGCCCGGCTGTAGTTTTTGTAGAGCGGCAGCAATGACATGATTATTTTTGTTCAAATATCACTTCTGACACCGTTGGCACTGTTGAGTACGTAGGGTGACCATATTTTCCGAGACTTATTTTCCTCCCAGTAATCATTTATTAGGTACCGAAAAACTTGTGCCCGACGTGCTAAAAATGCAAGCTGCACTAAATCTTTTAAATGTGACAGATGAAGTCCAATAGTTTTAGTATTGTCAAAAAAATGAGCCATTTTTCTTTGGTAGTTTCATCGGAATAGCTAGCAATCCACTCATTTGTCAAAATTTCATTAGCGAGCCCGATTTCATCAAAGAGAGCGTCATGGTTAATGCCTGCCAGTAACTTTAACCCTCGCCACTCACAAACTGCCTCTATCTTCGCCCAAGATAACTGTGAACTCAGGCGGCACCAATGAAAATGTTTGCTTAAGTCCCGGTATTTTCCCACTCAGTCAAGTAATTGATGCAAGTTTGGTAAACTATATTGACTTTTGTTTCGAAATTTTTCACCAGACTCCCGTTATTTCTTAACCTCTGCAACAATTCTTTTACTTTCATGGGCAAGAAATTGGCATCCCTTCGCCTCTCTAGTTTTACCTTTAAGGATAAATGAGTGGTCTAGAAGCAAAGTAAGCAAAGTCCGTTCCTGATTTTTTTTCAGGGGAGGCTAAAATCTATAAGAAAGCAACTACAACTCCAGAAAGTTTTGTGAAAAGCTTAAAATTAAGCAAAAAATAATCCCAGAAATCCTGCTGAATTTCATTCGAAATCGCGTTCACATAAGGGCCCTGTCGAATTTCAAAAATGGACTTACCAGTTTTTGCTTCTCACGCTGGACATTCCTGCATTTGCTTCTCACTCATAGGGATATTGCAGCTTTTGCTTCTCACTGTCGAGGACTTTGCAGATTTTGCTTTCTATCAATCAGTAGTCAATAAAGGAACTTGTTTCAAAATGATGTGTATTAAAAAAATACACACGAAAAGTAAATTAGAATGAAACAAAATATGTAAGTCATAACATTAGGGCCGGATTTTCGTCTTCAATTATTTCTCACATCATCTCTTCATCTGCCTCAGAAGCTTGAACAAGGCTTTGAGAAAGGAACAGAGACTTATAGAAACTGAGTTTGGGGAATTCCTCCCAGTTTGGTCCATAGTCAATCTCTAGCAGTCTCTTTGTGTCTTCCAGTTTTATTTATTTTTATTTTTAAAGTCCTTGAAACAACTATGTCGGAGTTCATTACAGATATTGTTTTATTTTTTTTTTGTTAAAAACTTCCAAGCACATAGGTCATTTTTATAAAACTCTTCTCCTCTAAAGAGAATGTTATTTCGGTTCTTATAACTTCTTTTTAAGATATACCGCCTGCAAGGTGCAAATTTAAAGTGCCAGCTTGCATTTGGCTTCAGTACTTCGGTTGCTTCTTCTTTCCAATTGTAAACATGGCAGTCATCTCCAAGCTTTACGACAGTGCTGTACTCTTTAATAATATGCAAATAATCATCTGGGTTTTCAATCTCTTCTCTTTTTTTTGAATTATTTTTCGATGACGCCAAACAACCTGTCTGGAGGTATGAATGAGTGCCCCCTGATAGGAAATATCAGTTCAACTTCCTTAACTTGAAAATTCTTTGTATGAAGCAACCACCGGGCAACCATAGCTAACAGAATCCGATTTTTGTTTTGCCCTCCGCATCCATCGGCAAATAATTGAATTTTACTGATGTTAGTCAGGTCAGTTCCCTCAAGATGATAAATCGCAGATGCAATTATGTTTGAATCTTTAGCGTGGACATCTTCCGTCCAAACATAACTGAAGCAATTGTTTTTGGACATAGCAGCCTTTGAATGCCCTTCGATTACAGCGAAGTGGTAAAAATAAATTTGACGGCGATAATATGCCTCTTGATCGGGGATTTTCGGATTGACTAAGTTTTTTTGGCAATCGAACGAAAACTTTTTTACTCCGGGCTCTGGAGTCCGAAGCATCTCGAAGAAAGCAGCCGCCTTTTTCTTATGGATTGCCTTCTTTACGCGCAACTCTTGTTTCTTATCCAAATTCTTTTCCAACAGAAGTTTGTTGCGTAACTCTAGACACATTGAACAGATATCTACCCGAGGAGAACCGAAACCTAAGTTGAATTTCGTATTGAATATGTATCTGAAATACGACTCTTTTACTTGCAAGACGTCTAATCGCCCTGTATTGTACATTTTAGAGAGTTTTCTAATATTTAATGTCGATGGTAGGTACATCCGGGCTGTAGTAGATCTACAATAATGCGGTTCACTGCACTGTAGCTTTGATATGAAGTCTGTCACAGCCTGTCTTTTTGCATTGTATTTATTTTCCATGTGGTTCCCTCCCCGGCGACTTTTCGGAATATTTCCTGTCAAAGAATAGCTGCGGCAAATGGCTTCTACTCTCGCCCGTTGTATATTTAGAAAGTCTAAAAATGATCGCTGACATAGTTGCTGTTGTTTCTCTAAATTTGTATAATATCAGCATGAGTATTCCTTGCGTTGATGTCTTGCGTTTGTGTCAACTGCTTGCCTTGGGCGCCGCCTTTGAACGGGTAAAACTGATATGTGTTTTAAGATAAATGAGTCCTGAAGCTCCTTTGTCGAGTTTGCGTAGAAACAATTTCGAAACTTTTGAATTTCCTCTATTGGCAGTTTGTTGCAACAGTATGTTCCGCTTGCATGCTTGCATATGGGAAATGACGATGGTCTTGAAGTATCATCAGAATATCTGAAATAAATAAGAAGTACCTGTCACGTATAGGTAGGTAGGCATGTACAGTACGTACTAATAGGCTAAACTCGAACAAAACAATTAAATGAGGCATTTAGACTGACTACTCATTGACCAACTTATTGTATCTGACGGTTTCAAGATATCGACAACAACAACAACAACAATTCATCTTTTTATTCTTAAAAACAAACACTTTCCAGCCTCAGGAGTCACCAGATTAGCTGACTATTAGCCTAATTTTATTATGAACTAATGTCAGTAACCTAGGGTACACCAAAAGATAAATAATAGTTTTAAAAACTAACCTCAGTTTCTTGGCAACATTCCTCTTCCATAGATGCGGCCTTTGAATCCGTTTTCGAGCCTTTCTAGGGCTAACAGGACTTGGTGTACATTGAATGTCACTTGGAGTATGAGTGGGAGTATTCATTATTAATACATATTATACAAATTATAACAACAACCAATAATAATATTGTTATTTTGTAACATGAACGCTCGCTACAAGCATCTAATCAAAACAAACTCGTAGCAGAAGACGGCAACCGCTGGCGCCATCCGGAGCGGCTATGATTGGTCGAGGTGGACTTTGTTAGGTTTGCTTCTTGAAAAGTTTGGACGTTGCAAGGTTTGCTTCTAATGTTGTTATTTAAGAAGCCAATACACGGGACTTTGCCGAGATATGCGTCTAACATTTTCTTTTTCGCATAGATCTTAAGCAGACGATTCCAACGATATATAAAACTTATTTTCGACTAAAATTGGACTTTGCTTACTTTGCTTCTAGACCACTCAAATCTGAAATCATCACATTTTGGTCCTCAACTTTAAAACAGATTCCTGAAAAAGTTGGGCTATATTATGAAGGAACCACAGCCAGATTGCAGCTTTCGGATCATAGAAAAAATTTACCAGTGCGACTGGGCAACCTTCTTCGGAAAGAAAATATGCCTTGGAAAGCTCCTTTATTTTCAAAATTCTTTCAATACATGGTACGATCCCCGGAAACCTCGTCTTTGAATTATAATTTTTTTTTGTAACCGACTTGCCCAAAATCGCAAAATTACCCTGACAGTGTGTTATTTATCCCCTGACGCTTCTTCCCTCCATAATTAGGATTTGTGTTATCAGCAGATAAGCCGATGCATTTGTCATCGATGCCATATTTCTTAAGAACAAAAAAAGGTGTTCAGAAAGTTTATCTGAAGTTTCGCAGGGCATGTAATGTGAATTCCGGAAAACGTAACTTTTAATTAAACAAAACCGAACCAAAAAAAAATAAGAAAATTATTTACCATTTATTCTTATTTTCAGAAATCCACAAAACAATAATCACCACGACCTAGCTCGAGTCAAGTAGAGATGTTGGGCGTAGAATTCTTTTCAAACTATTTTAATTCTATTAGGCCTAGACTGTTGAGCTTTTTGAAATGATAACCTAATAAAAATCTCAACCAAAACCTTCCAAGACATTCCAGGGAACTTTTCCGGGAGTCTCGATCTCAATGTCAAGATCGCACGAACCCGTCACTTGAGCTATTTGGCCATCAGCTACTTGAGCCTCGCCAATATAAGGACGTAATCTAACACCTTTTTGTTGTAAAGTGAACCACAGTTTCGAGTCCAGAAGGTCCGCAGAACTGCCAGTTTCTGAAAGACTTAACACAGCGAAATCTTTAACTAAATTAACCCCAAAGAAATATCTAGAGCTATTGTCACCACCACAATATGCAAAAGAACTAACTTTTATTTGTTTGTCAAGATCGGGGAATTTTCTATATATCACTCCACCCTCCTGTCTATTGCTAACCTCACCAATCAATTCGGACGCATTGATGGGAGAGACTAGTTTGACGACGGTCCGGTGAATGGATTATTATTGGAGTTAACAGACGTCAGACGTTCAACCATATCACGTAGATCACTAAGTTGCTGCTGAACGGTCATGTCTACGGCGTTAACCTGAACATTGTCGGGAGGTCGTCGTGATTTTCTAAATTCTGTAGCTCCAACACATCCACAGTTCCAAATGGTTTTCTGGGGAGCCAAGTACTCATAGCAACTGGGCTTAATTAAATGAGGGCATTGCCGAACATTATGGTCTGCGCAATTTTTACAAGAGGGCCCTGAATTATTAGGCTGAGTAACAACTGCGATGGCACTAACGGCCTTCACTGTTCGCTTAAGGGTAGGGTCACCATATAGCGGGTCAGCCAAAGTTTCATAGGTTGGAGGAGCATACATGCTCCATTGATGCAGCTTACTTTCTGCTTCTCTACAACCCGTTTCAAAATCAGCAAGATTATGATCATTAGTATTGCCTAAGGCGGCACTTAATGTAGGATGCAAGTGTAGTTGGAGAAAACTTAAAAGTTCTCCCTCTGACATTGGAGTCACCAAATCTTGATTCATATAACGTAAGCAGGTAATGAAATCGATTACTGGCTCCATCGGCCCTTGTGTTCGACTATGTATGGCTATTCTGAGCTGAGCATCAGCCCACTTTGAATCGGTGTAATGGCCTGTATGGCTACTTTAGCCTGTTGCCAAGTAGAAAAACTTGTTGGTGAGCCACCATCTAAGGGCGGCACCATCGAGAACGTTTGAAAGGAGGTTTAAGGTATCCGGGTCGGATACTCAGTACAAAGTTTTGGCCGATTCAAACTTTAGTAAGAAAAGGGGAAAATTCTCTTCTTTTGCGCCTTTAAATGTTATATTTTTTTGTCGGCACTCCCTCATTAGAGCGTCCGTGGGAGATGAGGTAGTTACCATAGCAGGAGAACGTTGAAGTAAAACCTGTAATTGAAATAGGTTTGAGAGGCTACATTGGAAAGTATACCAAATATGGTAGGGAAAACAAATGGATTAGCATTTCCCGAACTATCGATTGGGGTATTAGGCCTTTCCAGTGTCCCATCCGGTAATTTTAGATTACTTTTCTTAGACTCATTAGCCAAGAAAGCAATCTCAGCCGGTAAAAGGTCATGAGCACTTAAGTGCTTGAACTCATCAATGAGTAATAAATCTTGTGGGTTAGCCTCCAAATGAGACGCAATTGCGTACCTGAGAACGGGGTTAGTACCCGAGGAAGTTAAATTCAAAGTGGCACAAATAGTTTCTAGCTCGCTCCTACATAAGTAGTGCAGAACTGAGGCTACTGTTTTACTCGTTTTTGTTTGTTTTAATTACGAAGGAAAATCAGGGAGAATAAATGTCTATAGACATCAAGACAAATTTTTAAATAATTTCAAGATTTCCAAGAAGGAAAATAAATCTAGAAAATTATAATTCATAGAAAAAGGCCGAGCGAGACCCAAAACACGAGGCGACAATTTAGGGGATCCATTAAATTCAAAAACAAAATCATTATTTGATAACGACTGATCACCATTAAATGTCGGAAGAGCGATGTCAGGCAAGCGCACTGACGAGTGGGAGTAACTGGTACTGCTTCTGTTACTCTGCGCTGGCGACGATGCACCCTGAGGGATAGGCCGGAAATGGCTAAGTAGCCTCAGGCAGTCTCTCTTAATGTCACAGAACTCACGGACATGTTGGTCTACTTCGTCAGATGGGGCCAACTTAAGAATGTCCTTATGAATCGGTGCAAGCTGTACCATCAATTGATGAACATCAGCAGAATACGTCGCAAATTGGCATTGCGTAATTAGAGGCAAATCATCAAGATGAGCAAGGAGCTGCGTCTTGATTATCGTCCGATCCTGGACTAAGTCATCCAAGGGTGTCGATGGAGACATTGCAATAATTGACTGTTGCGACGAAGGCGTCGAAGACAAGTTGACTGACCCACTGGAGCTTGAGCGTACCAAATTTGGTGAGTCTTCAGTGACTGACAGTGCAGACTTAGATCTTGTTATAGGTGACATGTGACCAAGGCGGTCAAATGTGGGCTTCGATGCCCTTTGTCCTACGCGAGATAGTAATGTTCCCTAGCTAATAGGAACATAACACTGTTAAATGACGTTATGCTTACCCAAGGCGTAGCTGGAGAGCGGCAGGTGCAGTTACAGGGAACTACTGCTGAGGAGAACACCCGTATTTAGGCCCGTGGGCCTACAAGGAAGTACCACACCGTTGGCAGCACTTCACTGACGCGATAAACACTCGAAAAACGCGAAACGAACACCGAGATTTTTCAAATGAAGAGGTCTCAGCATTTCTGCCCCAGCCAAAAAGCATTCATAAATGCAAAAGGCAGCTAGCTGGCTGATCTAGCTCGGAGGACCATTTTAGGTGGCGGTTGGCAGGAAACTAGGACCAAATGAACATTACCGTGTCTGAGAGAATACTAAACTTTTTTTTTTTTTTTTTTTCGATGTACCGGCCCCAACCGCGCCAGTGGAAGTGATGATGGCCGACCTGGTTTCAAGTACCAAGTGATTGGGAAGAGCCTGCCATGGTGTGGCACTTTTGCTCAATCCAGCGGGATGTTTGATCAAAAGCGGTGCATTTTACTTATATTGGGAGGGTGGAAAGGTACTTTTCAGCCATTAAAACCACCCCCTGGGAAGATAATGATAATTATGTTAGTGGGCATTTCAAAAAAGTGTTAGTTATATTTTACTTGGTTAGTTAAGTGTAGATATTACAGTTTTCCGCATGGGCCTAAGATAGTAGTAAGGTGGATAGTAGATAGGATAGAGAAGAGTGGGATGATTAAGATAATAACAAAGTGTGGTTAGTAACATTGCAATTACAATAGTTTGTACATAGAATTGTTGTTGGAGACAGTAAGGCGAATACATGTGGGCATAGTTCATCATTAGTGGGGAGTAGGTTGCAGGATAAAGTCTTTAGGGAAAGGATATTTACGTGGTTCCAGCTGATAGTTTCCCAGTGATTTGATCAAGGTTGATTCTGAGTTGGGTAGTTTGTCATAGAATTTGCTGACCATGTTCTTGATATAGAGGGAGATGGTTTCGATGTCTTCAAGTTCCCTGTACATCACGTTGTTGGAGAGGTAAGGTGGGATGTTCAGAAGTTTACGTAGTGCGCGGTTCTGAGTAAGTTGAAGGAGGTTGATCACAGGTGGAGTAGCACCACCCCATATGGCTGGGGCGTAGGTTATTGCCGGGCGAAGCATTGCTTTGAATAGAAGTATCCCATTTTTTCTTGAGATTGGTGAATTTTTGAAGAGTAGAGGTTTGAGGTGTCCTAGGAGAATGTGAGCTTTGAGGCGAGCTTGGCGAATGTGGTGCTTTAAATTTAGTCGTTTGTCAAGGTGCACTCCTAGATATCTGACAACTGGCTTCCATGGGATCGGAGAGTCATTTAGAGTGGGTGGGGAGTCCTCCAAAGGTGTTATGGAGCGCGTGAATAGAATAGCTTCTGATTTGAGCACGTTTATTTTGACTCTCCATTGCATACACCATTGGTTAATACATTTGAGTGTTGTGTTGAGACGCGAGACGATGATCTTGGTGCTTTTGGATGAGGTGAAAAGGAGCGTGTCATCCGCATAGATTCCAGCTAATGTTGGTTCTGAGATGGGTAGGTCGTTAATGTATAGATTAAACAAGGTTGGGCCAAGGATACTCCCTGGGGAACGCCGGCTGAAATGTTGTGAATGGTGGATTGTACTCCATTTAAATCAACATATAGGCATCGATCGGTTAGGTATGCAGATAGTATTGCTATAAGCGACGTAGGTATGGATAAGGCTTGAAGTTTAAAGAGGAGTCCTTGTATCCACACTGAATCGAATGCTTTTTCTATATCCAGTAGGACCGCACCGGTGCTTTCCTTGTGGGACCAGCGATGGGTGATATGCTCGGTGAGACGAAGTATTTGTTGTTGTGTGCTGTGACCTTTTCTAAAACCAAATTGTTCAGCACGAATGAGGTTTCTACTTTCAATTTCGAATTAAAGTCTGGAGAGGATTATTTTTTCAAAGATTTTGCTGGAAACATAAGCACTTTTGCCTTTTTCCATGGCGTTGGAAAATGGCCTTGCTCAAGGCACGCATTAAATAGTGCAGCAAGACGGGGCATTGATTCTGGAGGGAGGAGCTTGTAGATTCCGTTTGTAAGGCCATCATGCCCTGGGGCCTTTCCATTTTTGAGGGAATGAATAACCGTTGCTGTCTCTTCAGCAGTTACTAGGTCGAATTCAGGAGGGGTGAGGTGGTCTATTAGTGCTTGTTCTTGTACTGAGGCTTCAATTACATCTGTAAATAATGGCAGTTGTGGGGCTGCGTGCGGCTGCATTGTTAAGGCAAAAGATCGGGCTAGTTCTTCCGCTTTCTGAGAGGGGGAGTAATAAACGATATTACCAAGATGATTTTTGAGCGGTGGAATGGAGATGGATTTCCTTGTTAGCGCCTTGGTTTTATGCCAAATACTTTTATCACCTGGTTGGAGTTTCGCTATGTTGTATAGCCTGCATGCTGTTTTGTATGTTCTGACTTTGAGGTCTATTTGTCTTTGCAGGGAGTTAACTAGTCGTTTGAGTTCAATATTGAGGGTTTTGGAGAAGGCTCGACGGGCTAGATTACGTTGTTTAATGAGATCAATTATGTACATTGGCAGCGGGAGGTCGGTTCGGTGTCCACGTCCTACTTGGGGTTTGCGTATTTCAGCACTATGGTAGGCTTGTTGTATGAGAACGGAGAGCTGTTCAGCTGCCTGGTCGATTTCTTGTGTGTTAGAATAGGTGGTTGGTAGTTGCTGAAGATTTTTTGCGGCGGCCTGGAATTTTTCGACATCCAGCCGTGTGTGACTATAGCGCTTGAAGGTGGCTGATTGAACGGACGAGTCTATTGTCAAGAGAATGGGGTAGTGGTCAGAGCTCATTTCTTGTAGTGTGAGTAAGGTTGTTTGAAATTGGAGGTTTTTGATGATTGCCATGTCGAGTACATTTGGTTTTTGTTTGTGGAGAGGGACCCTCGTGAACGAGTCTGGGGCTAGCACTGCAAGTCGTGAGTCTTTTTCAACAAGGTTGAGAAGTTTTTTGCCTCTAGTAGAGTTTGAACACCCTCCCCAGACTGTATGAGGGGAGTTGAAGTCACCTGCCAGTATGACTGTATCAGCGGCGGTAAGTAGCTGACGAATATCTTTCTCTTGTAGTGGTATAGAAGGAGATTGATATATTGAGAATATTGCTGTTCTCTTGCCTCCGAGAGATATGATGATTCCTGTGGATTCAAGTTGTTGGGTGATCATCGGGCTTTGATGATGAGTGATATGCTGTCTTACAGCTACCGCTGTGCCGAGGCCCATTTGTGAGACATATGTTGAGAAGCCTGGAATATATAAGTATGTTGTATGAAGTTCGCTGAGGAGGAGAATGTCGATTGAATGTATTAGTAGAAAATGTTGAAGTTCCGCCATTTTGCGATGGATTCCTTGCGCATTCCATGCTGCTATGTTGAGCTTTGAGGTCTTGTGTGCCTGCATTATTTGGCGAATTCGATTTGAAAAGCGGCATTAACCGAGTCTGCAATTAGGTTGGTGATTTGTATGAAAGCTTTATCTAAAGTTAGTTTATGTTGTAGAATGCTTGTGGAAATATCAGTAGCAGTGGTGAGCAGTTTCAAAAGCAGTTGGTGGGCTTTATGCGTTGTAGGGCCCGTTAGCCGTTCTGTGGCTGGTGGTTGGTTGGGGTGAGATTCCTGTGGTTCTGACGCGCTAGGGATGATGGAAGTCAGTCGGGGAGGGCTGGCTGTTTGTTGGAGATTGGATGGGCGGCGTAGGGCCGAATTTGAATGGGAGTGGGTCTTCAGGTCTTGCTCAGTGGGTCTGGAGAAAGAGGCTTCGAAGATTTCTCTGGCCCAGGGAGTCTGAGTAGGCGGCTGCAGTGTCGGGATTGCAGCTGAGGGACTGATCTCTGTGGTGTTTGGAGACGTTGGGGGTTTTTGAGTTGCCCTCTTCTGTGAAGGGTTTGTATATGCTGTTGGCGTGCAGTTTTGTACAGAGGGCATCCCCGAAAGTTAGCTGCATGGGGCCCATCACAGTTTGCACACTTGAGGTTATGTCGTCACAGGTTTTGACATTTGATAGTTTTGGATTACGGATACTAAATTGTTATTAAATATTTTGTAGCTTTACCTGAATTATCTTTCTAATTTAAGTAGCCGATTGAGTTTCTGGAGTATCCGTCCGGTATGAGCCACTAGCTAGTTTGGAAACAGAGGAGGTTTCACGCCTCGGCAGCAGACAACACACCAGCCAACCAAGAGTTAAGATGCTCTCCAAGGAAGGCCTGCCATATCTTTTGCTCAGTAAGAATTCGATAGATGGGTCCAGGGTATTTAGAAACTCAACTTAAAATAATATGCATTCACATTACGTTTACTTTAATTAAAATAAAATATCGATATGGCATCCTCCCCACAGAACATCCCAACTCCTGGAGACTCACGAAGTAGGCAGAAAAGAAGATACCACAGAATACGTTGAATAAATAAAGATAGAAATATATTCTACTTATCATTTCCGATGACTAAAGAGACAGCACAACAGCAAAATGTAGGAAGGTACGGCTCCTTGCCGTCCTCATTCCCGCGTGGTTGCTTCCTGTGTTCCCAGTGACCTCAGGAACAGCCAGGCACTCACACTGCTATTCTCGTTGATCTCACACTCGTTCCGTAGTTGCCTGCTTGCCTCTGGCTCCATCCATGTAGCCACTGAAAACACAAGAAACAACCAGCAGTAACAAGAAAATAAAACCCTTACTAGGGAAGGTGTGATAGTGGGATATCAGAATGTATAATACTGGTAGTCACTAGGACGCCGACAAAAGGAAAAAAAACTTTGATAACCGTGTCATCACATACCTAATAAAATTTTAAAAGTTCGTTAAAGTTCAATAGTCCAGTCAAATAAGACATCAGTGCTTGCAAAAGGTCATGTAGTTCTAATTTTTTAGTATGTTGTTAGGATCACAACCATTAGTAAAAAACCAAGTTTGCCCCCCTTAAAAAGTTGTGCGACCAGCGTAATGGCCGAAAAACTTCGAAATTTTCGGACATTTTTTGGTTTTTGGTTAAAATCTCCCTAAATATGCGTTGGACCGAAAGAACCCCTATATGTAGTATTAAACTGCATTTAATTATCTACCATTTGAAACCAAAACCAAATCCGTAGGGCAATTACTTTAGAAAATACAGCATTTCGGAAACAGGCAAAATTTTCGGACATGTGGAAAATTTTCGGTTTTGCATTGTTTTTCTTCAAATAACGTCAAAAATACTCATTCCACAAGAAAGTTACTTCATACAAATTTAAAGATACTTTAATAAGCTTTCATTTGAGACGAGATAGACACCTATAGCCCTATTCGTACTAATAAATTTCAGATAATCAGCGGAAACTGTGTAATGCGAATTTTGATACTACACGTCCAGAAATAGCAGTAGACAAACAATATTACTTTACTTATGTAGGCCTATATATTTTAAATGTACTTGAACAAATTTTTTTTTACATTCACATTTTCTTCATTTTTGACGGGCCCGGTTCATGAGAGTTCCCAACAATAGGAGTCCCATCAGTGCTGCCTACATCTATTGAGGATGTCATATCTTCTTCCTCGTCGTCTGAATCGTTAAGGTCAATTGTAGTAGCATTGGTGCATGATTTGCCACCGCAGTTTTGACACAGAACGGAGCATTTAAGTCCAGTTTTACGGCAGCTGCATCTACCACTGCACCCCTTCTTACACTTGCAGGATATTTTCCGGAGGAGCAAGAGAGGAGCGGGATCCATAGTTGTGGTAATTGGGGCAAGCCCATGGTGGTCTAACTTCCACCCCCAATCCTTTGGATTTAGGTCTGTCCCCAACCACTTCTGCACTTGATAATAACACCTGAGAGCGTGAAGCCCAGCAGTATCCTCAGTTGGAGGTAGACGCGCAAGGTTAATGTTACCGGAGGTGATGAATATCTTATACCGAAGATGATTCAATATGTCAGCTTCTATATCACCCCCGTACAGAGCCACGAAGCACTTGATGCCGGCTAATTTCACATCGTCTTTGGTGGACTGGGATTGTAGAAAGACATCAGTCATTTCAGCTAGTTTTTGGTCCAATATATTAGCAAATTTGTTTTTTCCCATGGCAAACGGTGCTGAGGTAGTGTCACACCCTGTGAAAGCGTGGGTAAATAATACCGTCTGTGGAGAAAGACGGGAACTTCGAAAGTTGTAGGAAGTCGTGGAATAGTGACAGAAGCCTTCTTCACTATTGTCACTTTTTTGAAGGTATACGTTTGTCTCTCCAGTACATAAACCATTCAGCAGGACAAGTAGGTCCACGTCTTCTCCTACAATGACCACTCTTTCGCTTGAAGGGCTTTTTGATAATGCCGTGACAATGATCTCTCGGTCGGCGTCTTCCTGTGCAACCGCCACCTCTATTCCTTGCTGCTCAAAGACGCTACATAGAAGTGCTATCAGACGACGCTTATTCTTCTCATTACCCAACACTTTATCTTGAGGGATTTGAATTACAGTGGATTCCTCAAACGATAATTCATAACTTGTCTGAACAGAATAGCGACGGAGTCGCTCAGCTGTTTTCGTGTTTCTTTTAGTGGCGTCTTCAGGGTAGCCATCAAAAACGATTGAGACGTTCTTTCCAAAGTTATTTTTGACGTAGGTAGTGTAGGCCGAGACAACGTCTGCTACTGACGTTTTACGTCGCCACACCACTTTGTGTAACAAATGTCCACCATCTAAAACGACGTAGGTATTGGCATCTATTTTCGTGCGACTCGAGAGAGGAGTGAAGGCAGAATAGAATGTGGATTTTGTCCCTTTTCGCATCCCCTGTTCATTAAACAAGGACGTTGGGAAAGGGGCTAATTCATACTTGAAATGCTCTTCTAAATCCTTTTCTGACTGCTTTGTTATACACAAACGCTGAAAAATTGAAAGTGGATCAATGACTAGTCTCTTGTCGTTAACTTTAACAGAACAGGTTGTCGATGCTAGCGTGGCTACTTTGTTTTTCCTTTTGAACGCTACGCAGTCAAACGTTTTCCCAATTATGAGCTTAACTCCAGCAGTCCCAAGCTGTTGGGCCATGTGACAATTAATGTTTGGACCTCCCACTAAACCACTACTGAGAGACAGCAACCTGTCAGTAGTGGGGAATGGAGGGTGAAGAGCGAACCAACTACTAAGTTTCTTAGCATCGTTATTATCTCGGATGATGCGAGCAGGTCTCATATCCACATGCTGCTCTCCAGTAGGACAGGAAATGCGACAGAAACTCTCTAATTCCTCGCATATATTTACCATGGATACCATGCCTACAGTCCATCTTGCCAACACGCTGCTGGAGATTCCACGCCCTTGGGTTAATCCACCGCAACTCTTCATTGACCTCATCAACTTCTGTTCAATTGTTAAATCTGACCATAGCCCAGACCAAAACTTGTCTGATCGGCGGATAGTAAAATACCCATTTGTGAACATATCATATTCAGATTTATCCATCACTTTTTCTAATGCCATCATGTCCTGTAGGTACAGATGGGTGCTCTTTGCGTACAAATAATGTCCAGCTGAATGAAAGAAAGGCATAATTAAATGGACGCTATACAAGTGAAGGTCCCAATCACCCATCCGTTCTGCCTGGATAAATAGTTTAAGGAGAGTAGTCATCCTAAAGTATTGGACCCATAACTGCGAGGTTGGGCCGTTTTTTTCAATTTTATCCAATGCACTTTTGAACTTTGCGTTGAGGATTTGAAATATTTCAGTTTCCTTTGCAGATATGATGTGAGACCTCTCACTGATCCACAACAAGTTTTCAATTTCGTTGATCTCCTCAGCAGTCAGATGCACTTCATCCAAAACAATGCCAGCCAATGTAAGGTTTGTCAAAATGTGTGCTCGGACTGCTCGTGAATATGCATGGCCATTTAGCATTTTATCAACACTATGATCTGCGTATATAGTCGTCAGTAACTCCTTCAATCCACTACCAGCCATTATCGAACCGATGCAACCCATGAAGGACATAAGGAGGTGGAAACCACCAAGTCTCACAATCACACAACTTAGCTCCGGATGTTGACCACTTTGAACAATGTCTCTTGCTTTCATGAATAGCGGCTGATCGAAAGTAACAAAGGTGAATTTCTGAGAACATGCTTTACTTCGCCTACTTGCTTCAATGAGTGAAGTGAATACCGTATCGTAGTCCGTAGGGGGGGCTCGAATGAATGGAAGGAAAAGGATTTTGGAGCGTGAAAAGTCAAGTTTTTCAGTCACTTGCTCCATAAACCCATTCCATCCTGACATACTTAGAGGTTTTCTCCACTTTCCAAACAACCAAAACAGGTCTGAGGCTGAAGGCAATATTTCCCCGTCCACTTTATAAATTCCCTCTAGGTCATTTACCACGATTGTTGATAACCCTGAATTTTTCCTTATATTGCAATGTTTTATTTCTATGTCACTTTGAGAGGTAACTTTGTCAGCGGGAACATATTTCTTTAAGCGTGGGATGTTTTTGTCCCGCAATACAGCAGTGTAAGGCGTTACGCACATAATGCCCCCCATTTCATGGAATGTATTTTCCCCGTCCAGAGTGTTTACGTTTACATCTGCATTGTCGAAAACAAATTGCACAAAAGCTCCTGCCTCGATGGATGGTAACGATTCAGGCCGCAATATTGCAGAACTTTCAAGCTGCACGACATCATTATAAGAGCAGGAGAACCCTAGTGCGGAGCACATGTTCACAAGATGCTTGGAACCAAATTTTCTGTAAAAGTAGGTCCCAACACCGATCAGTAGAGGAGACACAAAAGATCGCGGTCGTACAGCTGATATGAGAGCGTGGGAAAATGACACACACTTCTTCTTCCATGATTCCTGTAGACCACGCTTGTTTTTTAGGACAATTGTTTCATAAAATAGAGTCACAGACTCTGGGATAACTGAATCAAGATTATTTAAAAACTCATCGGATGGAGGATAGTCACTTGTGTCGTAAACTTGAGAGCGAATGTCTTCTAATATTATCTCTGCCGCTGCCTTTACCACCCTCAATCGCTCTTGTTGCTTATCAATCTGTTTTGCAGTATACCAATTATCGTACAAAATTTTGTGACCCGTGTGTTTGAAACAGACTACTGCTCCCTTGTTAGCGCCAGCCTCAGATATAACGATGTCATCGCCAAAACGTTTGATAAGGCGAGATTTTGCAGTGCGTGAGTCAGGAACGTAACCACCTTCACATAGTTTTAAGAGATCATCTAACGAGAACTGGCATTCATCACTGTTTTCCAACAGATATTCGTATATACCCTCCATTGCTTCTTCTATATCATTGGCTGGGCGATGCCCCCTCTTCTTTCCAGTTATTGACGGCATGGAAAATAGCTTTTTATAACATAGACTGTGATATCTTGCGTCAGCAGCTACCAAGTCGTCTTCACTTGCACGAAGGCGCATTTCTATACTTCTCCCCCATTCATCACCACGGCGTTGGGCTGCATCCAGCACTGTTTTTCTGACGCCCAGCTGCTCAACAGTATGGATAATATTCCTTCGTGAATAGGGCAATTTCTGTTGAAGCTTGATAAAATCATCAGTGATATCTTCACCACACAAAAAACAAATATTTTGCAAGTTGAAATGGACTGCACTTGATGCTCTTGAAGATCTGCATGCTTGTGGAGCAGAATCCCGTTCTCGTCGACGAACTGAAATATCAACATTTTTTTCGGTTGCATACCTCTTTCTGCACGCCTCATGAACTGTGACTTCATGGAGCCCTTGAAGTAAAGTTTGAATATCCGTGAGACCACGCTTCACACTCGCTTCAATGAATGATTGAACACCCCGTTTTTTTACGATTGCAATAGGGCCTTCATCGAGAGACCTCCGGCAAATAAAACAAACTCCCGCAGGAATAGACATTCCACTGATTGTTTTTCACTACTTGCACGTTGCACAACACGAACAAACTGAGTAAAGTATTGCATTATTATACTTGGCATAGAAATGCTGACGTTTCTTCATTAGACTTAGTCGCTAAGGTGGAACTGCTGTCGTAAGGTAAACAAGAGTGTAAGTGCTATAGTAATTCATTGTTCATTCTGTTAACTCAGTCATAATAAGGCTGAATTTCCAATGAATTATGTATTATGTCTTAATTCATTTTACATTAACACTTATGAAAACCCAAAAGGTAAAGGCATTGAGTGCTGCTGATAGTGTGAATCACGGGATCGGAATGCGGGAGGAGGAGCTTCTATAGTTAGAGCAGACCTGCAGGAGCAAGGGAAAGAAACAGTTTGCATTACACTGTTTCCGCTGATTATCTGAAATTTATTAGTACGAATAGGGCTGTAGGTGTCCATCTGGGCTCAAAAGAAAGCTTATTAAAGTACCTTTACATTAGTACAGATTAACTTCTTGTGTGATGAGTATTTTTGACGTTATTTGAAGAAAAACAATGCAAAACCGAAAATTTTCCACATGTCCGAAAATTTTGCCTGTTTCCGAAATGATGTATTTTCTAAAGTAATTGCCCTACGGATATGGTTTTGGTTTCAAATGGTAGATAATTAAATGCAGTTTAATACTACATATAGGGGTTCTTTCGGTCCAACGCATATTTAGGGAGATTTTAACCAAAAACCAAAAAATGTCCGAAAATTTCGAAGTTTTTCGGCCATTACGCTGGTCGCACAACTTTTTAAGGGGGGCAAACTTGGTTTTTTACTAATGGTTGTGATCCTAACAACATACTAAAAAATTAGAACTACATGACCTTTTGCATGCACGACCCATTTTTAATGTACAATTTGACTGGACTACAAGTATAAATTGGTAGCTCGAATGAGCGCCATATTGAATAAAATACTTTCATAGAATATTAGAAAGGTTGTACCATATTAAAAGATTTTAGGACTAGGTTCCTCATTGCTATGGACATCGCCCTTGGACAAGATGGACTAGCACATGACAAGTCATGTTCACGTTTCAACAATCTCAATTCATGTCGAGACTCGAACACCCGGAAAATATGTTTTCCTCTAAGTGAAAAAAAAAAGAATATCGCCTGCGATTCGGTACGGAGGTCGATAAAATGAACAATGAATATCTGGGCTATTTAGCCTAACAGCATACTCTTACAATTGACTTTGGTAATGGATGCCGTCCCATAAAGAATACATCTGTGGGTTGCGTCTGGCGCACACATCAGCATTCCAGGGGCCGCTCCCACCACTATCAATCATATAAATTAATTTAATAAAGATCGAGTCAAACACATCCCAGGTGTTCGAGTCTCGACTACACACTGAAATAAAGAAATTAGTAATTCATTTGAACAATCCGGGGTCCTGAGCTGCATTCAGGCACTTCTCAGAGAACCCACATTCTCTCTTGTCGTAGACTATTTAGACCACAAGACATTACATAGCAATACACATCACCCTCAGGTCCATTATTATACTTTTCATAACTATTCTTTCCTGCATTACAAATTTTTATCGATTAGAAGACTTGGTTAAGCCGCACTATGGCACCATACTTAACCCAACTCCTGAACTGGTACCTACTGGCACATGACAAGTTCTCACACTGACCAACAGGAAAGTTAGTTTTCTGATGTTTTATAAAAATCTCGGGTTTCCAAAGATCCCGAGTACCCCTTACATTATATTCATTGCATTTCTCACACTTTTCATCTTTAATTTATTTAAATTTTTCCATTATCACCTTCCAACGTCTTTCACTAATACATAATACTGACTCTTCGCCACGCTCATCCTGGGGACAACGCTCACCTGGGGAAACTGACGTGACGGGGGAAACAAGGCAACGCCCTGCCCCAACTTGAAAACTTCTACATCCTTTTGCTGATGTCGCCTTGATTGGAAACTTCCAGCCTCATGTGGGGATTGGATAGGCTCGGTTAAACACTCAGACGGCAGCTATTCTCGTCGGCGACAAAGTAGAACGAAAAGAAAGTAGAGAAAAGGAAGTAAAAAAAAAAGAAAAGGAACGAAAGAAAAAGAAAAGAAACCCCTGTGAAAAAAGAAATTTAATAATCACCAACCTACATTACTTCCATTTTATTATTTCAAAAGCACTTCATCCTGAGAGAAAATTTTCTTTCCTGCTCCTGTCTGATCCTGCAGCCGACAAGTCAGGACAACAGCATTTCCAACAGAAAATTTTCCTACATCCGTTCTTTCAAAATTCTGGATTATTCTTTGATATATATATACCAGACGACTTCAGAAAACACCTAACTTTATGCTTTGCCACACTACCCTCTACTGGAAAGTTCCTGATCTGCAACTATCTTATTCCAGCTCATCTTTTTAGGGACTCGATTGCTGTATCTTTATTAGCTATTCCTTTTAATTCTTATAGCCTGCAGGGCGTCATGGATAGGCACCCTCAGACAACTAAAGGATTTATTCCATATTAAATATTTCCAATAACTCAGGAATAATTCACTTCTGAAATTCTTAAAGATTTAAATTGCTTCTTTTTAAAATATGTATTATAATTTAGAAAATTCATTTGATTTGCATGAGGTCCAACCACTATAGGTTAGGTCTGAAAGCAAGAAAATTTTACAGAGTCCTAACAGACACTCACCTGTGAAAAGGGTGCACTAAACACTCATTAGACGGAGGTCTCTTTTAAAATTAGATAAAAGGTGAATCTTCACCGAATTTCAAGACAAAAGTGTCCCTACAACGACAGGATCTCTTACCACGTAAACTATAATAGGCCACAGCTGACATGTTCAAAACCATATGACTTGACAGATGACCAATGAGAGACGAGCGCGCGCAAATGGGAAATTCAAAACTTTTAGGACTTTTTATTTCTTACGATTTCTTAACTTACAACTGAAGAAACTGATTTCCGTTGGACACCACTCTTCCCTTCTAACCTCCTAAGCATCATACGAGACCTGGCCTACAATTTAAACTTCCAACCCTAAAATTCGGAGCTCCTCAGATATTTTAGCAACTGGGACGGAGAAAAAAAAAACCCGTCACAATGTGGGTCAATTCGAACCGCTGCACAGTCTTTAGTCAAATGCGATTGTGCACATTTAAGGCATCGCGGTGTTGATTTGCAATTAATTGCTACATGATTGTATCTCAGGCACAGGTGACACTGAAGTGGGCTGATGCGGGGGATATAATCGGTTATCCAAATTTTGGTACCGAGTAGCATCCTAGTCTTAGTAAATTCGCGGGCGTCTGGCGAATCTTCTACCGTTACTACGAATTTTGGGAGGGGGGTTTTTGTCCCTGTTTTCCGTAGCTGCGCTACATTTACAACTTTGAGTCCTTCTGTAGTGATGGTATTCTTAATGTCTTCTACGTCAGTTGTTTCATGTAGGCCGCCAATAACCATTTTAAGGTGTTTGGCAGCTACAGTTTTGTTGGTGAACAAATAGTATTTGAAGTTAGCTTCTTCCAACAATTTTTGGAGTTTCTTGAAATCACTGATAGTTGATGTACGTGCTGAGAAGAGGTCCTTGCCCATTCCATAGAGCGGCGCAGCATATGTTAGCTGTTTCATGATGCGGAGAAGGTCGGAATTGGTGTGTCGATCATCTACTATTATGTTTACTGGAAGTATTTTGATTTTTTCTTCTGTTGCAGTTGGGGTGAAAGGTTTCGGGAAGTCTAGATTTGATAGTGCTTGGAATCTGTTGCTGACTGGAATTTGGTAGGAAGGGAGTTCCTCACTCGTTAATGGAAGTTCAGCCACTGATTCTAGTGTTAGGTTGATCTGGGTGTTCACAGTGATGCCAGACGAGAGGTTATGCGCAATAAGATGGAGGTTGGAGTTGGCAACCGCTTCGACATCGGAATTGGCTAGCTGACGGTCCTCTCGGGCCTGTTGCATGAGGTCCTCGGGTTGGTAAGACGGGAGCTCAGCAAAGTGCGAGTTCATTTCTGCAATGGTTGATACAGTTTCCGGCGGGGCGGGGGGGGGGGGGAGTTCGTTGTTGAGATTTGCTTCGTGTAGAGTAGGGAGCCGTCATGTTGCTGGAATGGGATGCTGTGGTCACTCACTAGAAATCACTAGGGACACGGGGGAAAAATCACAACTTGTGGTGAAAGCATAGCTAGATGCGAGGGGAAACACTAGGGAACATCATGGGAGGCACAAGGTTAAGAGCTAAGGTAATGAGTAATTTAAAACAAGTTATTTTAGAACCGACTAATTTAAAGAACAGACTTATTGAATAACCGATTAATTGAAATCCGACTAATTCTAGAACTAGAAGTACAAGAGAGAAGACACACTCATTGAAGAACAGTTTAATTGAAAAACCGATCAATTGGAAAACAGACCAGTTCTATCTTCCGAAAAACCGATTAATTAAATAACCGATTAATCTGAAAACAGACTAATTCTATCTTCCAAAAAACCAACTAATTTGAAAACCGACTAATTTGAAAACCGACTAATTCTAGAACTAGACTACAACAGAGAAAACACACTTATTGAAGAACCGATTAATTGAAAACCGACTAATTCTATTTCTGAAGAACAGACTTATTGAATAACCGATTAATTGAAAACCGACTAATTCTATCTTCTGAAAAACAGAATTATTGAATAACCTACTAATTTAAGAACCAACTAGTTCTAGAACTAGATGTGCAACCGTGAGAACCCACTTATATTAAAAACAGACTTGTTGAGAAACCGACTAATGTGAAAGCCGACTAATTCGGTTTTTCTGATAGACAGACTTATGGAAAAATAGATGGATTTGAAAGAAAGAAAGAAAGAAAGAAGAGAGAAAAATGGTACCCCTGCCTCGTACCTGAAATGGTGAGTGCCAACCGGGTATTGGACCGAGGCCCATACCCTTACGCCCTCTCCCGAAAATTGTAAGTGGAAGGTGCCTTTGGGTCTGCTCGTTGAGCATGTTGACCCCTATCGAAGAGGGTATTTAGCCTAATGTTTAGCCTGAAGGGAAGAGTTGCTCTTCATGTATCTATAAAGTGTATGTTAGTATTCGAGATAGTCAGGAAGACAATAGTATATAGTAAAGTAAGTTGAGTAATGGTAGAAAGAGAAGAGGGAAAAAGCAAGATATGTGTAATAGGGTGGAAGTGGTTTAATTGAGTGTGCACGTACGTGCCTGTAGGGCCTTACCTGCAACAAACAAAAAACAGCAACGCCGAAGAATATGCCCTCAGGTTCAGTGTTACCGAAACCTATAGGGTCTTTTGTGACATGTGTGTGTGTATTAACCACGCCCTGTAGCAAGGGCCTTGTATCAGAGGTTTAGATAATAAGAGAACTAGTAGAGTGGTACAAAGGAGTAAGGGAGGCTATACATCAGGGATGTATATAAAGTCTTTAGGGAGGGAATGCTTTCTCCTAATACCCATTGGGTAATTACCAATCTCTTTGATTAGCAGGGAGGAGGACTGGGCCGCCTTCTCAAACGTGCTGATCGTTATCTTGCGTATGAACGTCTCTAGGGGAGGGAAATCTAAATCCTTATGTACAGCTCTATAGCTGACATATTGGGGAGCACGAACTACACGTCTGAGAAAGAATCCCTGTGCACTCTGGAGTTGAGCAATAGTCCTTTCACCACTTCTACCAGCCCAGATGGGGCATCCGTACGTCAATATTGGACGCATGAGCATTTTATACATAAGTATACCGTTGCTGACAGATAGTTGGGAGATACCTCTGAAGAGAGGGCTTATACGGCTAAACCCACCCTTGGCTTTGGCAATGGTTTGTTTAATGTGTTTTTTATAAGTTAACTTTGTGTCTAGGGTGACACCTAAGTATTTGACTTGATTTTTCCATGGAATTTTTGAAGAGCCTAGTTGGGGATAGCCATATTCCCTGAAGGGATCTCTGGTTTT